>CM060309.1:22212308-22229808 GCA_030674185.1 Monoplex corrugatus
CTGTCTCTATCTCTTGTTGCCTCAAGCATCTCTTCCACCCTCCTTGTCTTCAGCCACTAGGCAAGTCTGTCTAGCATCTTCTCCCTGGGTCTACCCGGTGCTCTCCTTCCCTCCAGCTTTCCCGTTGTGACCAGGTGTTCCAATTCCCCTTTCCTCATAAAATGGCCTATGAATGTTGACTGCTTTTTTCTAATCTTCCTTATGAATGATCTTCTTGTGTCTGCCTCCATCAAGACTGTCTCGTTTGTTTTCTTTGCTGTCCATGGAGCTCTCAACATCCTTCTTAGAAACCACATCTCGGCTGCCTCAATCTTTTTCTGGCTTTGCTTGTTGACTGTCCACGCCTCATATCCGTACAACAGTATTGGCTCTATATAACATTCAAGAACTCTCTTCCTGATGTTAATTGATAGGCATTTGTTACATGTAGTAAGAATGCTTTTCATCTTCTTGAATGTTGTTTGGGCTTGGCCGATTCTGCTGGCTATTTCTGATGTGCATCTGCCGTCTGGTGAAACGATCGTTCCCAGGTATTTAAACTTATCAACCTGTGTCAAGGTTGTGCCGTTTGCTGTTATTTTGCATGAGGGGATTTTATGTTTTTTACTGATCACCATGACTTCAGTCTTCCTGCTGTTTAGTTCCAACCCCTTACCTTTGCTTTCTATTTCTAGTATATTCACAAGGTTTTGTAGGTCCCTTTCACTTTCTGCAATTAACACGGTGTCATCTGCGTATCGAATTTTGCTTATCATTTTTTCCTCCAATCTTTAATCCAGGGTCTTCCACTAGGTTTGTCATGATGTTTTCGCTGTAAAGTGAAAACAGATCTGGTGACAAAACACAACCGTATCTGACTCCTCTTTTGATGTTTTGGAAAGAGCTTATATCGTTTTTTATTCTCATTGCAGCTGTTTGTTCCCAGTACATGTTTCTGATTATTCGTAGATCTTTTCCATCAATATTGAGTCTTTCTAGCTGGTTGATCAATTCTTCATGTCGTACCCGATTGAAAGCCTTGGTATAGTCAACAAAGCATAAATATAGATCCTTGTTCACCTCGATTGACCTCTCTATGATAGTTCATAGGATGTATATGGCATTAATAGATCCTTTCCCTTCCACAAATCCACACTGTTCATCCTCTGTTTCTCTTTTGATTCTATTCCTTGTCCTCATCAGGATTATTCTTAATAGGATCTTGGTTACATGACTCATCAAACTGACTGTGCGATGGAGTTCGCATTCTATAGCCCCCGTCTTCTTTGGAAGTGCAATGAAAATTGATTTTGACATATCTTTGGGGATTTTTCCAGTGTCGTAAATTTCATTTAGGAGGACTGTTATTTTTTCTATACCGAATTCCTCCAGATATCAGCTGATGAAAAGAGAGTCAGGCACAAAAGAAGCTCTTGTGAAGGCAACCCCATGGCCAGCATCCATACATACATCAAATGTCGCAGAGACTATCTTTCCCGCATTTGGTCTTACAAGCCACAGCCAACGCTACTCCAGAGGCGTCAACTCGACTCCACAGGACGCTAGGACACACCATCCATAGTCCACGCCCACTGACGGAGGCTTACTTCTTCAGTTTCTGTGGCCCACCCCAGGGTTGAACACACAAACCCTGCGTTATGAGCATGGAGCTCTAATCACTGAGCAAAAGGGCCTAAAAAATTATGTGGCCCACATGGAGGTCGAACCCACGACCTCCGCGTTATCAGCACGGCACTCTAACCAAATGAGCTAATGGGTCTCAATTTCTAAAGCAAGTCATTAAGCAATATCTTCTCAGAAGGCTGCTCAGGACACTATGGTAACATCATGGCATCAGGTACGCCACAACAATTGCTGTATAGAGAGCATTAGTTTCGTGACGTCTGTTGTTCAGTTGCGAGACCTGAACGGCACATCTAACAGCTGAATCGGTTCCAGCAAAACTGCCTGGCAATCTCACTGTCATGTCACTTGCCTTATCAAACATTTGGTCATATTTTTGTCACGGTATTTGAATTGTCAAACCTTTCGCAGTGCTACTGTTATTGCTTCTGGCAATCACTGAAATGACATTTGACGTCAACACATGTGACAGTATCACTGTCATGGCATTTGTCTTGTCGTCGACACATCAGACAATAGTACTGTCAAGACATCTGACGTCAGCACACTGGCAATATAACTGTCATGACATTTAACGTCAGCACATCCGGCAATATTACCGTCAGTACACTTGTCTGGCGTTAACATGTCTGGTTATGTTACTGTCATGATCTATGACCCCTGACGTTATTTTTTCTGGAAAAAAACACTAACTTGACTTTGTATTGGCAGCAACACTTCTGGCGATGTTAAGTCAACTCGTTTGGGAAAATCATTGCAATGACGTTTGTCTTGACGTCAGTACTTCTGGCAATGTCATTGTCATGATATTTGTCTTGAGATCAGCACGTCTGCCAATATCACTGTCATGATATCTATCTTAAAGTCTGGACGTCTACCAATATCATTGTCATGACGCTTGTCTTAACGTCAGCACGTCTGCCATTATCATTGTCATGACACTTGTCTTAACGTCAACACTTCTGTCAATATCACTATCATGATATTTGTCTTGACGGCAACACGTCTGGCAATACCACTGTCATGAGATTTGTCTTAACGTCAGCACGTCTGCCAGTATCACTGTCATGACGAATGTCTTGACGTCATCACATCTGTCAATGTCACTGTCATGAGATTTGTCTTAAGGGCATCACGTCTACCAATATCACTGTCATAATATTTGTCTTGACATCAGCACGCCCGGCTGAATCACTATCATGATATTTGTCTTAACGTCAGCACGTCTGCCAATATCAATGTCATGAGATCTGTCTTAACGTCAGCACGTCCGCCATTGTCATTGTCATGGGATTTGTCTTGACGTCTGGCAATATCACTGCACTGCCAATCTCTGCAATGCCCGTTTGCACTACAACTGGCCATCTCTGACATCAGTTACGCGCTGTTTGTCTATCGTAAGAGGCTTACGTTGACATGGAAAGTTTGGGAAGTCTGACTGAAGGCATCGGAAAGCGGTCCAAGGGTTTGACTCAGAGAAGATGGAACATGGAGAAAAATGGCTTCTGAGTTCAGAAATAGGTTAAGAACTTGGTTCCAGACTTTGCTCAGACGCGTCACGAGCTGAAAAATCAATGGATACCTCACGTGATGATGTTTACTGATGAGATCAAATCGAGCAAATGGAAGTGAGCAATTCTCTTGTAGTATTTCACGTGTTTCAATTTGGTTGTGTGTAGGGTTTACTCTCGGACGAATATCATAACAGTACACGTCATAGCGGTATTTCAACCCTCTCTGATATGTACACATTTCATACTCTTTTTTTCTTTGCACTACCCTTGAGAAATGAATAAGACTGTCAGATCATATCAGTTATCTTCCTTTTATGAAAATATTGTTACATTATAGTGGTATTTCAGCCCTATCTCATATGTACATGTCATACTCGTTTTACTTTGTACTACCTTTGAAAAAATGAATAAGACAGTCAAGTCATGTTACTTATCTTACTTTTATGAAAATATTGTTGGATCGTTGTGCACCGTTTCAGTTTCAGACACAGTGCGTTTTTAAGACAGAGTAATCTCTTGCTCAGAAATGAATTCTATATGCACCAATGTTGCAAGTAAACGCTGTGATGGGAACAGAGTTTCAAACCGATCATTGCATGAGCCAAAAGCCTGCAAATTAAATTGAAGCTGTTACTGTTGTTTTTGTTTAAAGCCCAGCTGGCTACGTAGAGCCATATCAGGGCTATAACCGTTTCGAAACATACACAATACTTCAACAGAAAAGAAAAGGAAAAAGAAAATTAAGTACACATATGAAAGCATTTGCGCACATAATGTAAGGAGATGCCCCTGCATTGACCACTTCGTCCAATTTGTCGCACAAGGCACTGAAAAAAAAACATACCTGAATAAAACATGTAAACAATTACTAACCACACTAACACGTATATAAAACAGGCCTAAATTACCTAAATTTGCTTCCGCATATCTCATTTCTTAGAGCCAGAAATGCATTTAATACATGTACCCAATTATCAATTCTAAGAGAAAGTACGTAAGACTTTCTCGGACACATACAGGTGAATGAACCAGCAAGGCAGGAAATGATAGGAAGAAATGACAGAAAGCAAAGGAGGAAGAAAGAAACAAAGAGAGTGAATGAACCAGCAAGGCAGGAAATGATAGGAAGAAATGACAGAAAGCAAAGGAGGAAGAAAGAAACAAAGAGAGTGACAGACAAGAGGAATTTTCCAGCACATAGTTTTCAGAAGGTGAGGATACTATTTATAATGAAAAAGCATCCCAACAGGGTAGAACTTGCATTTGTAGAGAAGATGTGTGGTCTGCCCTAAGGCCGAATCCATGATTCTTGCGTTATCAGATTCTAGAGCTCTATCAAACTCAGCTAACAGTCCATTGTTAAAACAATTATGGTCGACCAAATACTGGAACCTAAGACCCTTGCGCTGTAAGCATAACGCTCTAGCCACCTTGACACAACGGGGTACCATTTAAAAAAAAAACTGGTCCACTGAGGTTTGAACCTGTGACCTTTGCGTTGTCAGTATGGATCTGTGTTGTCCTGAACGAATGGGACAATAAAAATTAGAGTCGAAGCCATGCACCTGACTTTTGTTATTATGCTCTGCTTTAACTGCCGGTGCTAGCTGGCCACCCAACGATATAATCTTCTTGTGCTGGTAATCAAACTCAGGCTGCCTGCATGGAAATGAAAGTCAAAAATCCTGACCACTAGACTACACAGGAATTATGTGACCCAATGCTCATCCTTAGGTTTTTTGTTTGGTTGGTTGTTTTGTTTTTGTTTTTGTTTTTGTTTTGTTTTGATTTTGCTGTAAGCATTGGTCATCCTGAATTTGTATTTTTCTTTTTTCTTTTTGTGTGTGTGCGTTTGCGTGTATCAGGTTTTTGGTGTTGTTGATTCTTTGTTATGGGTGTACTTTACGGATGTTTTGTTTGTTTGTGTTTTTTGGTTTGCTTGTTTGAATGCATGTGTTTCCTTTCTTTACTTCGTTCTTTTTGTCTTTCTTTTTCTTTTTTTGCTTGCTCTGTTTTTGTGCCGGCCCCCACCCCTACCCCCTTCTCCACTTAACTCAGTTGCTGTATATAGGACTTCAGTTGATCGACTTATCTGACAGACGAGCACACAGCCCATCATTCAGGGCATTGTGAAAGGGGCTGGTGGTGGGTCCAAATCCCTTGTTTAACAAGGGATCGAGCGGGAGACTTCTACTTTTCCACACAGACGGTTTGATCAACTAGGGCCACATTTCATGACATGACATTATATTGACGTCAACACGTCTGGCAATATCTCTGTAATGACGTGTGACGTCAACACGTCTGGTAAGATCACTCTCATGACATTTGACGTCAGCACGTCTGAAAATATGATTCTAGTGACATTTGCCGTCAACATGTTTGGCAATATCATTGTCATGATACTTGAGGTCAACACATCTGGCAATATTGTAATGACGTTTGATGTTAACACATGTGTCGGTATGACTGTCATGACGCTTGACGTCAACATGTCTGATGATTCATTCTCGTGACATTTGACGCTAACACGTCTAGGAGTATCGCTGTCGTGACACTTGACGTCAACACATCTGGCAATATAATTGTCATAACACTTTACATCATCGCGTCTGGCAATTTCACTGTCATGACATTTGACGTCAACACGTCTGTCAATATCAATCTCTTCATATTCGACGTCAGCAACGTCTCTCAATACCACTCTGATGATATTTGATGTCTGACGTATCTGACAATATCACTGCCATGATTCTTGATGTCAACACGTCTGGCAGTTTCACTGTCATGACAATGGATGTCAACACGACTGGCAATATCACTGTCATGATTCTTGACGTCAACACGTCTGGCAGTTTCACTGTCATGTCAATGGATGTCAACACGACTGGCAATATCACTGTCATGACACATCACGCTAACTTGTCCGGCACTATCGCTATCAGTCTTTCTACTAGAGCCTGCAGGGTTTCTCTACAACTGTACAACGTGACTTCAGTCACAGTGTCTGGCTGTCCGGAAGGCATGTCAGACAGACTGAAAGCTCCCAAAGACTTAGAGTGAAAACTTTGAAGGACTTTGAAAGCATTGACAGACAGTCTGGGAATTTATACAGATTAGACCAACAACATACAAAGCTGGCTTCAGCGGGGGAAAAAGAACTCCAAAACTTAATTCCAGAGTTTGTACAGACAGATCGACAGTTGACTGCCTATTGAAATTTACATAGTGACGTTTACCTGTAGAAAACAAAAGTACATGACTTGCCGACTAATCGTTTGGAAAGATCCCTTTTTTTCCTTTCTGTTCTATTCCCTACGCCGTTTCAGAGACTACAGATTTACAACAATTTTTCACAATGCTTGATGATGATGATGATGATGACAGGGGATGATAATCATGTCATGCAGATATGGAGTTTTATTCTAGATCGAGATTTTGTGTCAGTAATAAGAAACTCTGGGGAGAACCGGACAGCAGAAGGTCCTCAAAGGAGAAACCCCCGTCAAGCAAGTGTTTTAGCCTTTAACTCCTGACACTCTGAGGGGGCCGGGCCGCATTCAGGTCATGACTCCTGGATGTCCCTCTGCTGTCACCAATTTGTTTTAGACTGTTAGAATGTACTGTACGTTTGTTTTCACAATACATGTACGTTTTGGCACCAACCAGGCCCGAGAGGTACAGGCACCTGCAATGCTGTTCAGAAAATTTCAGCCTCACTTCAGTGGCGCATCCACGAAGAAGATAAGGCTCGACTGTGTAGTCCCCATTTTTCTCAGTGAGGCCATACGCTCGTAAATAAATCAGCTCTATTTTAGAAGTCGTTTGGGGCCGAAAAAAAAATCCACGATTATTTTGACCACACTGATAATATTCGAACCCACAATCTTCCATACTGTCTGTTGTGCTTACCACAACTCCAAAGCGATTCGTATAAGTCAAGAACTTAGTTTCAGAGTTTAGAGAGACAATCGACAGTTGAATTATCTGTCAGAATTCACATGGTGACATTTACCAGTGACATCAAACCATGCCTTGTTTGCATGTCAGAAAATTAAAGTACGCGACTGACAGATTGATTGTGTAGTCTGTGCTATAGTTGGTCTTGTTTGTGACTCTCAAACACGAATTGAGTTGGAAGTTCCATGGCACTGTTTAGTGCTAGCAGTCAAAATCAGTGGGTAGGCAAGGTTTTGACGATTTCAAAATTATTTCTAAATCACTGTTCATCTTTTAGATAATAGAAATTGTATTATTTTATCGATGAAATTACAAACCATGTTTCGAATTGAACTACTTCGTCTGTCTTGACGAAGATCCACAGCCAGATTCGCCGATTTTCCACACCCTTCACCCTCCTGTTCATTAGGGATGGACTTCTCAATCAGTGTATTGATAGCAGTTTTTATCCATGAACTCAAACTTTGCTGACAGTGCCTCCTTAAGTTAGTAACAAAAAATAACAGATAATTAATAACAATTATTACATGCGGGTCTCAATAGCTCAGTTGATTGAGCGTCGAATTCACATGCTAATGGTTGTGAGTTCGAATCCCGAGTGCGCTACATTGAAACCGGCCTCCTTACCGTCCCATCTTAATACCATTGTTGTTCTGATGGTGTCAGTATAGGACTAGATAAATCCCCCTTCCCCCATTTTCCTGGGATGGTTATCCCTTTGGCTATATCATTTCAGATGAATGCCGACGTAAAAACTTAACGAAATCAATCAATCAATCAATCAATCAATAATTACAGTATTTATATGGCGCCATACCTTGACAATTCTAAAATCAAAGCGCATCCACCCACGCACTAAACATACGCATGCAATCAACGCAGACCACCGTGCAACACACGAAAAAAAAAAAAAAAAAAAATTAAAAACCCACAAAACAGCAACAACAATAACAACAATAACAACAACAACAACAACAATAACAACAGCAACAACAACAAGAAACAGATATGTGGAACAAGTAATTTTATAAGTTGAAAATAAGGCGAAGAAGCTAAGTGTTTTGCCACATAGTATTTATTACTAATTGTTGTGAAACGATAAGCATGTGTACCAATAATCGTGACAGTATTGCGTTCATTCATCAGTGTGTGTTTTGAAAGTAGATTTTTGTGTGATGTTGAACACAAACTGCTGTAGTGACAAACAAAAACAAAAAATGTAAACACCTACAGACAAAAGTTATTCAATATTTTATAACAAAATATTTGCATTGTTACAGCTTCGATGCACCGTTACATGTGGTTAAAAGTTCATGCAAATGGATATATAGTTTGCTTGTTTGTTTGTTTTCTTTGTTTGTTTGTTTGATTATTTGTTTGTTTGTTTGTAACATAAGTATAAGTAGATTAACATTGACAGTTGTGCAAGCTGGCCTGTGTGCTAACATGGGCATCACCGGAAAATCAAGTTTCATTTCTCCTCTGTTTCTCTTTTTCTATGCCTGCCTGTCTGTCTGTCTGCCTGTCTGTCTGTCTGTCTGCCTGTCTGTCTGCTTGTCTGTCTCTCTTTCTCTCTCTCTCTCTACCTCCTCCCCTTCATCTCTCGCTCTCTCTCTCTCTCTGTCTGTCTGTCTGTCTATCTCTCTCTCCCTCCACCCATTTCTCTCTGTCTGTCTGTCTGTCTATCTGTCTGTCTGTCTGTCTCTCTTTCTCTTTCTCCCTTTCTTTCTCTCTTTCTCTTTCTTTCTCTCTCTGTCTGGCCGTCTCTCTCTCTGTCTCTCTCCTTCATCTCCCTGTCTCTGTCTCTCTCTGTCTGTGTCTGTCTCTGTTTCCCTCTGCCTCTCTAACCCTCTGTCTTTCTCTATCTCTTTGTCTGTCTCCGTATCACTGCCTCTGTCTCTGTATCTATCTGTCTCTGTCTGTCTATCTGTCTCTGTCTGTCTCTCTGTCTCTGTCTCTCTATCTCTCTGTCTCTCTGTCTCTGTCTCTGTTTCTGTCTCTCTCTCTCTCTGTCTGTCTCTCTCTCTTTCTCTCTAGCAGGTGCTCGATCGACAATTTGTATTTGTGTTAATTGTATCAGTAACCACTGTTCTTTAGAAACAAAATCTCCAAGCAAATTGAAAATGAACGCTAACTTGTTCAATTAAACAAGACGGTCGATGTCTTTGTTCAAACTGTTACGCTTAGAATTTCTTTTATTTCGACTTGAACTTGAAATCCAAGCAAGAGAAGATATAAGCACAGACCTAATTATGTTGGCCCCAAGAACAGCTGAGGTCTCTACCACCTCACTCACGAATGAGTTCAAAGTTTTGGCAAAAAAATGGACACAGGCCTTTTAATGTTGGCCCCCAAGAACAGCAGAGGTCTCTACAACCTCACTCACAAATGAGTTCAGAGTTTTGAAAAAAAAAAATGAGCACAGGCTTCATAATGTTGGCCCAAAGAACAGCAAAGATCCTTACCACTCACTCTCGAACGAGCTCGGATTTTGGCAAAAAATAAGCACATTCCTTATAATATTGGCCCCCAAGAACAGCAGAGGTATCTACCACCTCATTCACGAATGAGCTCAAAGTTTTGGCAAAAATAAGCACATGCCTCATAATGTTGGTCCCAACAAACAGCAGAGGCCTCTACTACCTCACTCACGAATGAGCTCAGAGTTTTGGAAAAAAAATGAGCACAGGCCTCATAATATTGGCCCCAAAACAGCAGAGGTCTCTACTACCTCACTCACGAATGAGCTCAGAGTTTTGGAAAAAAATGAGCACAGGCCTCATAATGTTGGCCCGAAGAACGGCAGCGGTCTCTACCACCTCACTTACAAATGAGCTCAGAGTCCGGATAAAAATGAGCACAGGCCTCATAATGTTAGTCCCAAAAATAACAGAGATCTCTACCACTTCACTCACGAACGAGCGCAGAGTTTTGGAAAGAAATGAGCACAGGCCTCATAATGTTGGCTCCAAGAGAACACAGATATCTACCACCTCACTCACGGCGGAATGAGCTCAGAGGTTTGGCAAAGATGAGCACAGGCCTCATAATGTTGGCCCCAAGAACAACACAGATATCTACCACCTCACTCATGGCGGAATGAGCTCAGAGGTTTGGCAAAGATGGGCACAGGCCTCATAATGTTGGCCCCAAGAACAACACAGATATCTACCACCTCACTCAGGCGGAATGAGCTCAGAGGTTTGGCAAAGATGAGCACAGGCCTCATAATGTTGGCCGCAAGGACAGCAGCAGTTTCTACCATCTCACTCACGAATAAACTCAAACCTTTTGGCAAACTATTTGCCATCAATTTAACAAGAAAAAAAAACAATTCTATGGTTATGTCTCTTTGGTTTACAACACCATATGCGTTTGTATCTCTCGGGCCTGGTTGACGCCAGGATATATTGTAAAAGCAATCCTAGAGCAAGGCCCTGAAACGCAGTCTCAATCCTAGACGGAACCCCATTGCATTACGATTATCATCCCTATCGTCATCATCATCATCATAGCATCGTAAAAATTGCCTCAGCTTCTGTGGCCATTAAGATGGCGTAGAAAATAGGGATAGGAAAAGAAGCAGAAACGACATTGCAAGAGTTCGATGATCCTTTACAAAAGTAGACAAAGAAACAACCAAATAAAACCGTTGCTGAAACTTAAGCCTTTTAAACTATTGTGATCCTAAAATTGTTGTCTATGAGATTCAAGCATTACCCTCAAAGACGCATCCGTGAAGGGAATGAGATTTAGCTGTGCGGTTCAAGTCTTCCCTACGCCCCCATCATCATCATCACCATCACCATAACATCATCATCATCATCATCATCATCATCATCATCATCATCATCATCATCATCATCACCACCACCACCCATCATCATTATGTGCCTTTCCGCGTGGTGTTGGAGATCATGGTCCTCCATACAAATCTATCTTTTGTCACTGCAAGTCTATCTCCTACCCATTTTGGTCCCCACCCACTCTGTAAAACTAATGTTTTCTCCCTAGATCTAAGTGATGTTCTTTTCCCCTGTAGCTTTCCTGTTGGGACTAGGCGTTCACATTTCTCTTGCCTCAAAAAATGTCCTAGAAATGTTGCTTGTCTTTTTCTAATCTTCTTCATAACTGTTCTTTTTTTTTCTGTTTGCTTCTCACGTGATTGTTCTGATTATGAACCAGTTTGGCCGAAAAATGTGACAATGCTTTTTTGATCGACTGATGGGGATTCGAACCCACGCTCTCCTAGCTGGTAGTCTGTTTGTGCTAAACACTGCAGTATGGCAACTGCTGTTTGTTTATTTGTATATTTGTATGTTTGTTTGTTTGTCTGTTTGTTAGTATGTTTGCCTGTCTGTTTTTTCCTTTGTTTTGTTTTGTTTTGTTTTGTTTTGTTTTGCTTTGTTTTGTTTTGTTTTGTTTTGTTTTGTTTGCTTTGCTTGTTTTGTTTGCTTTGTTTTTTGTTTACTTTTGTTTTGTTTTGTTTTGCTTTGCTTGTTTTGTGCTTTTGTTTTGTTTTGTTTTGCTTTGCTTTCCTTGTTTTTGTTGTTTGCTTTTGTTTGTTTTGTTTTGTTTTGTTTTGTTTTGTTTTGTTTTGTTTTGTTTCATATCCCAGAGCTCTGAAAACTTAAGGTTGTTTGCTAGTATTGTTTTCTTTGTCTCACTGTGCTTGAAAGTGTCTCCGTCTTGGTAGTCTGAAACCTGGTACACTAGTCATTCTCACCGTTTCCCATGTAGATTTATGCATTCACATTTGCTGTGTGTTCAACAAACTCTCTACTAGGGTTTTTCCATTGCCTGTCTGGTCTGTGTCCTGATGTTTTGATTAAACGTCTGGCCTGTGGCTTTCTGTGAATTATTTCTTGTCTGCAACCCTCTCTCCCTCTCTCCTCTCTCTCTCCCTCTGTCTGTCTGTCTCTCTGTCTCTGTCTGTCTGTCTCTCTGTCTGTCTGTCTGTCTCTCCTCTCTCTTGTCTCTCTGTCTGTCTTTGTCTGTCTGTCTCTCTGTCTCTCTTCTCTGTCTGTCTGTCTGTCGCTCTCTCTCTCTCTCTCTCCCTTCATCTCTCTCTCCCTTCATCTCTCTCTCACTCACCCTCTCTCTCTTTCTTTCTTTCTCTCTGTCTCTCTTTTTCTCTGTCTCTGTCTGTCTCTCTCTTGCCTCTCTTCATCTCTCTCCCTCCCCTTCTCTCCCTCCCTTCATCTCTCTCTCTATCCTTGCCTCTCTCTATCTCTCTTTGTCCTCCATTTTCTCTCTCTCTCCCTCTGTCTGTCTCTCCCCCCCTCTCTCTCTTCCTCCCTTCATCTCTCCCACCCCCCTATATCTCTCTGTCTCTAATGCTCTTCATTTCTTTCTCCCTACACCTCTCTCTCCCAGTTTCTGTCTCTGTCTGTCTGTCTGTCTGTCTGTCTGTACTGTCTGTCTGTCTGTCTGTCTGTCTCTCTCTCTGTCTGTCTGTCTCTCTCTCTCTCTCTTAAAATGGCGGGGAAAATGAAGTACATTTCCTTTTTCAATGTCTCGGCTACGCTAGCATTCGTTCCAGGCATGACATAATTTTGCAATATATGTACTCTCACCAGACATATATCAAGGTAGTCTCTTCCCTCTGCGAGTAGATGATGACAGTATTAATCTTCCCTGACAAGACTTATCTTATATGCCTTAGAATCTAGAAAATTCAATCTTCAACAACAACAGACATGTTTTCTTTGAGGACTGATTCGGAATCAGTTTGTTATAAAAATAAAATAAACAGTAATGCTCTCCAAATACTTTTTCAGAAGCACAGCATTATTTCATGTTTATATGGATTTAATTTGTACGAATAAAGAACGTATATTTTATCAATGTGTGATGGGTGGTGTGTTCTTGTGTTTGATTGTGTGACGTGATTGTGTGTGTGTGTGTATGTGTGAGTGTGTCATTGTGTGTGTGTCTGAATCGAAGTCTGTGAGTGTGTTGTGTGTGTGAGCGTGTTGTTGGGGGGGGAGTTGAGCTGTAGTGTTGATGTGTCTGTGGTGTGTGTGTTGTATATGTGTTGTGTGGACCATGTGATGAGGGTGTAAATGATGTGTTGTATGTTGTGTGGTAGATGTTGTGCGTAAAGTTGTGTGTGTGTGGTAGATGTGTGTTTTGTGGGGTGTGTGTGTTGTGTGTGTGTGTGAGTGTGTGTGTGTGTATGTGTGCGTGCGCGCGCCGCGTGTGTGTGTGTGTGTGTGTGTGTGTGTGTGTGTGTGTGGGTGTGTGTACCTAGGTCTTTCACCGTCCTGGCACCATTTGATATCTGGAGGAAAACTACACGCGATGTTTTGTTGCGTTAGATACATAACGGATTTTATCAGCTAGATAAGCTGAATGATTATTGTTTGGCTTATGCAGTAGTGTGATTGGACATGTCACGGTTAACATGTCTGTTACTGATTGTTTTTTATTTTATTTATAATGTTATCGTTGTTTATTTTAAAGTCACCCTTCCCCTGCCTTGTTTGGACTAAAGATTTTAAAGGAGGTTCGATCATCAGATTGTCTAATTAGCAAATTCTCTCTTTCTGTCTGTCTGTCTGTTTCTCTCTCTCTCTCTCTCTCTGCTCTCTCTCTCTCTCTTTATGTCTACACCAGTGTGGATGAGAGAGAGAGAGAGAGAGAGAGAGAGAGAGAGAGAGAGAGAGAGAGAGAGAGAGAGAGAGAGAGAGAGAGAGAGAGGAGAACAGACAGAGAGATATATTATGCTCACCCATTGAAATGAACTGTTTGGTTTGGTTGAATCAATAACAATTCTGACTTCTGTCTTTCTCACTGTATTTCTTGAGTTCTCTTGCTCTGTCTGTCTATCTGTTGTCTGTCTGTCTGTCTGTTTGTTTGTTCTCTCTCTCTCTCTCTCTCTCTCTTCTCTCATTTCTCTCTCTCTCTCTCATCTCTTTCTCTCTCCCTCTCTCGCCCTTTCTCTCTATCTCTGTCTCTGTCTCTGCCTCTGTCTGTCTCTGTCTGTCTGTCTGTCTGTCTGTCTGTCTCTCTCTCTCTCTCCTTCTTTCTCAGACTTTCAAAATGTTTGTGTCAGTCTTAAGCATGTCAGTTGCACTGTTGAACTGGAACAAAAACGCAGAGCAAACTGAAAACAAACGCTGATTACTCCATTACTCCATAGGACAAGACAGAAGGATGTCTTCCTCAAAACTGCTGGGTTTTTTTTTCAGGCAGACAATGTTATCAGGAAATGCACTTCTTTAAAAATTTCCGTTTAAAGATAACAAAGGAGATTATTCCACATTGACAGGAGAGAGGCTTCTGTGTGCGTGTGCGTGTGTGTGTGTGTACGTGTGCGTGGTGTGCGTGTGCGTGTACGTGTGCGTGTGCGTGTGTGTGTGTGTGCGTGCGTGTGTGTGTGTTTGTGTGTGTGTCTGTGCGTGCGTATGTGTGTGTGTGTGTTTGTGTGTGTGTGTGTGTGTGTGTGTGTGTGTGTGTGTGTGTGTGTGTGTGTGTGTGTGACGTTTCCGTCTGTGAGGAAAAAAAAAATATGAAGATGGTTTTACTCAACCGTTTAAGCGTGTGTTTTTTTCCTCCAGCTTTCCCATTGTGACTAGGTACTCTAATTTCTCTTTCCTCATAAAATATCCTATAAATGTTGCTTGTACTTTCCTAATCTTCTTCATTAATGTTCATTAATGAGAAAATATTGGATGGACTTGCGCAGTGGATGAAGACAGAGAGGGTGGGAGAAGTCTTTGCAGCGACAAAGGATAGATTCATATGGAGGGCTATCATCGCCAACGCCATGCAGCAGGGCACATGATGGTGATTTACGGGTGGCATTTTATAAAATCTTAGTAGACGTTGATTGTTCGGAATTCTTTGAATGAAAGTTTGGAAGTCATGGAGCCATTTTCAATATGCCGGAAAACTGCATTATTCAAGGAAGGCATTGGACAGCACTCATCAGTTTCAGTTTCCCAAGAGGCCATCTCCCCACTGGAAATGAATTCCATATGCACCGGCATCACTGGTGTCATGTGATGGAGACGATCCAGAATGATCATGGCACAAGTCTTAGGCCTGTACATAAACCCCATGAACTGGTCAGATCCTGAGGTCCGACCTAGCCTTTGGGTTTTTCTTTTATCTTACACTAGTGTTTGTGTCAGTTTATCATTAGAATAATCTTGGTTACATCATAATGACGTGTGTATATGTGTATCTCATATCATAAAACATTAGATAAATAAATACATAAATAAATAAATAGAAATAAAGCATATAAAAAGGAAACAACTAGCCATTAAGTATAAACTTGTCACACATCACATAACCTCCTCCCCTCCTCCAATCAATATTATGCATAGCCTCCGCTGCTTATCAACATAATGAAAATAACAGTCATAGACATTCCAGTCTGTCGTCCATCTCCGAGGAAAAAGAGAAATAGGTAGATACGTAAACAAGCAAGAAATAAGAAATAAGAAGCAACAATAGACAGATACACAACACAACGCACATAAACACACACACACACACACAAACATACACGCACGCATGCACACACACACACAAACACACACACAAACATACACACACACGCACACACACAAACTCACACACAAAAACATACACACACACGCGCACACACATACACATACACACACACACACACACACACACTCACACCACACACACACACATACAGACTTATATCTACATACAACGATGGCCGACAACATTGCAATGAATTATGCAAGTAAATAGACCACAACAAAATACAACAGAACAAAAAACAAAGCAAAAGATAACAAAACGAAACAGAAGCAGAACAAAAAATTTAAGAAAAAATGGAAACACACACATACACGTACACACACACACACACACACACACACACACACACACACACACACACACACACACACACACACACACACACTCACGCCAACCAACATAAACACAAAAGAAGACAAAACATAATAAAAGGTAAACAAATATTATGAACACTTCAACACATACACACAAACTTTAACAAACAGACCACACACACACACACACACACACACACACACACACACACACACACACACACACACACACACACACACACACACACACACACACAAACACACAAACACACACACACACACAAACACACACACACACAAACACACACACAAACAAACACACACACAAACAAACACACACACACAGAAACACACACACACAAACACACAAACAAACACACACACACAAACACACACACACACACAAACACACACACAAACAGCACTCCTCTCCCCACAGTGTTTACGGTGCAAGAACTGCCTCAAAAATTTTTGGACTACTTCACTGGCAAGATAGCCCTTATCCGCGAAAACCTAGACTCATGTGTCATACCATCTTCACCCATTCCGGAACATGTGTACAATGGTCCCGACTTGCATTGTTTTCAGCCAGTGACAGAGGAGTTTGTGAGGAAAGTGTGTATGAGTTCTAGCCCTAAATCATGTGAACTTGATCCTATTCCTTCCTCTCTGCTTTTTGAATGTCTTGATGTTCTGCTGCCACATATTACTTATGTCATGAACTCATCCTTGTCCTCAGGCATTTTCCCTGAAATTTTCAAATCTGCAGTTGTGCGTCCACTCATCAAAAAGCCTTCCTTAGATCAAAATAGCTTGAAAAATTATCGCCCTGTCTCAAATTTGTCATTTTTGTCAAAACTGCTTGAAAGGATCGTGCTGTCGCAACTCTTGGCCCATCTAGAAAGAAATAGTTTACTTAATGCCCATCAGTCAGCTTATAGGCATGGTCATAGTTGTGAAACGGCCCTTGTCCGGATTGTAAATGATCTCCTTTCTGGACTGGATGATGATAAAATATCTGTTCTTGCTCTCTTAGACTTATCAGCTGCTTTTGATACTATCGACCACTCTATCCTCTTGAGCAGACTTGAAATTTCTTTTGGTATTCGTGGCACTGCACTTGCATGGATCGCTTCTTATCTGACTGACCGTACATTGAGAGTTTGTGTGAATGGTGTTTATTCTGACTTGTCACCCCTGAAGTACGGTGTACCGCAGGGTTCTGTGCTAGGCCCAGTCCTCTTTGTGCTGTATGCCTCTCCTGTGTCCGATGTCATCAATGGTCACGCCATGTTGCACGAAAGCTTTGCCGATGACACTCAACTTCATCAGTCAGCCTCCATTGCTGAAATTGACTCGTTGATGGTACGGACGCAGGAGTGCATTGCAGACCTAAAGACCTGGATGACTCTTAATAAGCTTCAACTAAATGACGACAAGACCGAGCTCATGTTAGTCTATCCGAAAAAACTTCAACACTCTGATCTTCCTGATTCTATGCTGATCAATGACATCCCTGTTCCTTTCTCTTCAGCAGTTCGAAGTCTCGGTGTGACCCTTGAC
>CM060309.1:22234808-22239808 GCA_030674185.1 Monoplex corrugatus
TATATATACACATACATATACATTAACCCACAGAGACAGAGACACAGAGAGGAAGAGAGAGAAGAGGAGAGAGAGAGAGAGAGAGAGAGAGAGAGAGAGAGAGAGAGAGAGAGAGAGAGAGATTCATTTCACACCTAATAAACACACACACACACACACACACACACACACACACACACACACACACACACACACACACACACACACACACACACACACACACACACACACCACACCTACCTCACAACGAAGTACAACCAATCCCCTTTAAAATGAAACACCAGACACAATAAAAGGCGACACTTGGGCAGGAAAAAAAGAGAACGTCATGATGGTGATGACAGTGAAGAACAGTAAGGGAAAGGGGAACAGATATAAACGGGAAGGGGAAAAAATCATTTTCTTTCACACTGAATTGTTTGTCATGCGATGCCACAGCAGACAAAGACTGGAACATTCCTTACTTTCCCCCTCCTCTCTCTCCATCCCTGTTCCCCTCTCCAGTCCCAGTGATTCTGTGACAGAAGAAGAAGGAAGGAACAGAAAAAAGAAAAGAAAAAAAAAAGAAAAAGAAAAACGGATGATGAAAGTGGAAAGTGTGTATACACTTCGTTTGTTCAACACTAGAAAACGTCATGTCAGCAGTGTGTGTGTGTGTGTGTGTGTGTGTGTGTGTGTGTGTGTGTGTGTGTGTGTGTGTGTGTGTGTGTTTGTGTGTGTGTGTGTGTTTGTATGTGTGTGTGTGTGTGTGTGTTGTTGTGTGTGTGTGTGTGTGTGTGTGTGTGTGTGTGTTTGTATGTGTATGTGTATGTGTGTGTATGCGTGTGTGTTTGTGTGTGTGTTTGTTTGTTTGTTTTTGTGTTTGTTTGTGTGTATGTCTATGTGAATGCGTGCGTCCGTGTGTATATGTGTGTTTGTATGTATGTGTATATGTTCACATATGTGTGTGTGTGTATATGTTTGTGCGTGTGTGAATGTGTGTGTGTGTGTATGTGCGCGAGTGTTTCTGTCTGGCCATCTGTCTGTCTGTTTGTCCGTCTGCCTATCTGTCTACTGTCTTTCTGTGCAAGTGTGTGCGTATGTGTGAATATGTGTGTGCGTGTGCGCACACATGAGTCTGCATCTGTTTTTATGTGTGTGTGTATGTGTTTGTTTGTATGTGTTTGAGTGTGTGTGTGTGTGTGTGTTTTGGGGTGTGGCGCGCGCGCGCGTGCGCGTACGTGTGAATGTGAGTGCGAGTATATGTGTGCACGTGTTCATGCGTGTGTGTATGTGTGTACGCGTGTATGCATGTGTGCCTGTGTTTGTGTGTCTGTGTCTGTGTATGTGTGTGTATGTGTGTGTGTGTGTGTGTTGTGTGTGTGTGTGTGTGTGTCTGTCTGTCTGTCTGTCTGTTAGGTTGAAGGGGAAAGGCTTTAGTGAGGCAAGTTGATGTTTAAACAGGAACTGGTTCTAGTTGCTCTGAATGGTCGTTAGTTTGACTTGACTTTTCTCCAACCTCTTCAAACTTTTGAACAGCCGGCACCAAGACCGCATGTCTGTCCGTTTTATCCCCCCACCAAACTGCATCACAAACAAAACAGGTATTTAAACTTTGCATGTCGAGGATGGGCTGGGAGTAGTACACTCTTCCAACTTCATGTCACCATGTTCTGTCTTTCATCCATAGCAGGAGCTACAGTTTCCATTCAAAATGAAAGTAGAATACAAAAATGTGCACATCCACTTTATGTTCGCTTTATTTCCGGTGACGTTTGATAAGGTTAGAGTACGCATGAACATCGAGTAGCGAAGAACCGCCAAAATACGAGTCTGTAGGACTATCATAACCGGCAAAATACCAGTCTGCAGGACTGTCACAACCGGCAAATAGCAGTCCTGCAGGACTGTCACAACCGGCAAAAATAGCAGTCTGCAGGACTGTCACAACCGGCAAAAATAGCAGTCTGCAGGACTGTCACAACCGGCAAATAGCAGTCTGCAGGACTGTCCACAACCGGCAAAAATAGCAGTCTGCAGGACTGTCACAACCGGCAAATAGCAGTCTGCAGGACTGTCACAACCGGCAAATAGCATGACTGCAGGACTGGTCACAACCGGCAAATAGCAGTCTGCAGGACTGTCACAACCGGCAAAATGAGAGTTTGCAGGAGTACAGGAGTACCACCCTTGATTTTAAGACGTGGCAACAATTAAATACGCTCAAAACTAAAAAAGTAAGATGATGATGATGATGATGATGATGATGATGATGATGATGATGATGATGATGATGATGATGATGATGAAACAAAACAAAAAAGACTTCCAATCGGAAGGACAAAGCTTCGAACTGCCGAGACACCTCCGCCTGGTGGGTAAAAGAATGGAGATTTTCCCCATCCCCCAGGTCGGCATGTGAGCAGATCTGCCAGTCACTGAATCCCCTTTCGAGTGTATACGCATGCATAATATCAAATATGCACGTTAAAGATCCTATACGTGTCCAGTGCCGTATTGAAGCATGAGAACACGCCCAGAATGCACGCCCACTACAGACGAAGAACAGTATGGACAGCCCACTTCTGTTTGATGAAATGGTTATTGTATAGCATCGGGAGATTGGCAGGACATTGTTCGGAGAGTGGTGAGGCATTGATGATCTTAGTCTCACCCAGGACCTTTGGGTGTTTTTGTTAACAAGAAAACACCCATAATGTATGCCCACCAAAGATTGTTACTGTTATTGTTATTTTTCTTTAAAGCCGAGCCGACTGCATACAGCGTATGAAGGCTATAACCGTTTCTTTTTATTTCTTCTTCTCTTCTTCTTCTTTTCTTTCTTCTTCTCTTCTTCTCTTCTTCTCTTCTCTTCTTCTCTTCTTCTTCTCTTCTCTTCTTCTTCTTCTTCTTCTTCTTCTTCTTCTTCTTCTTCTTCTTCTTCTCTCTTCTTCTTCTTCTTCTTCTTCTTCTTCTTCTTCTTCTTCTTCTTCTTCTTCTTCTTCTTCTTCTTCTTCTTCTTCTTCTTCTTCTTCTTCTTCTTCTTCTTCTTCTTCTTCTTCTTCTTCTTCTTCTTCTCTTCTTCTTCTTTTCTTCTTCTTCTTCCTCCTCCTCCTCTCGTCCTCGTTGTTGTTGTTGTTGTTTGTTGTTGTTGTTGTTGTTCTTCTTCTTCTCCTTCCTCTCCACCTCGTTCTTCTTTACCTCTCGTCCTTCTTCGTTTTCTTCTTCTGAAATTTACATTGATATTTTCCACCTTTGTTGCAGGCATGGTGCAAGGTAGTGCACGTTCTGACGCAGTTCATCTCTCTCAGCAATTACTTCTGGATGTTTTGTGAGGGCTTCTTCCTGCACACCATCATCGTGCACGCCTTCTCCAAGGAGAGGAAGCTGCTCCGGATCTGCTACGTCATTGGCTGGGGTAGGTGACCTGTATGACTGTGTTGGGCTGGGTCTTTATGACCTCATTATCATCATCATCAGGTGCCCTGCTGACATGGCGTTGGCGATCATGGACTTCCATCTGTCTCTATCTGTTGTTGCCCCAAGCATCTCCTCCATAAAGCATATTTATGACCTCAGTTTCTGTTTTTTCGTTTATGTTCCTGTTTCTGTTTCTGTTCCTGTTCTGTTCTGTTTCTGTTCCTGTTTATGTTCCTGTTCTGTTTCTGTTCCTGCTTCTGTTTTGTTCCTGCTTCCGTTCTTGCTTCTGTTTCTGTTCCTGCTTCTGTTTCTGTTCCTGCTTCTGTTTCTGTTCCTGTTTCTGTTTTTTGGTTGTTGTTCTGTTCCTTTTCCTGTGTCTCTTCCTGTTTTCGTTCCGCCTCCCTTTTTGTTGCTGTTTCTGTTTCTCTTTCTATTTCTGTTCCTGTTTCTGTTTTTGTTTATGTTCCTGTTTCTCGTCCGGTTTTTGTTCCTGTCTCTGTTTTTGTTGCTGTTTCTGATCCTCTTTTTTTAATTTCTGTTTCTGTTCCTCTTTCTATTTTCGTTCTGTCCCTGTTTTTATTTCTGTTCCTGTTCCCTTTTTCCTGTTCCTTCTGTTCCTGTTTCCTTTTCTGTTCCTGTTTCCCTTTCTATTCCTGTTTCCACTGTGTTCATGTTTCTGTTTCTGTTCCTATTTCTGCTCTTGTTTCTGTTTCTGTTACTGTGTTCCTGTTCGTTTTTCTGGTTCTTGTTTCCGTTCCTGTTTCTGTGTCTGTTCCTGTTTTCTGTGTTCTGTTCTGTTCCTGTTCTGTTTTTCTATTTGTTAATGTTTCTGTTCTTCTTCCTGTTTCATTTCCTGTATCTGTTCTCGTTTCTGTTCCTATTTCTGTTCCTCTTTCTATTTCGTTCCTGTTCCTATTCTGTCCTGTTTCTATTCTGTCCGTTTCTATTTCTGTTCCTGTTCCTATTTCTGTTCCTGTTCTATTTGTTCCTTTTCATTGTTCCTGTTTCTATTTTTTTGTTCCTGTTTCTATGTATGTTCTGTTCCTGTTTCTATGTATGTTCCGTTCTATGTATTTCCGTTTATGTATGTTTCTGTTCCTGTTTCTATTTTTGTTCCTGTTTCTATTTATGTTTCTGTTTCTGTTTCTATTTCTGTTCCTGTTCCTATTTCTGTTCCTGTTTCTATTTCTGTTCCTGTTTCTATTTCTGTTCCTGTTTCTTATTTTTCCTGTTTCATTTCTGTCCTGTTTCTATGTATGTTTCTGTTCCTCTTTCTATTTCTGTTTCTGTTCCTGTTTCTGTTTCTATTTCTGTTCTTCTGTTCCTGTTTCTATTTCTATTCTGTTTCTATTTCTGTTCCTGTTTCTATTTCTGTTCCTGTTCTATTTCTGTTCCTGTTTTTCTGTTCTCATTTCTGTTTCCTGTTTCTATTATTTCTGTTTCTATTTCTGTTCCTGTTTCTATTTCTGTTCCTGTTCCTATTTTCTGTTCCTGTTTTCTATTCGTTCCTGTCTATTTCTGTTCCTGTTTCTATTTCTGTTCCTGTTTCTATTTCTGTTCCTGTTTCTTATTTCTGTTCCTGTTTCTATTTCTGTTCCTGT
>CM060309.1:22247308-22272308 GCA_030674185.1 Monoplex corrugatus
CATATACCTGAATACACATTTTGAACATAACTAAGGACACTAAACAAATATAAAGTACGGGCCTAAATTATCTAAAATTGCTTCCGCACATCTCATTTTTCTAAAGCCAAAGATGCACTTAATAAATTTACCAATTCATCAATCCTAAAAAACGTATTAAGACTTTATCGAACGCATACAGATGAATGGACCAGCAAGGCTGAAAATGATGGGAAGAAATGACAGAAAAACAAAGGAACATGGCCAAAACAAAGAGAGTGACAGAAAAGAGGAAAGAACTAGCACATCATTTTGAGATGGGGATACTATTTATACTGAAAGAGCTTCCGACATTCCCACAATGCAACTAAGATTTTAAGGCTTATTTAAGCAATTTCTGTAGCTAGTCCTCGTATACTCTGAGAGTGGTAGGACTTTAAACTCTACAGAACAACGACATCCCCATTCGAGGAGGGTGGGAGGGTGGGGGTATGTTGAATGTTACTGGTCTGTTTTTGCAATAAAATCAGAATGATTGTGTGTTTCTTTGTTGTTCTCCACTCCAAGTTTCCCTTCGCAGCACATCAGTAAATATAAGAGATAACATTAAACAGATCAATGAATAACTCTTTGCTTGCTTGTTTGGTTTTTGTTTCTTTGTTTCTTTGTTTCTTTGTTTGTTTTCTTAATTTCAGTTTCAGTCTTGAGAAATTTGAACTGAAATCTTATTTTCAGGCTGAATAAGAACTCGAGACATCAGATTTAAAATCCCCAGAAAACAATTTTATGCTCACTTTCCCCCATAATCCATAAGTCCATGGATCGAAACCACGCTCTGCTAACCTTGTAGCCTCCCCCCCCTCCTCCTCCGTACTCAGCCAACAGTCAAACACACGACCCCAGCAATATCACGTCTCTATGGCTAAAACGACAGATACAACACTGTTCCGCTAAACACATCACACACCGAAATGATAGCAACTTGCTAGATGCCTGTTCCAAACAAAATAGAAGATGTAAAGTTATTTGATACACCAGACAAGACGAAAACATCCCACCCCACAAACGTTCTGTAGTATAAACTCAGCATTTGCCACCAACAATATTTACACACACACAAAACCACGTTCTGATCTGAACAATAGTGCCTGGAAGCTGCCAGATAACTGGATACAGACCAGTCACTGCCATAAAAGCACACATACTACTCTATACACTTGATTATTCACGTAGCAAATTATCCCTTTCATGGGATCTGGTACAGACAAATATTACTAGTCTTGCTCTCTAAGTGGACATGAGTTTCTTTGTCGTTAATTTTACGGTTGTACGTGGCCAGCTGTTTCATTGTCCTTGATATTACTGGTCTTCATAAGGCCATTAGTTTCTGTGTACTTAATGGTACTGGTCTTATATGGCCGTGAGTGCCTGCGTCCTTAGTGTTGTTGGTCCATATGTGGCCATGATGTGGATTTCTTTTAAGTTCATGTTAGTAGTATTGTCCCTTTGTTCCCCATTGAGTTAAACTTAATTGTGTTGCATCGTGACTGCCGTGTAATCCTGACTATTTTCTTGTCCTCAGAAACATTTTTGATATTTTGCTTGGTCTGATCGTATTATTTGAAAACGCCATTTGGATTTAAAGATTTTTCCTCTCTATTTTGTTCTGCCTTTTTGCATTCTTTCTTTGTTATTTATAATAGTGTTTAAAGTTAAAGACATCCATCCTCCTATTGCAGTTCCCATTCAGACAAACCGGGCCGCACAACTGATGCTTTGAAATCGAATTCCTTTTTTTAACTAACATGTCGTTCGTTCATTCTTTGATTTAACGTCTTTTGACTATAAATGAAATCAGACGGATAACTAACATGTCCTTTGTGTGTGTGTGGTATGTTTATGTGTATGATGATTTTGATAATGATGACCACGTGTATAGCCCCCTATCTATCAACAGCCCTAACGCTTTACAAAAACATTACTGACAAAGGGAGACACACACGTAAAGCAAACTTATGCCAACCCTTACCACTTTTTGATGAAAACATGAACTGTAACGATACAATGATAAAGAAGCAATGAATATGATTTATGATAATGTATCCGCTTCGTATATTTACTGGTTTGAAAAACAAGAGAAGAAAATACATTTATTTAAACATACTCGAAATAACATATATAATCTGGCATACGCAGATACATGCTCACAAACACACACACACACACGCACGTACACACACACACACACACACACACACACACACACACACACACACACACACAACACACACACACACATACACACACAAACACACACACTTACACACAGACAAACACACACACAGACAAACACACAAACAACACAAACACACACACAAACACACGCACGCACGCACACACACACACACACACACACACACACACACACACACACACACACCCCACACTCATGCACCTCCACACCTTCATGACTACACATTTCGATTCCCATCATTACTGTAAACATTTTCATGGTATTTCTCATCTCCAACCAGCTCTTACTCAGAACTGAGTATGCTATAGGCTCATTGAGAAAGCTGGAACTGCATAATGGAATCTCATCCACTCCATGGATGCGACATTGAGACTGTTGCTCAAATTGTCTAACCAACGCCGCAGGTGTCTGTATGTCTTGGACCCATTTGACGCCAACATTATGATGAAAATAAGCGTAGAGTGCAACTATGACACGCAGTCTCAATTGGAATGGAACTCCACAGCATCATAATTATCATTTCCATCATCATCATCATCATTGCAATATGACAAAGGTAATTAACGAAGGAATTGGAACAACAAAAAGAAAGAAAAAAAAACAAGAAAAAAAAACAAAGACAAAGACAAACAAACTGCCTAAGAGTGTGTTGTTCTCTAAAGCCAGGAGAAACTTGTTATAATCAGTGTAGAAAATATTCCATTGTTCTCAGTTGCTGTCAATTCTCCACTGACAGACAAATCACAATATTCCAGTCGAGTGGCTGTTGAGCAGACAAGGGCAATAATGGCATGGGATGAATGTTAACGAGAAAAAGCCACTGTCAACACAGTTCCGATGAACAGACAGAGAGGAAGAAACTGATAGGGATGTGGAAGATAGAGAGAAGTAGAGACAGTCAGACAGTCAGACAGACAGACGGATACAAATAAATAGAGAAAAGGAGATAGGGAGAGAGAAGGGGGGATAGACAGGGGGGGGGGGGATTTGGAAGGGGAAGGACCGAGAGAGAGAGAGAGACAGACAGACAGACAGAGACAGAGACAGACAGAGAGAGAGAAAGAGAGAGAGAGAGAAAGACAGACTGATAGACAGAGAGAGAGACAGACAGAGAGAGAGAGAGAGAGAGAGAGAGAGAGAGAGAGAGAGAAGAGAGAGGCAGACAACGCCAAACGCCACAGAGAGACAGACGGACAGACAGAGAGTAATGCACACGCCCTCTTTGTCCATCTAACACAAGACTGAAAGCAATATGGTTCAGTCATTCTAAGAATCTGCCTTTTTATAAAACATTATCGATAGAAAAAGAAGATTTCATGTTTCAAAAGGTCACTGTAACTTTGAAGAATCATCAGATGAAATAAAACTTGACGTGAAGCGAGGACAACTACAGATTGTCACAACAATGAAAACAGAATTTAAACATTGAATTCTTCGTGAAAGTTATATACACACATCTTGCCAAAAACATATGTTTTTTGAGCAGGTGTTTGGTCTGTGTCACCTTGATCTTAGCTCTATGGTTTGGAAGCTTACACATTCGCGACTCCTCAGAAGTCGACACCTTTGTTCTATCTTCGCGCTTTTCAGGACCTCAGGTCATGGGTTTAAGTGCAGACCTAAGTCTGACATCTGCTGACACTACAGACAACAAAGAGAATAGTTCATGTAAATAATGTAATGATCTTCTCCATCACATGGCACCGGTGGCGTCAGTGCATATGGAATTAGTTCAGAGCTCGCGAAGACGTCATCTTGGGAAACTGACCTGAAAGTTTGGTAAAGATTCATTCATTAAAAAAATCTTGATAACATATTTTTTTGTCACAGACAGATACTTACATATATACAGATACACAACCATAACAATCATAACCCCTTTCTGTTAAATATAAATCTTTTTTTTTAATTTATTTAAAGTGGCAAACTGACAAAAAGCTTAACTTCTCTCGTACTCTACAAGAGCAAAAGGAAAGATGTTTTCTATCCTCTTTGTCAGGAACATAAACAAACTTCAAGGATGGTAGAAATAGGTTCTACTAGACCTGTCTTTCAGCTAATCTTTGCTATGTATACATGCAACAAATGTATATAAAAAAAAAGAAACCATAGCGAACAGGCATAGGAGGGGTGGTGGTGAAGCACGTAACTCTCTATGCTGTGATGAAAACAGATGCACATAACACAATATCAAAGAAGTTATAAAATGAATTATGATAACATATGGATTTTTTATACGTCATTTGGTTAGCGTTTGCAAAAAGCTTCAACAAAAGTTTAACATCTGCTAGTACTATAGACGACAATGAGAATAGTTAATGTAAAACAAAATGTAATGTTTTTCCCCTGTCTGAGTGGATACATCCTATCCTGAAATAAAGAGTACATTCAACCCAAACGTAAACGGTGCTGCCTGTGGCATTTGCATTGTTTTTGTATGTACGACATATATCCTCTAAATCATGTCAGTGGCTTGTGGAAACATGAAAGTACACCAGCATACACACCCACCGGAGACGGAGTCTGTAGACTGCGCAGCAATATACTACCTACAAAGTGTGGAGGGAAAAAAACTGTGTACACATGGATCCTAGAAAAATTTGAACACTGAAAAATGTTTTTTAAGAATGCACGAAAACAATAATAACAGCAACAATAACAGGAACAACATGCAAATAACAACAACAACATCAGTAATAGTAATGATGAGAAGACGAAGAAGAAGAAGAATCAGTGATGGTGATGATGATGATGATGATGATGATGTATTGTGATGATGATGATGATGATGATGATGATGATGATGATATGATAGTACTAATAATAGTAATACAAAATATACTACTACTACTATCTACTACTACCAATAATAATAGCAATGATGATGATGGTGATGATGATAGTGATGATGATGGTGTGATGATGGTGATACTACTACTACTTACTACGACTACTACTGATACTACTACTACTACTACTAATCATAATGATAATAATGATAACCAAAAATAATAATGAATGTGGTGCTAGGACCGAAACGCTTGTGTGAGGTTGGGGAGTGGGCGGGGGGGGGGGGGGCTTCTCTTTTGAGGATCTGTCTGCTATCCGGCTCTGCCCAGAATTTCTTGCTACAGTGAAGGAGAGAGAAGAGGGGGGGGGGGAACATGGGAAAGGAATCAGCAGGTGGGTAATGGATGGCAACAGGGAGTGATGAAGGAGGGGGGTTGTTTGATGGTGATGTTGTCAATCGACCAGGTTAATACAGATCAGTGAAGTCATGACTCCAACTTGGACTGAACAGTCTTCCCCTGTCTGCTCCGACTCTCACTCTCAACTCACTCAGTCTTTTGACAAGTCTTCATTTTTCTGTCCCTCCCTCACCTCCCTGTCCCTACCCGCCCCCCCCCCTTCCACAATCTGTATGGTTTGTGTGGGGTGTGTGTGTTGTGTGTGTGTGTGTGTGTGTGTGTGTGTGTGTTGTGTGTGTTTGTGTGTGTATTGTGTGTGTTTGTGTGTGTGTTTGTTGTGTGTGTGTTTGTGTGTGTGTGTGTTTGTGTGTGTGTGTTGTGTGTGTGTGTGTGTGTGTGTGTGTGTGTGTGTGTGTTGTGTGTGTGTGTGTGTGTGTGTGTGTGTGTGTGTGTGTGTGTGTGTGTGTGTGTGTGTGTGTGTGTGTGTGTGGTTTTGTTCTTTGTTGTCACTCTCTGTGTTTCTCTGCCTGTCTTTCTGTGTCTCTGACTTTCTCTGTGCTTCTGTGTCCCTACATGTATGTCTCTTTCTTTTGTGTGTGTCTCTCTCTCTGTTTCTCTGTCTCTGTCTGTCTGTCTGTCTGTCTGCACCAACACGCATACAGACAGAGACACAGAGAGAGAGACAGACAGACCGACAGAGACAGAGAGACAGAGACAGACAGACAGAGACAGACAGAGAGAGACAGAAAGACAGAGACAGAGACAGAAAGACTGAGCAGAGACATTGAAGAGAGACAGAGAGAGAGAGAAGAGGAGAGAAGAAGAGAGAGAGAGAGAGAGAGAGAGAGAGAGAGAGAGAGAGAGAGAGAGAGAGAAGAGAGAGAGAGAGAGACAAGACAGAGAACGAAACACTAATTCAAATGCAAAACTCGACAGTTTTGGACTTGGGATAGCCCATTCTCGAATTAACTGGAGGTGGGGTTATGAAGGCAGACGTAGAATAAAGACAGCAAAGAGGAAAAAAAACTTTATAGAAAGAAAGGGTGTAGGGACATAACTATAAACAAAACAAAAGCAAAACAAACAAACCAAAGAAACGGAGGAAATCACAGCGAACATGAAACCAGCAAAACAGCGTGAACTACTTCAGCGATAATTCGTCATTACCCATTAGTCAGTTTGCTGGGTCCATTACCGCCACAGGGTGTGTTTCTTCATCACATAAAAACAGGTGTTGTTGTCGCTGCTGAATATTGGCAGCTTACGTTTGCCAAACATGGTTAACCACTTCACTCTATCCACCTTATTTAGGTATCAAATTAAACTTAACGTTTTTACTCCCTAACCCTATTCATGTGCTTTGTGAGGCATGTTAACACTTTTCACACCCTGACCTTTACCCATGAGTTTTGTGAGGCAATTTAACCCTTTTCATCCCAAACCCTATCCATGAGCTTCGCGAGGCAGTTTAACACGTTTCGCTCCCTAACCCTCTTCCATGAGCTTCGTGAGCAGTTTAACAGTCTTCACTTCCTAACCCTTATCATGAGTTGAGGCAGTTTACATTTTCATGTTTACCCTATCAGTGCTGTGATGCAGTTTAAACTTTTCACTCTTTACCCTACCCATGTCTTTGTGAGCAGTTTAACACTTTTCACTCTCTTACCCTATCCAGATTTTCGTGAGCAATTTAACCTTTCACTCTCTTACCCTATCCTGAGTTTTGTGAGAGTTTACATTTTCATCTTTACCCTATGCATGTGCTTTGTAGCAATTTTACACTTTTCACTCTTTACCTATCCATGAGTTTTGAGGCAATTACACTTTTCACTCCTTACCCTATCCATACTTTGTAGAATTACATTTTCACTTCTTACCCTTTTACCTATCCAGTACTTGTGAGTGCATGTTAACACTGTCACTCTCTTACACTTCCATGTGCTTGTGAGCATTAAAACTTAACTCTCTGACCTGCTCATGAGTTCTTAGGCAGTTACACTGTTTCACTCTCTTACCTCTTACCTATCCAGGGTCTTTGAGGCATGTTAACACTTTTCACTCTCTTACCTATCCATGACTTTGTGAGCAATATACACTTTTCACTCTCTTACCCATTACCCATCCATGGCTTGTGAGCAGTTACACTTCAACTCTTGACCTATCAGAGCTTGTGAGGCATAAACACTTTTCACTCTTACCTTTTACCTATCCATGTGTTGTGAGGCATTACACTTCAACCTCTACCCTTACCTTCCATGTCTTGTGAGCTTTAACCTTTTCTCTTACCCTATCAACAGACTTCTGGTTCTCTTGAACCTTTATTTCCTTACTCTGTCAATCAGACTTTGGTTCAATTTAACTTTCTCACTCATTCCTTCTATCGACAATTCTGATGAATTGATTCTTTTCTATTTTTTTTTTTGTTGTTTGTTTGTTAATTTGTTTTGTATGCGTTGTTGCTTTGTTGTTTTTTTTATGATGATCGCACTCAGGAAGTACTTGTGCCATCTTTTTATTTTTTATTTCATTCGTCCATTTTTACGTCACTAATGGCGAGAAGGGCTATGGCACGGTTTTTACAGTGCGATGATGATGATGATGATGCTGATGACAATGATAATCATGATGCTATGGAGTTCCATCTAGGATTGAGACTGTGTGACAGGGCTGTACTCTACGCTGACTGTCATAATCTATCCCGGCATTAACCAGGCCCGAGAGATATAGACACGTGTGGTGTTGGTCAGACGATTTGAGCAACACCGTCAATGACGTATCCGTGAAGTGGATGAGACTCGACTGTGTGGTCCCAGTCTTCCCAATGAGCCCATAGTACGCCCAACTCTGGGTAGGAGCTGGTTAGAGCCGAAAACCCCGCAATGCTTATTGAAAGGACATAACGATTCGAACCACAACCTTCAAGGTCGGTAGTCCATTGCGCTAACCACTACGCCAATTGATCTTTTCATGCCCTGACTCTATCCACCACATTCCTGGATAAATTTGACCATCTCACTGCCTAACCCATTGAAAGTGAATTAATTCATATTCATATTCATATTCACATTCATATTCATATTCATATTCATATTCATATTCATATTCATATTCATAATCATATTCATTTTCATATCATAATCATAATCATAATCATATTCATATTCATATTCATTTTCATATTCATATTCATATTCATAATCATAATCATAATCATATTCAGTTTCATATTAATAATCATATTCATATTCATATTCATTTTCATATTCATAATCATATTCATATTCATATTCATATTCATTTCTTTTTCTCATAGCGAATTAACCACGTGAAAATCGTGCTGCTCTCCCCTTTCCCTTTAAAAGCGTGTCGCCGCAGTGCAGCGCCACCTATTTACTTTTTACCAATACTCCAGAAAAGCAAAAAGGCTAATTGGCCTTCAAGGCAAAGGACCTGGGAAATCACCCTACTCTCTAGTTTTTATACCAGGGCAACCAGGCAAATGCCCTGCTTTCACGATTTTCAACTGCGATAGGATCTTAGCGTGCGCAGGCCAGAAGCCATCGGGTCTGACTCGTTTTTCATCTCCTTCCAAGGATTAGATTTCAGTTATTTTCTGGTCAAACTGAGGAGAAAAGTCTAGGACTTAACAGGGACAAACCCTGCAACCTCGAGTTTAGTTGTTGGACAGGTGAACTTCTGAACCATTCTGCCACTCTTCTCCCTCATTTTGTCCACGAACTTCCCAGTCAGTTTTACCTCCATCACTCCCCCACCTTACAAATTTCATCTGTTCATTCTCTAACTTTATCTGTCATATTTCTAAATCTATGTAACCCTTTGACTTTCTCACCCTATCCAACAGCTTCGTGGAAAACTTTAAGCTTTCATGTCCTCACACTCAATTCAGATTTCTGGATGAATTTAATTTTTCACTTCCTCGTCCTATAAAACAAAACCTTTTCATTCTCTCATGCATTACCTGCTTGTCGAATCAATATAACCTGTTCACTACCTCAAGTGTAGCATTTAACCTTTTTCATTCTTTCACCCTATCCATCAGCATCCGTGACATATTTAACCCTGTCATTGTGTCACAGTATCCACCAATTTTCTGGGTCAGTTTAACCCTTGCACTGTTTCACCGTATCAGCCTGTCCCCTGCAGGCAAGGAGGTGAAAACCTAAACTGATCCCCACTGACCATTTTTAGCCGGCATTAACTTGCAGCTGGGTCTGACAGAATGCAGGTTGGTTTGTTTGATTGTTTTTGTTTGGTTTAAACGTGTTTTCTGTAAACAGACGAAATGGATTTAGATCAATGTAGAGAATGAGCGTGTGTGTGTGTGTGTGTGTGTGTGTGTGTGTGTGTGTGTGTGTGTGTGTGTGTGTGTGTGTTGTGTGTGTGTGTGTGTGTGTGTGTGTGTGTGTTGTTGTGTGTTTGTTGTTGTGTGTGTGTGTTGTTGTGTGTGTTTGTTTGTGTGTGTGTGTTGTGTGTTTGTTTTGTTGTGTTTGTGTTGTTTGTTTGTGTGTGTGTGTGTTTGCGTGTGTTGTGTGTGTGTGTTGTGTGTGTTGTTTGTTTGTTGTGTGTTGTGTGTGTTGTGTTGTGTGTGTGTGTGTGTTGTGTGTGTGTGTGTGTGTGTGTGTGTGTGTGTGTGTGTGTGTGTGGTGTGTGTGTGTGTGTGTGTGTGTGTGTGTGTGTGTGCGGTGTGTATGTGTTCACACCATGTGACGACCGAGGTCAAGTATTCACACCATGAGTATAATCCATTCAATATGTGCTGCCTGCTTCAAAACAAAAACCACTGATGCTGCTTGTCAACAAATTTCAATAGCTACATTTGTCTCACTGTTTCACTCACCCTAACCATCAGCGTCCCGGGTTATTTTAACCCTCTTGCTCTCTCATCCTGTCCCAATTCCGGGTCAATAAACCTTTTATTACTTTACCCTCTAGGTTGGAGGAAAAATGATAAACGACATTCGATACTCAGATGACACCGTGCTAATTGCAGAAAGTGAAAGGGGACCTACAAAATCTTGTGAATATACTTGGAATAGAAAGCAAAGGTAAGGGGTTGGAACTAAACAGCAGGAAGACTGAAGTCATGGTGATCAGTAAAAAACATGAAATCCCCTCATGCAAAATAACAGCAAACGCACAACTTGAGACAGGTTGATAAGTTTAAATACCTGGGAACGATCATTTCATCAGACGGCAGATGCACATCAGAAATAGCTGGCAGAATCGGCCAAGCCAAAACAACATTCAAGAAGATGGAAAGCATTCTAATGCCCATCAATTAACATCAGGAAGAGAGTTCTTGAATGTTATATAGAACCAATACTGTTGTACAGTTGCGAGTTGTGGACAGTCAACAAGCAAAGCCAGAACAAGATTGAGGCAGCCGAGATGTGGTTTCTAAGAAGGATGTTGAGAGTTCCATGGACAACAAAAAAACAAATGAGACAGTCTTGATGGAGGCAGACACAAGATGATCATTTATGAGGAAGATTAGGAAAAGACAGGCGACATTTATAGGCCTTTTATGAGGAAAGGGAATTGGAACACCTGGTCACAACGGGAAAGCTGAAGGGAAAGAGAGCACCAGGTAGACCCAGGGAGAAGATGCTAGACGGACTTGCAGAGTGGCTGGGTACAGGGAGGGTGGAAGAGATGCTAGAGCAACAAGAGATAGAGACAGATGGAAGTCCACAATCGCCACCGCCATGCGGCAGGCACCTGATGATGATGGACCCTCTACCAGTTTTATGGACCAGTTTAACCTTCTTCACTCCCTTACCCTGTCCACCAGCTTTCTGAATCAATATAGCCCTTTTACTACCTTACCCTGTCCACAGCTTCCTGAATCAATATAGCCTTTTACTACCTTACCCTGTCCACCAGCTTCTGAATCAACATAGCCCTTTTACTACCTTACCCTGTCCATCAGCTTCTAATCAACATAGACTTTCTACTCCCTTACCCTGTCCATCAACTTCCTGAATCAAATGCCTTTCTACTCCCTTACCCTATCCACCAGTTCCCTTATAACATAGCCTTTCTACTCCCTTACCCTATCACCAGTTCCCTTAATCAACATAGCCTTTTACTCCCTTACCCTATCCACCAGTTCCCTTAAAACAACATAGCCTTTCTACTCCCTTACCCTATCCACCAGTTCCCTTAATCAACATAGCCTTTCTACTCCCTTACCCTGTCCACCAGCTTCCTTAATCAACATAGCCTTTCTACTCCCTTACCCTGTCCACCAGCTCCCTTAATCAACATAGCCCTTTACTCCCTTACCCTATCCACCAGCTCCCTTAAATCAACATAGCCTTTCTACTCCCTTACCCTGTCCACCAGCTTCCTTAATCAACATAGCCTTTCTACTCCCTTACCCTATCCACCAGCTTCCTAATCAACATAGCCTTTTCACTCCCTTACCCTGTCCACCAGCTTCCTTAATCAACATAGCCTTTTACTCCCTTACCCTGTCCACCAGCTTCCTTAATCAACTAGTAGCCTTTCTACTCCCTTACCCTATCCACCAGCTCCTTAATCAACATAGCCTTTTACTCCCTTACCCTATCCACCAGTTTCCTTAATCAACATAGCCTTTCTACTCCCTTACCCTATCCACCAGTTCCCTTAATCAATATAGCCTTTCTACTCCCTTACCCTATCCACCAGTTCCCTTAATCAACATAACCCTTCTACTCCCTTACCCTATCCACCATTTCCCTTAATCAACATAGCCTTTCTACTCCCTTACCCTATCCACCAGGTCCCTTAATCAATATAACCCTTCTACTCCCTTACCCTGTCCACCAGCTTCCTCAATCAATATAACCCTTCTACTCCCTTACCCTGTCCACCAGCTTTCTTAATCAATATAACCCTTCTACTCCCTTACCCTGTCCACCAGCTTCCTTAATCAATATAACCCTTCTACTCCCTTACCCTATCCACCAGCTTCCTTAATCAACATAGCCCTTCTACTCCCTTACCCTGTCCACCAGCCCCCCTAATCAACATAGCCTTTCTACTCCCTTACCCTATCCACCAGCTCCCTTAATCAACATAGCCTTTCTACTCCCTTACCCTATCCACCAGTTCCCTTAATCAACATAGCCTTTCTACTCCCTTACCCTATCCACCAGCTCCCTTAATCAACATAGCCTTTCTACTCCCTTACCCTATCCACCAGTTCCCTTAATCAACATAGCCTTTCTACTCCCTTACCCTATCCACCAGCTCCCTTAATCAACGTAGCCTTTCTACTCCCTTACCCTGTCCACCAGGTCCCTTAATCAATATAACCCTTCTACTCCCTTACCCTGTCCACCAGCTTCCTTAATCAACAAAGCCTTTCTACTCCCTTACCCTGTCCACCAGCTCCCTTAATCAACATAGCCTTTCTACTCCCTTACCCTATCCACCAGCTCCCTTAATCAACATAGCCTTTCTACTCCCTTACCCTGTCCACCAGCTTCCTTAATCAACATAGCCTTTCTACTCCCTTACCCTAATCCACCAGTTCACTTAATCAACATAGCCTTTCTACTCCCTTACCCTATCCACCAGCTCCCTTAATCAACATAGCCTTTCTACTACCTTACCCTGTCCACCAGCTTCCTTAATCAATATAGCCCTTCTACTCCCTTATCCTGTCCACCAGCTTCCTTAATCAACATAGCCTTTCTACTCCCTTACCCTGTCCACCAGTTCACTTAATCAACATAGCCTTTCTACTCCCTTACCCTATCCACCAGTTCACTTAATCAACATAGCCTTTCTACTCCCTTACCCTGTCCACCAGTTCACTTAATCAACATAACCCTTCTACTCCCTTACCCTATCCACCAGTTCACTTAATCAACATAGCCTTTCTACTCCCTTACCCTATCCACCAGCTCCCTTAATCAACATAGCCCTTCTACTCCCTTACCCTGTCCACCAGCTTCCTTAATCAACATAGCCTTTCTACTCCCTTACCCTATCCACCAGCTTCCTTAATCAATATAGCCTTTCTACTCCCTTACCCTGTCCACCAGCTCATTTAATCAACATAGCCTTTCTACTCCCTTACCCTGTCCACCAGTTCCCTTAATCAACATAACCTTTCTACTCCCTTACCCTGTCCACCAGCTTCCTTAATCAATATAACCTTTCTACTCCCTTACCCTGTCCACCAGCTTCCTTAATCAATATAGCCCTTCTACTCCCTTACCCTATCCACCAGGTCCCTTAATCAATATAACCCTTCTATTCCCTTACCCTATCCACCAGGTCCCTTAATCAATATAACCCTTCTACTCCCTTACCCTATCCACCAGCTTCCTTAATCAACATAGCCTTTCTACTCCCTTACCCTATCCACCAGGTCCCTTAATCAATATAGCCCTTCTACTCCCTTACCCTATCCACCAGGTCCCTTAATCAATATAACCCTTCTACTCCCTTACCCTGTCCACCAGCTTCCTTAATCAATATAGCCCTTCTACTCCCTTACCCTATCCACCAGGTCCCTTAATCAATATAACCCTACTACTCCCTTACCCTATCCACCAGCTCCCTTAATCAACATAGCCTTTCTACTCCCTTACCCTATCCACCAGGTCCCTTAATCAATATAACCCTTCTACTCCCTTACCCTATCCACCAGCTTCCTTAATCAACATAGCCTTTCTACTTCCTTACCCTATCCACCAGCTCCCTTAATCAACATAGCCTTTCTACTTCCTTACCCTATCCACCAGCTTCCTTAATCAACATAGCCTTTCTACTTCCTTACCCTATCCACCAGCTCCCTTAATCAACATAGCCTTTCTACTCCCTTACCCTATCCACCAGGTCCCTTAATCAACATAGCCTTTCTACTCCCTTACCCTGTCCACCAGCTCCCTTAATCAACATAGCCTTTCTACTCCCTTACCCTGTCCACCAGCTCCCTTAATCAACATAGCCTTTCTACTCCCTTACCCTATCCACCAGCTCCCTTAATCAACATAGCCCTTCTACTCCCTTACCCTGTCCACCAGCTCCCTTAATCAACATAGCCTTTCTACTCCCTTACCCTATCCACCAGCTCCCTTAATCAACATAGCCTTTCTACTCCATTACCCTATCCACCAGTTCCCTTAATCAACATAGCCTTTCTACTCCCTTACCCTGTCCACCAGCTCCCTTAATCAACATAGCCTTTCTACTCCCTTACCCTATCCACCAGTTCCCTTAATCAACATAAACCTTCTACTCCCTTACCCTGTCCACTAGGTCCCTTAATCAATATAGCCCTTCTACTCCCTTACCCTGTCCACCAGGTCCATTAATCAACATAGCCTTTCTACTCCCTTACCCTGTCCACCAGCTCCCTTAATCAATATAGCCCTTCTACTCCCTTACCCTGTCCAACAATTTCTTTAATATAGTCCTTTCACTCCCTGACCCTATCCACCAGTTTTTTTTTTATTAATATAGCCTTTTCACTCCCTTACCCTGTCCACCAGCTTCCCTAATCAATATGGCCCTTCTACTCCCTTACCATGTTCACCGGCTTTCTGGGTCAGTATAACCTTGCACTCCCTCACCCTATCCACCAGTTTCATGGACCAGTTTAACTCTTTTCACTCTTTCACTCCGTCGTGCATTCGTGCGTGGAGCTAGTGGATAGGGTGAGGTGGTAAAAGGTTTAAAGTGACGTCCATTGAGCATGCTTGTCATGCATAGACCTGTTCCTATTGAAACAAGATGTGGATTTTTGTTCAATTCAAGCTATGTCTTTTCATTAAAGTTTAGATGTGTCTTGATCGATATAATGAATGGTGTGTGTGTGTGTTGTGTGTGTGTGTGTGTGTGTGTGTGTGTGTGTGTGTGTGTGTGTGTGTGTCTGTGTCTGTGTCTGTGTGTCTGTGTGAAAAGAGAAAGAGAGAGAATGACTGTGTGTGTGTTTGTATGTGTGTGTGTGTGTGTGTGTGTGTGTGTGGTGTGTGTGTGTGTGTGTGTGTGTGTGTGTGTGTTCTGTGTCTGTGTGTCTGTGTCTGTGTGTCTGTGTGAAAAGAGAAAGAGAGAGAATGACTGTGTGTGTGTGTACAAGCAGTGCCGATCTTTTTTTTTTTTTTCGATAACGGCAAAATGTTTAAGTCATTTCTTTTCGTTGCAAACATCATGGTTCTGATTGATGGACGGTTTACATTGATGGACACTGAAGATAAAAATGTTTGTTTAAAAAAAAAGGTGAAAAAAACTTTCTTAATTTAATATGGCGTTACCAGCACTTTATGAGTGGGCAAAGCTGTCACAGTATTCGATACGCACGCCACCTGAAGACAACCAGACAGGGGCCAATAACTGCACCTTTCTTCACCTTTAGCTTGAATTTCAAGGAGGGGGAGACGAAAGGAAAGGAAAGTGGGAAGAGCAGAGCAGAGAGAGAGAGAGAGAGAGATATGGTGAATAAGAGAGAAAGGGTGAGAGACTGAGAGAGAACGAGAGAGAGAAAGAGAGTGAGAGAGAAAGAGAGAGAGGAGTGTGTGTGTGTGTGTGTGTACGTGTGTGTGAGAGAGAGAGAGAGAGAGAGAAAGAGAGAGAAAGAGAGAGAAAGAGAGATTTATTTATTATTATTATTATTATCATTATTATTATTGTTATTATTATTATTATCATTATTATTATTATTATTATCATTATTATTATTATTATTGTTGTTGTTATTATTATTGTTATTATTATTATTATTATCTTCTTCTTCTTCTTCTTCATCATCGTCATCTTCTTCGTCTTTTTTTTTTTATTATTATCAACAATATTATTGTCATTATCATTATATCATCATCATCGGTATCATCATTATTGGTGTCATTATTATTATCATTATTGTTATTGTTTATTATTATTATCATACTACCATCATCATGATTATAATTATTATCATTATTGTTATTATTGTTAATAATATTATTTGTCCAAGTGCGAAGTAATTCTAATACCCTGACAGAGCCTGCCTGGTACAGAGTGGTGATCTTTCCTCATCTCCCTGTGCACACCCTATAGTGCCTGAACCCTTTTGACATATGTGACCTCCCACCGAGAAATCAGTCTTAACTCGCAGTCAGTCGAACAGCACTAGGAGTTGAAAAGGTGAATGAGGGTCTATCTGGAGTGTTTTGACTTTTTCTCAAAATTGATTTCTGTAGACTATAATCTATCCCCCAGAGAATTTTTTTTTCTTGAAAAAATATTATTAATCAATTTAAAAAGGTATTTTAATGCACTGGTCGCAGCAGAAAGAACGCAATTTCTTACCAAAAGTACCTCTTTTTGTCTCTTATAATGAACCGTTACCTGTACAGTACCCGCACATGTAATATACTGACGGAAAGCTCTTTGGTGCACTTTTCAGATAATGACAGCGAAAATTAGAAACAAACCGGGTCAAAGCCATCAAATAAAAAAATCTAAGGAAAATGTGTAGGAGAGCACACAAACTTTAGAGGCCGTTTTCTCAAAATGACCGTCATACAACTTAATGACTTTAAACATACGTAACTTCTACATTTCTTTTTTGAGTACAAGCTTTATTCAAGTACCAAAATAATCAGCAGAATGTACACTTTCCAGTGATATGTATATCTCAAAATACCCAAAATGCTAGTTAAGACTGATTTCGTGGTGGGAGGTCACATATGCATGCGTGCAGAACATTGATTAGCCTTATTAGTGTTTGATGACTTACGGAAACACGAAAATACCCAGCACGTATACCCCCCGCCTGCCCCCTTCTCCTTCCCTGAAAGAGAGTATGGTTGTCTGCATGGCTGGGTTAAGCAAATCAGCCAGACATGTAAAGGTTCATTCGTATGTACTGATTCAAGTTGGGAGTTTGTTTGGGGTTTGCTCACAAGGGATTTATCGCACTCGCACAGTTCCAGATGCCCTCCACCCAGCAGTTATCTGGCAGACTCCCTGAGCCTGCGCAAAACCCAATCCGCTGGCAATGTCGGGTAGGGGGAAGCAAGGAACCTATGAAACATTAAGCTGGCACCACCAGAATGATGAAAGCGTGAAGATGGACAGCGAACATATAAACAGGCCAGTTTTTAGAAAACAAACATTGAGGCTTCCAGCCTCAGAAGAAGAACACAACACACCTAGCTCAACCAAGCATTTGGACAGGCGTGAAATGAAGTGGTTAAGATATTAGTCTGCCAACTGAATGTTCTGAGTTTGAACCTGGTGGGAAAAAAAGGAGATTTTTCCGATCTCTCAGATCATCTTATGTGCGGACCTGCTACTGCCTGAATTTCCTTCCGTAGGCACACACACTCAGAACATCAAATACGCACGTTAAAGATCCTCTAAGTCATGTCGATATTGGGATGATTCATGGAAATACAAAATCATCCAGCATGAACGCACCAAAAATGAAGCATACCTGCCTACGTTGCTGGGTATAAAAACCAGACAGACATGTAAAAACCCGTTCATTTACGGCGACATACAGATCGATTTGTCGAGTAATCGTTCTCTATCTCTCTGTCTCTCTGTCTCTCTGTCTCTCGATCTCTCTGCCTCAGTCTCTGTCTCAGTCTCGCTCTCTCTCTTTCTCTCTCTCTCTCTTTCTCTCTCTCTCTCTCTACACACACACACACACTCTCTCTCTCTTTCTCTCTGTCTCTCTCACACACACTCTCTTTGTGTCTCTCTGTCTCTTACACTCTCTCTCTGTTTCTCTGTCTCTGTCTGTCTGTCTCTCTCTCTCTCTCTCACACACACACACACACTCTCTCTCTCTCTCTCTCTCTCTCTCTCTCTCTCTCTCGCTCCTCAAGCCGATTAAACACTTAAAACCGGAAAAGCTGAGAGGCTGGACGGTGCTGCCTATGAACTATGGAAATATTCCCAGCAAGCAATTATGCGAACACACACTTAAACGATTTATCATACGCAGATGAACATCTTTTTGAACTAAACCGAAGTACTAATTGTTCGTTTGTACATGAACGACAATACCGACGCTTAACTATGCTTTTAAGCGTTCCATGTTGCAAGCATTGTCCGTGAAATTACATTTTGACGACCAAGGTTTTATACTTCTTTGATATATTTATCGAACCATGTGGACATGGTAAATTATCTCCACCCCATTCTACTTTTACTGTTAGTTTTGTTCATTTATTTTTCGATCTTGTGATATCTATTTATCTACACACACACACACACACACACACACACACACACACACACACACACACACACACACACACACACACACACACACACACACACACACACACACACACACACATATATATATATATATATATATATATATATTCTGTATTTATCTATTTATATATTTGTGTGTCTATTAATGTGTTTGTTTATTAATTTGCATAAATATATTTATTTGCTTATTTATTGATTTGTTCGTTTACATGCTTGTTTGTTTGTTCATTTATTTGTTTAATGATTCATTCATTTATTTATTTATTTATTTGTTCATTTATTATTTATTCATATATTTTTGTTTTCGTTGTATATTTATTTAGTTATTTTATTTGTTTGTTTATTTATTAATGGATTCGTTTATTTAGTTACCTACTGATTTATATATCTATTCATCTTATTTCGTTTTGTTTTGTTTCTGCTTATTTCAATTATTTTGTTTCATCATATTTTGTTTTTCTTTTTTTTTTTATATTTGCTTATTATGTTTTATGATAGCAAACGAGCATGTTCCGACATGGACTGTTTATGTTATTTAAATGGAATGATGATGATGATGATGATGATGATGATGATGCTGCTGATGATGATGATGATTGTTATCACGATTATTATTATTATTATTGTTGTTATTACTATATCATTATTAACATTATTATTATTATTATTATTATTACTATTATCATTATCAGTATCATTATCACTGTGTGTGAGTGCGTGCGTGTGTGTGTGTGTACCAAACAAAATGATATTATTCAGACTGGATAGCTGTCATTAGATGCTTTCTCTAATTCACACACACACACACACACACACACACACACACACACACACACACACACACACACACACACACACACACACACCACACATACACACATATACACACACTCGCGCGCGCACGCACGCACGTAGGCACACACGCACATCCACAACCGCACACATATACACACACTCGCGCGCGCGCGCACGCACGTAGGCACACGCGCACATCCACAACCGCACACATAACACACACACACTCTCATACACACAAACATTCACACATCGCACAGACACATACACTTACACATACAGAGACGGAGGAAAGAGAGAGAGAGACAGAGACAGAGACAGAGAGACAGAGAGAGACAGAGAGAGACAGAGACAGAGACAGAGACAGACAGACAGAGACAGAGACAGAGAGAGTTAGGGAATGAGGGAGAGAGAGCGGGAGAGGAGAGAAATAGAGAGTGAGAGAGAGAAAGAGAGAGAGAGACAGAGTGAGAGAGACAGAGAGACAGAGACAGTGATACAGAGAGACAGGGAGAGACAGAGAGAGTTAGGGAATGAGGGAGAGAGAGGGGGAGAAGAGAGAGATAGAGAGTGAGAGTGAGAAAGAGAGAGAAGCAGAGAGAGAGAGAGACAGAGGGAGAGAGACAGAGAGAGAGAGACAGACAGAAAGAAAGAGAGAGAGAGAGAGAGAGAGAGAGAGAGAGAGAGAAGAGAGAGAGAGAGAGAGAGAGAGAGAGAGTCGCACTGTAGAGCCTTTTACTCTTTGCTTGAAGCTTTTGATTCTCTGTGAGTGAGATTCAGGTTTTCTACAGAATTACTGTCAAATCTTCTTTTGCCATGGGTTCCTTTACGTGCGCTAAATTCCTGCCGCACACGGGATCTCAGTTCATCGATTCATCCGATTTGCACCCTGACCACCACTGGAGTCTAGATTAGGGGTTGGCGTGGAAGAAAAAACAAGACTGGAACACCAAATGCCTGTTTTCATATGCTTCGAAACGTCAATGAAGAATGGAATGCTGATATTTTCTGTCATTTCAATCTACATCGAAATCATACATACTCCTCTGGTGTTTGTGAATCTGTCTCTTTGTCTCTGTCTCTCTCTTTGTCTCTGTCTCTCTCTGTCTTAGTCTCAGTCTCAGTTCTCTCTCTCTGTCTCTGTCTCTCTCTGTCTGTCTGTTTGTCTGTCTGTCTGTCTCTTTCTCTCTTCTCTCTCTTTCTTTCTTTCTTTCTCTGTATCTGTCTCTGTTATCTATCTGTTTCTGTCTCTGTCTGTCTGTCTTGTCTCTCTTTCTCTCTCTCTTTCTTTTCTCTCTCTCTCTCTCTCGCTCTCTCGCTCTCTCTAGTACCAAAAATTTTCTGTGATATTTTAACAAACACGCCCCAAAAAGGCATAAACAGGTAAAACACCCCCAAATTACCACTGGCCGACCAAGAGTATAATGGAAGCTATAAATCCATAGACACTTATAACCTTTGACTCCGCACCCTATCACAACTCAAAACTAACCTTTGACTCACGCACCCTATCACCCAACTGCAAAACTTAACCCTTTGACTCACACACACCCTATTCACCAGCTTCTTTCAGGAACCTGGTGGATAGGGTGAGAGAGTCAAAGGGTTAAGCGTTTTTGCTTTGCCAGCATAATTAACAATACAGGATGCCGATAGATAACGTGCAGGAGTCGAAAGGTTAAAAGCCAACACGATGTGTACAGAACACAAAACAGCTAGAAACAAAGTAAAGAACATAGTAAGAACAGGTAAAGCAATCTGATTTAGCAAACTAATTAAAAACCAGAGAGATACATGAACAACCGGCGAGCTATAAAAGTATTTACTGAGTCGAGGGCTCATCTTCGAGATACAGTGACATTCTATACCAACTGACGCCAAAGCCCTTGATGAACACTTTGTGTCGATCGTAGAAAACATAAAACAATGAAACAGATGGCACACATTATAAGTACAACAAACAACTCATCTTTTTTTTCTGTCAAGAGAGAAATAAAACAAATGATTCATTCATCATTCTTTTCATCACCTTACTGAGGTCGAAAATACATCTTTGGTATGAGCAACAACAAAAAAAGTCACCTGGCTTGGATGACATTTGTAGCAAAGTATTACAGTTATGCATGCCTCACATCGTTCAAACTCTTAACATATATATTCAATTTATGTATTGATCAAAAAGCTTCCCAACAGATTTCAAAAGAGCAAAAAAACAATCCCTTTACCAAAAACAAGAGACGAAACATATTAGACAGTTTCAGGTCAATATTGCTAGTATCAATGGTTTCTAAACCACTTCACTTGAAAGACATGTTCACAAACACATGACAAAATTATGAAAGATCCATCACTATTTCGCCATTTTAATCTGGATTCTGTCAGCATCATGTGAGCAATTATGTACGAGCGTTTGTGTGTGTGTGTGTGTCAACGTATGGCAGTTATACGCATGTACTTGTAGAGAGTGCGCTTGGATGTAATACATGACGTGTATAAACATGTATAAATATGTACATTATATATATATATATATATATAAATTATATGTAGATAAATAGATAGATAGATAGATAGATAGATTGATAGATAGATAGATAGATAGATAGATAGATAGATAGGTAGATAGGTAGATCTATATCTCTGTGAGTGTGTGTGTGTGTGTGTGTGTGTGTGTGTGTGTGTGTGTGTGTGTGTATGTGTGATGTGTGTGTGTGTGTGTGTGTGTGTGTTGTGTGCTGTGTGTGTGTGTGTGTGTGGTGTGTGTGTGTGGTGTGTGTGTGTGTGTGTGTGTGTGTGTGTGTGTGTGTGTGTGTGTGTGTGTGTGTGTGTTCTTTCGTTTGTTGGTTATTTTTTTAACATGTATTCACATATGCGCTTTTAGACGTGTGTACGTGTGTGTACGTGTGTGTGTGTATGTGGGGGGGGGGGGTCGTATATCGGCGATTCATTTCAGATGTATGTTTTTTTATCGTTTTTCGATGACCTACTGTATGTTTTGTGTCCATTTGATGTGGAGTTAAAAGTGAATTAAGAAAGTTTATTAAAATATATATATTATATATTATATATATATTAATATAGATTAGGTACAAACACCAGAAACACACAGAGAAAGAGAGAGAGAGAGAGAGAGAGAGAGAGAGAGAGGCAGAAGACAGACAGACAGATAGACAGAGCCACAGACAGACAGATAGAGACAGGCAGACGGAGTCAGGCAGACAGACAGAGAGAGAACCAGAGAGAAAGAAAGAGAGGGAGAAAGAGAGAGAGAGAGAGAGAGAGAGAGAGAGAGAGAGAGAGAGAGAGAGAGAGGAGAGAGAGAGAGAGAAATGAAATATCCGCTTCACACTGATTAAAAACTGTCATAGGTTCTTCGTCTAACAGTCATTAATTACAGCACTTGAGCAAATGGGCGGCATTAGCAGCATCACTTTCTTCGGATGTTGATAAGATGATGATGATAACAACAATGACGATGATAATGATAATAATAACAACCAGTGCATATACATCTCTCACACATATAAGCGCTTCACAAGCCATGTTGACATTTTTATCACTGTAGATCATGAATGCGAGGCGTGGACAGTCAATAAACAAAGCCAGAACAAGATTGAGGCAGCCGAGATGTGGTTTCTAAGAAGAATGTCGAGAGTTCCATGGACAGCAAAGAAAACAAACGAGACAGTCTTGATAGAAGCAGACACAAGTAGATCACTCATAAGGAAGATTAGGAAAAGACAGGCAACATTTATAGGCCATTTTATGAGGAAGGGGGATTTGGAACACCTGGTCACAACGGGAAAGCTGGAGGGAAAGAGAGCGCCAGGTACACCCAGGGAGAAAATGCTGGACGGACTTGCAGTGTGGCTGGGGACGAGGAGGGAGGGGGAGATGCTAGGGGCAACGAGAGATAGAGACAGATGGAAGTCCATGATCGCCAACGCCATGCGGCAGGGCACCTGATGATTATGATGAGATCATGAATGTACTCCTTGTTTTCTACGACGTGACTAACTGAAATCCGAATATCCTTTTGTCGGTTTTTCGTTGTTTTTTTTGTTTTTTTCGTTCGTTATCTCTGTTAACATCTGTTCACATATGTACCTTCAGACAACCAATTTTATATATATATATTATATAATTCGGAAGAACTTGAGTAGGTTGGGTTTTTTTTTTAAAGTTAATGAGGTATATCATACCAAAGTAGTGATGAAAACCCAAAGCAGAAAACAACAACAACAACAACAACAACAAAACAAAACAAAGCAAACAATCAAGAGAAAAGCAAAAGATTTTAGAACAACCAAGTTTCATCCAATATGTGTGTGTGTGTGTGTATGTGTGTGTGTGTGTGTGTGTGTGTGTGTGTGTGTGTGTGTGTGTGTGTGTGTGTGTGTGTGTGTGTGTGTGTGTGCGTGTGTGTGTGTGAGTGTGTGTGAGCGCGTATGTATGAGAATGAGAGAGAGTGTTTTTGGTTGGTTGGTTGGTTGGTTGGTTGGTCGGTTAGTTGATTGGTTGGTTGGTTGGCTGGTTGGTTGGTTAGTTGGTTGTTGTGCACACATACGCATACGTGTGTGTAAGTGCTTGTGCAGGAGCGTGAAAAGTTGCTTGTTAGTCTTTTGAACTGAACGATAAACCATGGTCCCGTGTGAAGCATGCACTGAGCGCACGTTAAAGATCCCAAGGCAGCAAAAGAATTATCCCTTACAAAAGATATGTAGAAAAAATTAAATTGTACAAGTGAACAAAAAATACGCTTACAGGAGGAAAGAAAACAAACATAGATGGTGCCATTTTATGGCAACGACATTTCCTCATGGAGGGCAGCCAGTGTTTCACATAAGAAAACAAACAACAACCAAAAAAGATCAATTCATTCAACCCAATGCAATCCAGTTCAGTTCAACGTAATCCACTCCATTCCATTCTAATCCAGGCTTGGGTTTTATTCAAAATGGACTCATTACAACCCAACAATTTCAGATTTGCTCCACCCAATCTGCCTTTCGCTATCTGGCAGACTCCTTGGGCCTACGCAAAACCCTCTTTGCATATGAACTCCAGTCTGCCCAGCTGTGAATGGATACGTGACCCCGTTGGTGTGTGTTTGTTTTTGGTCTTACACTTGACAAAGGCCATTTGGCCGAAAATTTGCGCCTGTCTCATCCGGTTGTATTTAATACGTGTTCTGATTCATTTTTCGTTTTTTTGTTTTGTTTTGTTTTTTTGAACGAGGGCAGTCACACTTGTTTTCGATTTGGAGAAGGTAAAGCAAGAAGAAAGTGGAGATTGGCACAGGCTTCATAATGTCGGCCCCGAGACAAGTTCAGATCTCTGTCGTGGACCAGTCGCTGTGGTATAGTGGTTAGCTCAACAAATTACCGACTGGAAGATTGCAGGTTCGATTCCCCATCAGTCCTCATCATTTTGAAATGGAAGGAAGGGAGGAAGGTGGTTTGGTAAAAAGACATAAAAAAACACTAAACTGACACCGGCAGACATTTTTTTAAGCATTATAACATGTAGTGAACGGGCGAATATTATGTTGCGC
>CM060309.1:22277308-22287308 GCA_030674185.1 Monoplex corrugatus
TTTTCTCAGCAGTTTCTGGATGGATCTGTACCAAATTTTGATCAAACGTATTGAGCGTTGAGACGTCAAAACTGCACAATTTTGGAGGATAAATGTGTCAAGGTCAAGGTCAAACAAATAAACCACGTCTAAAATCAGCTTTTTGGGGTTTTGTTTTAGAAAGATTTGTAGACAGTACTTTTTAAAGGATCTCTTAACAACACTTGAATCTTGAATTCTATTTTTAGTTTCGTGACAGTCTACCGCTGCCTTGGAGTCCCGGTTTTTTGTTTGTTTGTTTGTTTTAAATTTGTTTTGTTTGTTTGTTTGTTTGTTTTTTGTTTGGTGTTGTTGTTGTTGTTGTTGTTGTTATTTTGTTTTTTTGTATTAAACCTGATTCGAGGTAGAGAAAAAACACCTGAGAAATGCAAAATCCGGATTTTCTCCAAGGATATTTCTTTGTATAAAATGGTTGATAGATAGAATCCCGTGACCATTATAGTGGTGTTTTTGTTGTAAATCGTATTGTTTGTTTATTTATTTATTTATTTTTTATTTTTTATTATTTATTTATTTATTTATTTATTTATTCATTTATTTCTTTGTTTGTTTGTTTGTTTGTTTCTGTCTGTCTATCTGTCTGTCTGTCTGCTTGTCTGTCTGTCTGTCTTTCTGTTTGTCTGTCTGCCTGTCTGTCTGTCTGTCTGTTATCTGTCTGTTACCAAAACGTGTTATCAGAATTTTACAGAATTTTACAGACACTATTTTTCAGAATTCTTAAGTCAGGTAAAATTTCAGAATTTCGCCAGCGCATTGGATTTATATGCAGGCTCATGGATTTGTCATGATCATATCAGACCACCACATGGCATTTGAAGGGTTGGTGCCTGTGAAGTTTCCTAAAGTGTGAAACACCATCTTGATAAAACTGAAACTGTAGACTCCGTATCTAATCCTAACCGCAATCTGCATCATGAAAAAAATGGTATGTTTACTCATCATCATCATCATCAGGTGCCCTGCCGCATGGCGTTGGCGATCATGGACTTCCATCTGTCTCTATCTCTCGTTGCCCCTAGCATCTCCCCCACCCTCCTCGTTCCCAGCCACTCTGCAAGTCCGTCCAGCATTTTCTCTCTGGGTCTACCCGGTGCTGTCTTTCCTCCAGCTTTCCTGTTGTGACCAGGTGCTCCAAATCCCCTTTCCTCATGAAATGGCCTATAAATGTTGCCTGTCTTTTCCTAATCTTCCTTATGAGTGATCCACTTGTGTCTGCCTCCATCAAGACTGTCTCGTTTGTTTTCTTTGCTGTCCATGGAACCCTCAACATTCTTCTTAGAAACCACATCTCGGCTGCCTCAATCTTGTTCTGGCTTTGTTGACTGTCTACGCCTCATATCCGTACAACAGTATTGGTTCTATATAACATTCAAGAACTCTCTTCCTGATGTTAGTTGATAGGCATTTGTTGGTAAGAACGCTTGTCATCTTCTTGAATGCTGTTTTGGCTTGGCCAATTCTGCCGGCTATTTCTGATGTGCATCTGCCGTCTGATGAAATGATCGCTCCCAAGGGTATGTTTACTAGTGTTCATGTATTATATTAACTGTGTCCTAGGGTTTGTCATCTCCCCACCTTGCCATTCGGTTTGTAAACAAGGTAACTGATGACTGGGTCCGGATGGGTCATGCAGCGCATGGACAGACCCCCTTTTGTTTGATGAAAAGACTAGTTAGAGCATATGGAATTCATTCCCAGCGCGGAGACGTCATCTTGAGAAACTGAAACTGAAACTGAAAGTGACGATCAAACTTCATGGCAGCCGACAGAACTAATAAAAAAAATTTTTTTTAAAAATTAAAAATTAAAAAACTGCCACACTCATCGTCAGATACAACTTGGCAATGCAGATGGTGAACGGAAAGAAGAAATTATTGAAAAGAGCTCAGTAGAAGAGAAACACAAGAGAAACAATTCAACTGCCATATGTCATTGTTTGCGTTCGGATTATAGTAATATCCTCTGCATTTGGGGGTTGGATGTCTGCGGCTTTCTTTATTTCTTGTTCTTTTTATGTACACATGACGACGCGCATCGGATGAAATATTGTGCCTGCCGTATGTCGTTATCATTACAGACTGTTGTAGTTTATTTTTGTGTTATCGTTGGAATTTGAAGTTTGGGGTTTAGAATTTGTTTAAGGGGGATTCATCGCCCTCGTACAATTCCATATGCGCCCTACTAAAATCTACCAACAGTTATCTTGCGGCCCACCTGGGCCTGTGGAAAATCTTATACACTGGCAATGGCATTGAGATGGAGGAGAGGTGGGAGGGGATGGAGTGGGGAAAGGACATACGAAATTCTAAGCCGTCACTGTCAGAATGATAGAAACATTAAGATGGGCAGGAAACAGAACTTGTTTTTAATGTTATGGGGTGGGATTGAACCTAAGATATCAGATTTTGAGTCCATGGCTCTATCAAAGAAACGACCAGCCATCTTGTAGTATCATCCAAACCCAAACAGCTGATAAAGAGTTTGTTAATGTTTCGTTCGTTCGTTATTTCTTTTAACGTCTATTCACATACGTGCTTTTAGACGAGAAAAAAAGTGCGTATGGAGTGAATGAATCTATGTAATCATGAAGGCATTGTATCAATTAAGGTAACAATTAAGGTAACATCAAACAAATTAACGAACAAAACAAAACAAAATCAGAACATTATATCAGTCAGGCTTCATCGGATTTCTTGGGGTTGTGTGGGAATTACAGGTATGAAACAGTTGGGCTGAATCAAAGGAAACGACCTACAAGACAGATCAGTAAACGCCTAGCAATGTGTAAATATAGAGTGAAATCAGTATGTTTCTGTTTTAAGTTTGTAAATGACGCAGGGAAATAAGGTCGATTTCGCTGACAACACTAAAGGTGATCAACTGTTATAAAATCATAATGTTTATGAACACCGATGTGGTCACAGTAATCCGAGGTGGATCATGTTGATTAATGCTACCTCTTTGAGGACAACATGTCCGTTAACATACTTTGCTCGAAAATGGCAAGCATACACACAAACACACACACACACACACATGAGAAGTCGCGCCTGTCACACACACACACTCACACACACGCACACACACACACACACACACACACACACACACACACGCACATCAGCACACACACACACACATGAGCACACACTTTTTAACTAAAACCACTTATGTGGATATATGTTAAAAACAAACGAAGGAAAGACACACACCGCGCACACAAGAAAACACACACACACACACACACACACACACACACACACACACACACACACACACACACACACACACACACACACACACACACAACACACAATCACATACACATACACATACACATACACACATATACATACAAACTCACACACACACACACCACATACACACACACATACACACAGGCACATACACACACACGCACACGAACACGTACACACACACACACACACACACACACACACACACACACACGCACACACACACACACACACCAAGAACTTAAAGATGCTCTTCTCTCTTTGAACAATAAAAAATCGGCTGTAGGTCTGGATGGTTTTCGTATACGCTTTTAAATCATTTACCAGAGAAATGGATTAAATATTTACACCATATCATACTAAAATGCTGGGAAAGTGGTCACATACCTGACATTTGGAAGAATTCAATTGTGATACCTGTACTGAAAGCTAATAAACCACGCTCTGATACAGGTAGTTACAGGCCTATCTCGCTTACATCCCATGTTTCGAAACTAATGGAAAAAATTACTCTGAATCGACTGACTTATTTTTGTGGGAAAAATAATATAATACCTATTAACCAGTCTGGATTTCGAAAAGGTAGATCGACGACAGACCATTTAGTCAAATTAACAACTCAAATAAAAACTCAGTTTGCGAGAAGGAAAAATGTCTTAGCTACCTTTTTTGATCTTAAAAAAGCGTATGATCAAGTCTGGCATGCAAGACTTTTGTTGAAATTGAAACATATTGGTCTCAAAGGTAATATTTATTATTTCATCAAAGCATTTATAAGTAATCGAAGTATAGTCGCTAAAATAAGTAATACATACTCTGAAAAACGACCTGTAAACATGGGAATTCCACAGGGTTCCATAATATCTCCTCTTTTATTTAATATTTTGATCAATGACCTGCCATCACAAGTCTCAAACAATGTGAACTTAGCTCAGTACGCTGATGATATAGCGCACTGGATGAACGTTTCGTTGAAAAGGAAGACTTCCTTAAGAGAAATAACCTATATTAAAAAGATCTATCAACGTGAAATTGATCACATTTCCACTTACTTGAAAGTTAACGGTCTGGAAATATCCAATGAAAAGACACATATGATTCTTTTTAATAATGGTTTCAGTCCTAAAGAGTTACCACTGTTCAAAATTGATAATGAGGAACTGAAATATACCACTCAGGTGAAATTTCTGGGAGTTCACTTGACTTCTAGTTTACAATGGAAAGTACATATTGATGCCTTGTTATACAAAGCCGTGAAAAGCTTTAATTTAATAAAAATAATTAGTAAACAGTCATGGGGGCAGGACACTAAAACGTTATTACATCTAGTTACAGCTTTAGTCAGATCAAAGTTGGCTTATGGCCAAGAGGTCTATTTTTCAGCCCCAAAATGTTATTTGAAAAAACTTCAAAGCTTAGATAGTAAAACTGTTAAATGTGCTCTTGGGGTACCGGTGTATACAAAAACACAAGAAGTATATAAAATAGCCGGCATCCTTCCTTTGGAAGACTGGAGGAAGTTATCAGCTGCTAAATATATAGTTAGAGCAAATGCAGTAGCTAACTATGTTGACACGGATCTTAAAATTCGGTCTGACATCCATTTCCCCAAGAGAGCAAGAACAATAAAGGCACAAGAAACAATATCCAGTTACACAAATGAGCTCTTCGAAATTTGCAGAGTAGTTCCTAAAAAAGTTTCACATAAACTGATATGTTGTCCTCTACCCCCCTGGGAATTGTCCACTGCTACTTTTGATATCAACTATATTGAAACCGACTTGAGAAAAGATATTAATCCGCACCTGTTGGCAATTGACGTTCTGTCTCATCTGCATGAAAGATATTCACTTCACTTGAAGATATTTACTGATGGCTCTGTTCTAGATGATGGTGCAGCAGGCGCTGGTTTTATAATTCCAAACTTAAAAGTGGAAAAGGCTTACTCTTTAGGACAGGGACACTCAATCTTCACGTCTGAATTAGTCGCCATCCTAATGGCACTGAAATATATAGTAGATCTACCCATAGCTATATTTAGTATCTTATTATGTGTAGATTCGAAATCTGCATTACAATCCCTGACGAGCTGCAAATGTAAAGTAAATAGTACGTTAATATTTGAGATAAACGTTTTAATTCATTGTTTAATAACAAATAATACTCACGTTACTTTTTGTTGGATTCCATCACACTGTGGTATAATAGATAATGATCGAGTCGATAGAATCGCTAAAAGTGCAGCAATGAATAGGGCAGGCAGTACTAAACTTGATTTACGACTCTCTGAACATGAAATGAATGCTATATTTGAAAAGAAAGTAAAAGCGCAATGTCACTATTGACCCTTCATCGTAAATTACCAGGGTTTTACAAGACTAGAAATAACTTTAGCTTACAGATTATATCTGGACTCACTTCGGATTAAGTTCAATAATACCATCAAATGTGTCTGTAATGAGTCTATAACAGTTAAACACCTTTTGTGTTGTCAGCGAATGCGACCTTATTTCCCTGTATCATTTTCAAAATTGAAACAGAAACACACTGATTTCACTTTGTATTTACACTTTGCTAGGCATTTACTGCACAGTCCTGTAGGTCGTTTTCTTTGATTAAGACCGATTGTTTTTATACCTGTAACTCCCACCTACCTCTGTTTGTTTGCTTGTTAGTTTTATCATTACTCCTTGATTGTTACAATGTTTTTATTCGGTAAGGTTATCCTTTTCTACCCCTCTACCCCACCAGATAACCACAGATGGTTTGTCATAACCCAGCACGGGATACGCTCGTTGCATGCGCATGCGTATACGTGCACATACACACACACACACACACACACACACACACACACACACACACACACACACACACACACACACACACATACACATACACACACGCGCGCGCGCGCGCGCGCGCGCGGTTACATACACACATACAGCCCTGAGCAATCTGTTCAATCCTGATCGTTCTAATGTTATGATTGCTTTTCTATTGTCCTATAATTTTTTTTTTCGTCTAAAAGCACATATGTGAACAGACGTTAAATGAAATAACGAACGAACACACACACACTCACACACATATACAATCACATACACAGACACAATCCTCACACACACAAAGACACACACACAATCACATACACACACGGAGACAAACTCTCTCTCTCTCTCTCTCTCTCTCACACACACACACACACACACACACACACACACACACACACACACACACACACACACACACACACACACACACACACACACACACACACACACACACACACACACACACTGAAAACACCACAAACAACAACAACAACACACACAAAAAACAAATTAAACAAGAAAACAACCAGCAAACATACCATGATTGATGGAAGAAACACAACATGCCTGACTCGCCCAGATCTTCCATGTCAGCCAAGCTTGGACAACCCAGACACTTTTATTTTCCTGAGGACGTTTCAAAATTGGAAGCAAGCCGAAGTTACTGAAGACAATTAATGGGCCCATCACTTTACATTAAAAATCATCGACAAAACACATCACACTGTCCAGGGTCTCCTGTTTGTTTGGGAGTTTTCTGTGATAAATGAATGAGTCCTTAAAAAAATTGTTGACACATTCATATATGGACAGACACACATACACACATACACGTAAACACAAGCACACACACACACACACACACACACACACACACGCGCGCGCGCGCGCGCACCCACCCACACACACAACTGCACACGTACACACACACACACACACACATACACACGCGCGCGCGCGTGCGCACACGCACATCAGCACACACACATGAGCACACACGTTTTAACTAAAACCACTTATGTGGATATGGTAGGCCTCCTTCGGTCATGACTGACCATGGACAAAGTACATCCGTTCTAATGTCTAGATGGGCTGTCTGCTTGCGTCGCCTGTGACTGTACAGACCAATGCGAGAGAGGCAGTCTCTGTCGCAGCGGTCGCATGTGTATGCTGATGCTGGTCTGTTGGCTGTCATCCCTTTTCTGCGAACTCGCTTTTCTGCTGCAGCAGCTGACAGTTTGTCCTCACCAATCCGCAGCTGTTTCTTGAGAGTAGTTCTCCAGCTGTTTGCGGTCGTCTGCGAGGTCCTCCCAGGACTCAGTGTTGATCTCAAGCACCTTCATGTCACGCTTGCAAACGTCTTTGTATCTCAGCTGTGGGCGGCCAATGTTTCTCTGCCCTGTGGCAAGCTCACCATAAAGGATGTCTTTTGGGATGCGACCATCTTCCATGCGGCGAACATGGCCCAACCAGCGCAGCCGACGCTGTCTCAGCATGGTATGCATGGTTGGGAGGCAGCGCAGGTTAGGACTTCGGTGTTGGTCACCTTGTCTTGCCAGGAAATGCCAAGTATGCTCCATAGGCTTCTCAGGTGGAAGGTATTGAGCCTTTTCTCCTGATGAGCATGCGTGGTCCACGCCTCGCTGCCATACAGCAAGGTGCTGAGGACACAGGCGTTGTATACAGCCATCTTTGTCTTTGTGGTCAGCTTGGGATTTGTCCACACCCTTTGTGTGAGGCGGGCTAGTGTTGTGGCTGCCTTACCGATCCTCTTGTCAATCTGTGTGTCAAGGGAGAGGTTATCGGTGATGGTGGACCCAAGATATGTGAATTGATGGATGGCTTCAAGCTCGTAGTCATCAATGGTGATGGCTGGTGGAGATGGCGTGTCTTGGCCCAGGACATTTGTCTTCTTAAGACTGATGGTCAGACCAAAATCTTTGCAGGCCTGGGAGAAGCGGTCCATTAGTGACTGCAAGTCCCGCTGAGTATGGGTCACAACTGCGGCATCGTCAGCAAATAGCATGTCTCTGATGAGGGCTTCACGGACCTCTGTCCTTGCTCTGAGGCGGGCGAGGTTGAAGAGCCTGCCATCTGATCTGGTCCGCAGGTGGATCCCTTCTTGCGCTGTGCTGAACGCATGCCTCAGGAGGAGAGCGAAGAAGATTTCAAAGAGGGTTGGGGCCAGGACGCAGCCTTGTTTCACACCGCTGCGTACGTCGAAGGGCTTGGAGAGGTTTCCGTTGAACTGCACCATCCCTTTCATGTTTGAGTGGAAGGACTCAATTAAGATGTGCAGCTTGGGGGGGCAGCCGATTTTTCGGAGAGCCCTGAAAAGGCCATCTCTGCTGACTAGGTCAAAGGCCTTGGTGAGGTCAATGAATGCCACATACAGGGGCATCCGCTGCTCTCTGCACTTCTCCTGGATTTGGCGAAGGGAGAAGACCATGTCTACCGTGGATCTCTCTGCTCGAAAAGCACACTGTGATTCCGGGTAGACGCGTTCAGCCAGTTTCTGCAGGCGGATTAGGAGGACCCGAGCATAGACTTTGCCAACAATGCTGAGGAGCGAGATACCTCTGTAGTTGTTGCAGTCGCTCCTTTTGCCCTTGTTTTTGTACAGGGTGACGATCTTGACGTCCCTCATGTCCTGTGGTACAGCTCCCTCATTCCAATACTGACAGAGAACTGCGTGCAAAGGGTGCAGAAGAGAAGTCTTGCAATGCTTGATGAGGTCTGGGGGAATTCCGTCATTGCCAGGTGCCTTCCCTGATGCCAGGCTATCAATGGCCTTGCTGAGTTCGTCCGCAGTTGGCTCTGCGTCAAGTTCTTCCATTACCGGCATGCACTTAATGGCATCGAGGGCTAAGGGGGACACCATGTTCTGTGTGGAGTAGAGGTCGGAGTAGTGTTCCGCCCATCTTTCCATCTGTTGGCTAGGATTGCTGATTACTTCCCCAGTGGAGGATTTGAGGGGGGCGATCTTGCTCTGTGTTGGTCCCAGTGCCTTCTTGATGCCATCATACATTCCTCGGATGTTGCCTCTTTCAGCAGCACTCTGTATCTCTTCGCTGAGCTCTGTCCAGTACTCGTTTGCGCAGCGCCTGGCGTTAAGCTGAACCTTACTTCTGGCAGCCCTGAGGATTTGCAGGTTCTTCTCACTGGGTGACCGCTTATACTTGGTGAGTGCGGCACGGTTGGCCTCAACAATGGGAGTCATCTCTGGTGATTTGGCTCAAACCAGTCGTGGGACTTCACAGTTTTCTTCCCAAAGGTGGCCATAGCAATGCGGTGCATGGTGTCTCGTAGCGTTTCCCATCTCTCAGTGGCAGAGTCTCTGGGCTGCAATGCATCGTATTCTCTCTCAAAGGCCTCTGCGAACTGTTCTACAAGATCTGGCTGAGACATCTTGCTGACGTCAATGCGAGGGTTCCCTTGTTTCTTTGAGCAGTGGAACTTCTTTGGTTGTAGCCTGATCTTGCAACATACCAGAGAGTGGTCTGTGTCGCAGTCTGCGCTGTGATAAGAGCGAGTGTGGAGAACGTTTTTGATAGCGGCACGTCTAACTAGGATCAAATCCAGTTGGTGCCAATGTTTTGAGCGGGGATGTCTCCAGGAGATTTTGTGCTGAGGCTTCGTCTTGAAGAATAAGTTGGCGATGCACAGTTCATGGCAGGCGCAAAACTCAAGCAGTCGCTGTCCATTCTCATTCATTTTCCCCACTCCAAAGGAACCGAGGCAGAAGGGCCATGAGTCATTGTCTGCACCCACTCTGGCGTTGAAGTCGCCCAGGAGAACAAGTTGTTCTGTCCTGGGGATGTTCCTTATGGTTGATGCAAGATTTTCGTAGAACTCATCCTTGGTGTCTGG
>CM060309.1:22292308-22299808 GCA_030674185.1 Monoplex corrugatus
ACACAGACACACACACACACACACACAAACAAACACGCACACACACGCAGAGACACAGACACAGACACAACAGACACAGACAGACAGGCAGACAGACAGACAAACAGACAAACAGACAAACAGACACACATTCTCTCTCTTTCATTCTCTTTCACACACATACACACACACACACCACACACACACACACACACACACACACACACACACACACACACATACACTCACACACACTCCCCACACACACACACACACACACACACACTCTCTCTCTCTCTCTCTCTCTCTACCGTCTAATATCACTTAAAGTGAAAAGACATTAAATCAACCAACGAACGAACGAACGAACGATCTCTCTCTCTCTCTCTCTCTCTCTCTCTCTCTCTCTCTCTCTCTCTCTCTCTCTCTCTCTCTCTTTCTTTCCCTCTCGGTCAGTCAGTCACTCACTCACACCTCGGTCTTGCCTTAAACTAGAAAAATGATTTCTTCTCCCTAGCTTCCCCAGCTTCCTGTTTCCACACATCACAGTACTCCTCCATCAATTCTCTCCACCACCACTGCCGTCTCCATTGTCACATTTTCCCTTCACGCCCTGTCCCTGCTCTTTCACACTGCGATAGTCTAATGGTTAAGACCTTATGTGATGGGTGGAATGACCAGGGTTCCATTCATGTTAGCAAAGTTTCAGCGAGGTGGCATTTGAAAGAAATGTAGACTAAGAAGATCCGATATCTTTTGTTTAGTTATAGTCACCACCCAACCAACCAACCACCAAGCAAGCATGCAAGCAAGCAAGCAAGCAAGCAACCATCAAACCAAACAACAAACTAAGAAACAAACCAAACATAGAAAAGTAAACAAACAAAAAACCAACCCCCCAAAAAAAAACAACAACTAAACAAACAAATAAACAAACAAACAATATAATAATAATAATAATTACAATATGTATATAGCGCAAAACAAACAAACAAACAAACAAACTGCCTGTCTGCTGCCCACTTTAATGGCACAATCATTATGACAGTGTTGATGTTTCATACGTCATCCTCCCCCTCCCCCACCCCTTTCTCACCCCAACCTATTTGAAGATCTGAACAGCTCAGGGGGTTCTGCACAAGTTCAAAATGTCTGCCAGATAGTTGCTGGCAGATTTAGATGTAGGGCACATGAAAATGTCTGAATGCTGTGTATACACTTTGATCATACTCCTCCAGCCCTCCTCAACCAGTCAGCTGGAGTTTTCTTAGTAATTAAAATCAAAACCAAAATACTGCTACTAGTAACAAGACCAATGGTAGCGGTGAGGGTTCCTACACGATTATAACACCTCCATTTAACTATTTATGTATTGACTTTATACATATGTTCCTTTTTTGAAAATAAGATACACATGTCCTTTACATACAACCAAGATTATTCCAATGATAGGCTGACACAATACCAGTTTAAAATATAGACAAGGTAAAACATAGGCTAGGTAGGGCCTCAGGACCTGGCCAGCTCATGGGTTTATGTGCAGGCCCAGCCATGATCTTGTACCATGATCACCATACACATGACATCTGTGACGTTAGTACATATAGAATTCATTCTGAGCACGTAGACGTCGTCTTGAGAAACCGAAACTGAAGCTATAATATTTCTCTCTCTGTCTCTGTCTCTCTGTCTCTCTGTCTCTCTGTCTCTGTCTCTCTGTCTTTGTCTCTGTCTGTCTGTCTGTCTGTCTGTCTGCCTCTCTCTCTCTCTCTCTCAGATATTCTGGTTTTGTGTCTTTTTACATATTTCAAAATGGGCTGAAGGGTTTTGTTTTTGTTTGTTTTTTGATAGAGTTATAGACACAAAATGATGTCCCAAATTTAACTTCAGTCCTCAACATAAAAACTGGCTTTTTCATCGCTTATCTCAGTGCTTCGATTATTCTGATGCTCTCAATGTTTCACGGATCCTGTTTCCACATCCCATTTTAAATTAACATCTTGCCAGTACACAGGGATTTGCACATGCTCAAGGAGTCTGCCAGATAATTTCTGGTAGGTCTGGGTGCAGCGCATATGGAATTTTATAATTGTGATGAAGTTTTGAAAAAAAATAACAACTATTCATTCTCCTACTGTTCCTCCTCCATATGTTCCTCCTGATATCAATAAAATGTTGATGAAGGAATTATTGCCTTCTACGTGATTCCACTTCCTCTACCTCTCTCCCTTTTATCCTGTCTCTTCCTCTTTGTCTTCTACTCTACTCCCACCCACCTTGTGAACAGAATGGTTTAGATGTAGGAACGGATGCCGTCTGTGGGATGCGTGTGGAGAAACAGTGGGGGGCAGATGTGAATCATGGTTAACGACACGTCTGACATCAAGTCGTCTGCCTCCATGACACGAGGCCACCAACTGGTTTGTGTGGGGACAGTAGTCAGTCAACACTTCCACTCTTCTACTGTAGGGAACAAATATTGAGTCAATATTGTACATCACTGTAAGGGGAAGTCCAAACACCCCCACTCCCCACCCTTGTCCTCTCCCTGTGAGGTGGAGCAGACATAGTCTGACTAACGGGGGTCTGGTGAAGTTACGACTGACCTAGCACGTGGGTGAGAAATTTTTGGAATCACTGAAGATGGTGGTTATTGGAGTTATTTCAAGAGGCATTCACCGCGCTCGGACAGCTCCATATGCGCTCCACCCTAATCCACCAGCAATTGTCTGACAGATTTTTCCATGCACAAAACCCTATGTGCTGGCAAGGTCTTGAAATGGGGAAAGGGGAAAAAGAATAATGGACACATAAAGATGGACAGTGAATAGATCAGTTTTTAAGGTAATGGGCTGGGACTGAACTCAAGATATCAGATCTTGAGTCCATGGCTCTACCAACCAGCCCACTATCACTGAAGAACACATAGATGGAAAAACATACGAGTACTGTTGACTCTTTCTTCTAGTGACACCCTTGATGATATAAGCAGACAGACAACAGAAGAAAGAAAGAAGTACAGGAAAGTAGCGAACATTTTGGTTATATTACCATAAGAATGAAATATCAAGTCAATATTCTTGTTATATTTGCGTAGGAAAAAAGCGTTTGACATTTTGCCTGTTCAACTATTGGATGAAAGCGCTCGCACGAGGAAAAGTAGTCAGTCATCACTAAGACTTCTGTAGGGAAAAATACTAAGTCAATAGTTTACGTTACACTTATGATGATTATGATGATAATGAAGTCTCTCATCGATCTGATGGATAAGTGGACGGAATGGTTCTTTATCACCTGGTGTAGATCTTTATGTGGGATACAAACCCAGCTATACAGGAACATCAATTATACATGAACTGCATGAGAAGAAGTCTTTCAGCCTTGGGCTCTGCTTTTGCCAGTCCCTCTGCTGTTGAATATGCAATTGTTAAAAATGTCTAATATGACTGTGTTCTGGGGGCACTTCTATCACCAGCTTATTCTGTCGGGGTAATATCTTTCCAGTTGGTGATGATGATGTCACAGCTGATGAGGTTGGTCCTCAGAATGTCCATGTATCATTCTAGAGGTCTTCCCTGGTATGGTATTCTTGATTCAACTCTCTGTACAGTAGCATCTTTAGGGTGTTGTAGTCTTCCATAGGGACAATGTGTCCCATGCAAAGAAGCTGGCATTTGATGAGTAGACTTTAGACTATCATTTTAGTGGGTCACATGCCTTACAGGCTTGAGTGAGTCTTGCTCTCAGAGTTTCACCATTTTGTGCTGTTCTTCATGTTGACTGAATTTGATGTTTGTGTGAAATATGCACAATGCCCTGGAATTTTGATTGGTGGTACTATTGGGTTAATCTACCTGACAGGATGGCTCTATTTCTAGTGTTCCTGTGCATTTTCTAAATAGCTGATTTCAACTGTCTTACTACTAAGCTTAGATCGCCATTCACATTTGCTACATATCACGCCTGTCTTCAAATCAACATAACATAATGTACGAACTCCCATATCTTAGCCATTCTTTAAACAGTCCAAGAAAATCTTAATTTATCGTCCACCAACTCAACATGTGTGAAATTTGTACGTTTCAGTGATAACATTGTAAATGCGTCATATCAAAATGACAGGTTTAAGGCACGTCGTTACACTAGTGATTAATATCTTTTTATCAATTCTTCTCGTTTATCTCCCAGTACAGCTTCTTACCAGAATTAACTTGGAATTGAACATTGCCTGCCACGTAAGAAGACTCGTCGTGACAGCAGGAAAAACAAAGATGAATCCAAGTGATCAATATCTTTTAGAAACAATCAGCCAACTTCCATCTCTTATATTCCTATGTCAAGCCAAATCAAGAACCCCCCTAAATGTTACTAACTCAATCTCAGTAACTTTGAACACCAGTTTTAATTTACAGGATTTTTTTTCATAGAAAAATGTTTTAATACGTAGTCCGAGACGACACAGGGATGACTACCACCTGTTGTCTAGAGAGCAGCAAGTTGCCCTGGTGAGGCTGCGCACTGGTAACAATAGGCTGAACAGCCACATGTACCGCAAAGTGAAGCTGGCGCCCTCCCCAACCTGTCCTTGCGGTCAAGAAGACCAAACCACGGAGCATATACTCCAAAGATGTCCCCTTCACCAGGTGGCAAAACAGGATGTGTGGCCGACAGACACTCCGCTGACAACCAAACTCCATGGCTGCAGACAGGAGCTGGAAAAGACGGCTGCATTCATCACCTGGACTCAGCTGATTGTGTAGCAGCGTACGCCAAGAGAAGAAGAAGATGTAGTCATACAGAAATAAAACAAGTGATATTTGTGACCTAGTCAGCGAAGGCGAACTTGAACTCAGTGTATCTGTCAGAATCATGCTTTAAATTCACTGGTGATGAAAGTGACGTTGCTGCTACAACACCCAACCACAACACATCCTGGTCAGAAGTTTCATGTACAATCCCGAACAATTAGGGAGACACATTTTAACTGATTATGTTAATCTGTACCCATGTTTTCCACCATTACAGGGAAACAGAGAAGGTGCGTACTTTCCCCATAATATAAAAATAAATCGGTAGTATAATGGTTAGCATGGTTGACTTCCAAGCAGTCGATCCAGGTTCAACTCCTGGACAGTGCCATTCTTTCCACAACTCCCATTGGCTCAGTTGTTTGAACACCACGCTCATAATGCTAGGGTTGTGGGTCCAACCCATGGGTGGGGCCAATTTGTCAGCAACCTGGTTAGCTTTTCTGATAGAGCCATGAATTCTGATCTGATATCTCGAGTTTAGTTCTAGCCTGCAACATTAAAAACTAGCCTGTTGATTGCTTTTCGGAATGTGTCCATCATTCTGGTGGTGCCAGCTTAATATTTCATGAATAGCTTCCCTCCTTCCCAGTTCAAGACCTTGCCAACAGATTGGGTTTTGTACAAGCTCAGGAAGTCTGCCAGATAATTGCTGGCAGATGTAGATGGAGCACATATGGAATTGTCTGAGTGCGACGAATCCCTCTTGAACAAATTCCAAACAGCAAACTCCCATAACATACTGATCTGACAACAACAGAATGACTGAATATTTAACCACAGTACAAGAATCAAGGTGCTGACTGACTACTATGTTCCTCTCCTCCCCCACCCCCCTTCACATTCCTTTCCCCCAAACAAGTTGATGGGCACGCGTTATAGGGCAGACGAATTGATGTCAGACATGTCATCAACCATAGCTCACATCTGCCCTCACTGTTTTTGCACACACATCCTCTGACAGACCACCAGTTCTACATCTACACGTCTCTCCATTCACAGGGAGACGGGATAGGGTTTGGGAATGACGAGTAGTAAGTAATAAAAAGATGAAACTAAATATAGGGTGAGGGCAGATTGAGTGTGGGAGAGAGACAGAGACATGGAAAGAGACAGACAGACAAATGGACAGAGGGACGACGGACGGACAGAATGGACAGACAGACAGACAGACAGACAGACAGACAGAGAGAAGGGAGAGGATGATGACGATAGAGTGAAGGAGGAGGAGTGAGGGGGAGGTAAAGATTGAGTGGATGAAGATGAAGAGGGGGTGTCTACAGATAGAGTGGGTGTGGTGTGATGTGTTGGACTTGGAAGCAAGGAAGACAGCATCATCTTTTTTGTTTAAAGAAATTATTGGATGTGTGTGTGTTTGTGTGTGTGTCTGTGTGTCTGTGTGTCTGTGTGTGTGTGTGTGTGTTGTCTCTGTGTGTGTGTCTGTGTGTGTGTGTCTGTGTGTGTGTGTTGTCTGTGTGTGTGTGTGTCTGTGTGTGTGTCTGTGTGTGTGTGTATGTGTGTGTGTGTATGTGAATGTGTGAGTATGTGTGTGTAAATGTGAGTGTGTGTGTGTGTGTCTAAATGTGTGTGTAAATATGTGTGTGTGCGTGCGTGCGTGCGTGCGTGTGTGGTGTGTGTGTGTGTGTGTGTGTGTGTGTGTGTGTGTGTGTGTGTGTGTGTGTGTGTGAAGATATATATGTATAAAAACGATATACCCAGTCAGAGCAGTGTAATATCAAACACGTATTGCTGACGTTCTAATGGAGACTGACAGCCCATTAATTGTTGTCAAAAACCTTTGTTTGGTTCCACTTTGTGAAACGTGTTTTGGAAAATAAGAGTGTCTGGGTTGTTCAAGCTTGCCTGACATGGAACATCTCTGTATTTTGGGCATGTTGTGTTTTCTTCCATCAGTCATGGTTATTTGTTTGGTATTGTTGTTCTTCATGATGTTTTTAATGAAATAATGTGATTGTGTGTGTGTATGTGTGTGTGTGTGTATGTGTGTGTGTGTGTGTGTGTGTGTGTGTGTGTGTGTGTGTGTGTGTGTGTGTGTGTGTGTGTGCACGCACGCGCGCGTATGTGAGCGCACATACTTTTTTATGTTTTGTTTTGTGGTTCCATTTGTTTGTGTGTTTTGAATATCATTGTATCGCTCTCTCTCTCTCTCTCTCTCTCTTTTTCTGTCTCTCTTTCTCTCTCTCTCTCGCTCACTCTCTCTCTTTCTCTCTCTCTCTGTCTGTCTGTCTGTCTGTCTCTCCTCTCTCTCTCTCTCTCTCTCCTTCTCTCTCTCTCTCCCCTCTCTATCTGTCTTCCTCTCCTTTGTTCCTCCTTCTGTTTTTCCTTCTCATCCTCTCCCACTATCCCATTCCTGTTCATCCCTCCCTGACTCAGTCTGCCCTCACCCTATCTTTAGTTTGATCCTTTTATTACTACTCCTCATCCCCAAGTTTATCCCGTCTCCCTGTGAATGTAGAGACGTGTAGATGTAGGACTGGTGGTCTGTCAGAGGATGTGTGTGCAGAAATAGTGAGGGCAGATGTGAGCTATGGTTGATGACATGTCTGACATCAATTTGTCTGCCCTATAACACGTGCCGACCAACTGGTTTGGGAGGAAACGAAATGTGTGTGTGTGTGTGTGTGTGTGTGTGTGTGTGTGTGTGTGTGTGTGTGTGTGTGTGTGTGTGTGTGTGTGTGTGAGTGTGTGTATG
>CM060309.1:22309808-22314808 GCA_030674185.1 Monoplex corrugatus
TATATTATTATAATATTGTATAGCTGACGACTAACTGGAGGACCAAATCTTTAGGCTTGTATCATCGGATAATTGTTTAGAGACGATATCAGGTTATTACCTGATTATAGACAATGTCATATATAAATAAAGAGAGTTAACTCCCCATGTCCGCCGGGTCTCAATAACTCAGTTGACTTAGCGTCGGATTCACACGCTAGTCGTTGTGAGATCGAACTCGAGGTGTGCTATATCAATCCTTTCACCTCCGCACCCTGTCCACCAACATCCTGCATTGTCAACCATGCTAGCAAAGCAAAAACTTGACCCTTTGACTTCCTCACCCTATCCACCAGTTTCCTGCAGGAATCTGGTAGAACGGTGAGGGAGTCAAAGAAGTTAAGTTTTTGCAGTTGGTGGATAGCGTGCGGGAGTCAAAGATTCATTGACTCACTTTTTACCATCTTAACATCATTGCTGTCATGTGTGTATGTATATGTTAGATAAAACCCTTATTCCCGACTACAATGGGCTGGTTATCCCATTGGTCATATACCTGACGTTAAACTGAATCAGACAAATTCTCTGACTCATCGGGAACATCGGGGGGAAGTTAGTGTTTCGTAGCTATTAAACTAACTGACACCGCAAGGATAATTGAAGCAGAGGGTGTTTCTCAAATCTTCTGACCAGCGCACAGTGTTATGTATCTCTCGGCCTGGTTGACGCCGGATATATTATGATGTTAACGTAGAGTACAGCCCTGTACGCAGTCCTCAATCCTAGATGAAATCCATTGCATCGTTGTTATCATCCTTATCGACATCATCATCATCGCATCGTGAAACTGTTCCATCTTCTCTGCGGCCATTAAGGTGGGTAGAACTACGAAAAAAAACAAAAAACAAAAAACGTGGCTCAAAGGTTACCTCCCTGGTGCAACATCTTTTAAAAATTGGCATGAACAGCCAGTTTTCCTGTTGCGTTGCTTTGACTGAATTCGAGACATCGATCGGTCCCTGAGCTCTGTCTAAAGAGACATCCAGCCGGCATGATACAATAACAAAATGAAAAACAAAAACAAGCGTTCCTCGCCCGAATGTTCAACGCACAACATTGCGTTATGAGCAAGGCTCTCTAACAACTGAGCAAATGGACCACGAAAAATCAAGTCATCATCATCCTGTGCCCTGCCGCATGGCGTTGGTGATCATGGCCCTCCTAAGCATCTATCCCTGTGTCGCTGCTAGTACATCTCTCACCCTCTCTGTCCTCAGCCACCCTGCAAGTCCGTCTAGCATTTTCTTCCTGGGTCTACCTGGTGTTCTCTTTCCCTCCACAATTCCTGTTGTGACCAGGTGCTCTAATCCTCGAAGAATGCCTATAAATGTAGCTTGTCTTTTCCTTATCTTCTTTATCAATGATCTTCTTACGTCTGCCTCCATCAAGACTATCGCGTTTGTTTACATACATTAAAATACATACATCTCTCTAACAACTTAGCCAATGGACAACGGAAAAAAAAGAAGCAAAAACCAAATATACATAAAATATATCCATTTGGTCACACTGATAATTGGAGTATGTGTGAGTTGTGTAGGAATGAACAGAACTCAAGCACTCACAGTATTGATTAAAATTATTCTAGTTTAAAATTATGTTTCAGATCAATTTCATCTTCTTTCTGAACATCATGAGGATTTTGCTGTCTAAGCTACGCGCGTTTAATACCAGCGAGGAGTCTCAATACAGGTGAGTTGGTGTCATCTTCTGTGTGGCTCCCTGGTCATGTTGAAAGTGCCGACTAGTCGCATGGTGTAGTGGTTATACGCAACGGTCCACCGACTGGAAGGTTATGGGATTCGAATCCTCATTAGCCTTTCAAAAATTATCATTGTGGGATTTTGCGGCTCCTACCCAGAGTTGGGTGTGCTATGGGCTCATTGGAAGACTGGGACCACACAGTCGAGCCTCATCCACCTCACGGATGCGTCACTGAGGGTGTTGCTCACATCTTCTGACTGGCACCGCAGGTGTCTGTATCTCTCGGCCTGGTTGACGTTAGGACATATTATAATAGAAAGCTGGAGTACAGCCCTGTCGCGTAGTCTCAATCTGTGTGTGTGTTTGTGTGTGCTGTGCGCGCCGCGCGCGTGTGTGTGTGTGTGTGTGTGTGTGTGTGTGTGTATGTGTGTATAAATGATGTGTAATTAAGGCAGTCCTAATCATGATACCACTGCTGTGTGTGTGCGCGCGCGCTCTGTATGTGTGTGTGTGTTCGTGCGTGCATGTGTAGTGCATGTGTGTGTATGCGTATGTATGTGTGTGCATATGTGTGTATGTGTTCGTGCATATGTGTGTGTAATATATATTAATAATATATATATATATATATGTGTGTGTGTGTGTGTGTGTGTGTGTAGTGTGTGTGTGTGTATGTGTGTGTATATGCGTATGTATGTGTGTGTGTATGTGTGTGTGTATGTGTGTATGTGTGTGTGTGTACGTGCATGTGTGTGTGTTGTGTGTGTGTGTGTGTGTGTGTGTGTGTGTGCGTGATACAGGCGTGCAGTGAAAGCAGTCCTCATCATGATCCCACTACTGGGTGTCAACAACCTGGTGTTGCTGGTCAGGCCTCAGATGGACCGGGTGGGGGTCCTTGCCTGGAAGAATCATCTCTGCCTTCTTGGTTGCTTACCAGGTACACTCTATCTGTCTGTCTGTCTGTATGTCTGTCTGTCTGTCTGTATCACTGCCTCGTTTCTTTCTCTCTGTCTTTGTCACTGTGTCTGTATGTCTGTCTGATATGTCTGGCTGGATCTCTCCCTCCCTCTCTCTTTCTTCTTCTCTCTCTCTCATCTATCTATCTATCTCTATCTCTCTCCTTCTCCTTCTGTCTCTCTCTCCTTCTCTCTCTCTCTCTCTCTTCTTTCTCTTCTTTCTGAGTTTCTATTTCTCCCCTCTCTCTTAGCGAGTACGGTTGTGTGTCTGTATGTGTGTGTTTTATTCGTGCGGCGTGCGCGCGCGCGTGTGTATGTGTGTATGTATGTGTGTGAGAAAAAACAGAGAGAGGGGAGAGAGAGAGAGAGAGAGAGAGAGAGAGAGAGAGAGACAGATGAGAGTGGTGTGTGTGCGTGTGTGTGTGTGTGTGTGTGTGTGTGTGTGTCTGTCTGTCTGTCGTGATCCTTAATAATCCAAACTGGATTACTCGTAGGCTCGGTAAAACATAGGTTAGGTAGGACCTCAGGATCCTGGTCAGCTCATAGGTCTGTGTGCAGGCTTAATAAGGCTTGTGCTTATGATCACCATACACGTGGCACCTGTGACGTTAGTGCATATGGAATTCATTCCGAGTGTGGAGACATCAATTTGAGAAACTGAACGAGAAACAGAAAAGATAGTCTGAAGGCCAATCTCATCAGCTGTGGCATTAACACAAACATCTAGAAAGACATTGCCCGAAACAAGTAAATTTCGACAACGGATGTACGTGAGCACATTCACATCTAGCAGCGAAACACAGCTGCTGTTCAACAGAAGGGGACTGTCATCACATCAAATGCTCTGCCCCATGACGTTGCGATCACGGCCCTCCGTATGCATCTATGCCTATGTGCCGCAAGCACATCTTCACCACTCTGTCCTCAGCACTCAGCAAAGAGGGACTTTAGAAAGCAGAAATCCCCAAGCTACAGGACTTCTTCTCATACAGCACTGGCGGAAGAACATGTATGTGCCTCCAGGATTGTTCTTGTATTCCGCAGGAAGACCCAGACCAGGCAGTAAAGACCAGTAAAGACTCTCATGATCATTATTATTGTTATTGTTGTTGTTATTGTTGTGGTTGCACACACTCTGCTTCTACATGAAAAAAGATCGGAGAGAGGTGAAAAAAAAGAGTATATATATATATATTATATATATTATATTTCTCTGTGTGTATATGTGTGTGTGTATGTATGTATGTATGTATGTATGTGTGTGTGTGTGTGTGTGTGTGTGTGTGTGTGTGTGTGTGTGTGTGTGTGTGTGTGTGTGTGTGTGTGTGTGTGTGTGTGTGTGTGTGCCACTAAGTACACACACTCTCGCAAAACACTCGTTCATCGGTGTGTATGTGTGTGTGGGGTATGTAAGTGTGTGTGTGTGTGTGTGTGTGTGTGTGTGTGTGTGCGTGCGCGCGTGCGTGTATGTGTGTGTGTGTATGTATGTGTGTGTGTTATGTGTGCGCGCGCGCCACTAAGCACACGCACTCACGCAAAAGACTCGTTCATCGGATCTACCAGAGAGCTCATCCGATGTAAGAATGATTTAAGAGAGGTGTGAATCCAGTATGTGCATGCATATTCTGTCTTTCCAGTTTCGATTATAAAGGGTATTGGCTGGTTATAATAATCGTTAACTATGTGACAACGATACTGTCATCCAGTGCCCCTATTACACCTATTTCATTGACACATAGTTTTATCACGTGCATTTTCTTCTCTGGTTTCAGGGAGCTTCGGTGGCACTGATTTTTCTGTTTCTTCAACGGCGAGGTACGTCTCTGTCTGTCTGTCTGTCTGTCTGTCTGTCTGTCTATCTGTCTGTCTGTGTCTCTCTGTTTCTGTCTCTGTCTGTCTTTCTTCCTTTCTTGCTCTGTCCCTGTCTCTGTGTGTGTGTGTTCTCTCTCTCTCTCCCTCTCTCTCTCTCTCTGTTTCTTTCTTCTTTCTTTCTGTCTTTGTCTCTGTTTCTGTCTCTGCCTCTGTCTCTCTCGTCTCTGTCTCTCTGTGTTTCTTTCTTGCATTTGGTATTGGTATTTATTCTCTCTCTCTCTCTCTATCTCTCTCCCTCTCTCTCTCTCTTTCTTTCTTCTTTCTTTCTGTCTCTGTCTGTGTTTCTGTCTCTGTCTCTGTCTCTGTCTCTGTCTGTCTCTGTCTCTGTCTCTGTCTGTCTCTCTCTCTCTTTCTTTCTTGTTTTGGTATTGGCACTTACTCTCTCTCTCTCTCTCTCTTTCTTCTTTCTTTCTGTCTCTGTCTCTGTTT
>CM060309.1:22319808-22329808 GCA_030674185.1 Monoplex corrugatus
TGTGTGTGTCTGTGTGTGTGGTGCTTGTACGTGCGCGTGGCGTATGTGTGTGTGTGTGTGAGTCTCGTGTGTGTGTGTGTGTGTGTGTGTGTGTGTGTGTGTGTCTGTCTGTGGTGTGTGTGTGTGTGTGTGTGTGTGGTGTGTGTGTTGGTGGTGTGTGTGTGTGTGTTGTGTGTGTGTGTGTGTGTGTGTGTGTGTGTGTGTGTGTGTGTTGTGTGTGTGTGTGTGTGTGTGTTCGTTCGTTCTTTGATTTAACGTCTTTTCACTATGAGTAATATTAGACGGGGGGAAAATGGGGGATGAGAGATGGACGGGTTGGATTGGGATCAGAGGGGAGACAGAGTAAGACTAAGAGACATACGCAGGTGAGAAAATAGAAAAATGGACAAGGTCTTAACACTAACAATGAACATTAATAATTAACATCAACAATGTGAAGGGAAAATTTTAACGCTAAAGTAAAACATCAAAACTTAAAGCAATGCATTAACAGGACTGTGAACCAATGATTCTGAAATTCTAAATGACAAAGATTGATCTGAAGTTATTTCTTTAAAATGAGTTTCAGAATAGTTTTCTTGTGTAAACATTTTTGGTAAAAATGAACGCAGCATTTTGCAGTAAAATAAACAGTGAAACAGCGTGAATTGTTCGCCTCAAATACACTTGACATTTTTACAATATTTTGTTTTCAATGCATTCAGCTCAATACGAAAATGAACAGCAACAATCGATCTCGAATGATATATAGACGAATACTGCAATTTTTTACATACATTTTGAAATGAAAGTTTTATCATTTGTTTTGTCACAAATTTTTCATTGAAATGATCATGAAAACGAATCCGTGAGGCTGATTCTAGCAAGCTGCAAGCTTCTTTTACGGAAATTTTAATACGTAATTCTACAGTATCATCAGAGTTATGCGCACCTTGCTTAGCTGCTCTGTCAACTACTTCGTTGCCGTGAATACCAACTTGAGAAGGCACCAGCATAAACTGATATCTGTACCTTTTATCGTTAAACGATGTATAAGATGATTAGCCTCAGTAATTAGATCAGGTCTTGTGTCTGTATCAAAAGACTGTAAGGCATATAATACAGATTTTGAATCAACAAAGAAAACTACTTTGAAATATACAGGTTTGAGGTTTAATAGATAATGCAACGCTTGTATAATAGCGACTAATTCCGCTGAAAATATAGATGTATTTGGCCCAATGAAAAATGACTTTTGTATTTTAAATTTTGAGATATAAAATGCTGCTCCAGCAGATTTATTTTCTAAGATTGATCCATCGGTAAAAATATGGAGGTGGGTACGGTATTTTTCATCGATGTGTTCTCTTGCTGCGCATATCGAAATGTTGATGTTTTCATATTTCTTAACATCTGTATAATCAATATCAAAAGTAGCTCTAAGCATTTCCCATGTAGGGATAGGTGTTGTGGATGGCGTCTCAGCTATTTCATCTAGATTTATGTTAGACTGTTTGACCAAGTCAGATATATAAATTGCAACAGTCATTTGTGATGCAATGTTGTTTGCTCGTTTTGGAAAGTCAACATCAGACCTGATTTTAATTTCCTTGCACACAAAACTGTCCGTTTGTGAAGTAGTTCTAACGGCAAACTTTGCTGTCGCTAGCTCACGATAGTTAGTCAGAGACAGAATACCAGCAACTTTGTACGTTTCCAGTTTGAAGCATGGGCTGGTACACCTAGTGCAATTTTAAGACTTTTGCAGTCTAAACTTTGAATCATTTGGGTGCACTGAAAAACACTTCTTGCGCATAGGATAATTTGGATCTTACAAGTGCTGTTGATAGATGAAGTAGCATGTTTGTATCCATTCCCCAGGGTGATCTGCTTACTATCTTTAGAAAATTTAAGGCTTTTCTTGCTTTTGTTAAAATATAATCAAAATGGACATTCCAGTTTAATTTCGATGTTATAAAGACTCCCAGAAATTTTACAACCTGTTTGTAACATATCACTTCACCATGCAGTCTGAAAGTTGGCAAGTTACTTAAAGTACCACCAGGATTAAATAGCATCATGTTAGTTTTTTCTATTGACAACGACAGACCATTTTCTAACATGTAGTTTCCAAGACTATCAAGATCAGATTGATACAATTTCCTGATGCAATTCTGCGCTCTCATGGGAGTTGTCTTTTTTAAAGTAATATTCACCCAGATACATATATCATCAGCGTACTGTACCACAACAACACGATTTGAGAGTGCATTAGGAAGATCCTGTATAAGGATATTAAATAAAATAGGTGCTATCACTGAACCTTGAGGAATTCCCATGTCAAGACGTCGTGAAGTAGAATAACTTGTTCCCACTCTTGCCTGAATTGTTCTATTGGCTAAATAGGACTTAATATAATTATACACATTGCCAGATAGACCAATAAATTTCAGCTTGTACAATAAACGTGTATACTAAACTTGATCATAAGCTTTTTTCACATCGAAAAAAGTTGCTAAAACACTTTTTCTACGGGCAAACTGTTATTTTATCTGAGTTGTAAGTTTAACTAGATGCTCGACTGTGGATCTCCCTTTTCTGAAACCTGCCTGGTTTACCGGGATAACTTATTTTTATCACAGTAATGTATAAGTCTGTTTAAGATCAATCTTTCCATTAGTTTGCTCGTATGGGACGTCAAAGCAATAGGTCTGTAACTGTTTTTGTTGTTTTTAGGCTTTCCAGCTTTTAATATGGGTATAACAATAGACTTTTGCCATGCCTGTTGTACAGTTCCCTCACCCAGCATTTCTGAAAAAATTTGTAGAAAATAAAAATTTTAATGTTATCATTTCAGTTGAAACAGCATCACACCTACCGAACTCCTTTTGTTGTTTAGTGACGAGATCGTGGTTTTTAGCTCTTCTAAGGTGATTGGTGAATTAAACCAGCGATCATTTTGAGGTACTGGATCAGTGAAGATAGGGTTGTTAGCTGCCATTTCTCTGTAGTGTTTGCTGTTAGGAGACAACCGGTCTACTTTACTATTTTCAGCAAAGAGTTCTACAAAAGTTTCGGCTTTGTCCATGTCGGAAGGAAATGTGTGACATGTATCAATCATTACTGGACACCTAGGTAAGTTGGCTCCATTTTTCATTTGATTCATTTTTGTCCAGACTTTATGGAAATCATTATACTCTGTAATTTCTTTGGTGCAGTATGCTGCCCAATAATCTTTCTTTGCTTCAGCGATGATTTTATTACACTGGGTGTTAGCTTTTTTCATTTCCATGTGATCTTCAGGTTTTCTGGTTTTGATGTAGATTTTGAATTTCTCTTTTTTATACTGAACTGCTTTTTCACATGCCTCTGTCCACCAAACATTACCCAAACAATTATTGGACTTAAAAGTTTTGAGTTTCGGGATGGAGAGGTCTGCAGCAGCTAGAACTGACTCCTGGAACTTAGAAAACATAGCGTCTACATTTTCACTTTCATAAAGCGTATATTCTTGTTTAGCAAGAGCAGTCTGAAACAAGGACCAATCAGCGCGCTTGTAATCATATTTTGGTATTATGTCAGGAGTGCTGTCTTTCATCCTGTTGTTGTCATTTGTTAGTGTTATGATGATAGGTAAGTGATCACTTCCCAAAGTATCTCTGTGTGTGGCGTGTGTGTGTGTGTGTGTGTGTGGTGGTGTGTGTGTGTGTGTGTGTGTGTGTTGTCTGTCTGTAGTGTGTCTCTGTTTGTGCGTGTGTGTGTGGTGTTTGTACGTACGTGTGTGTGTGTGTGTGTGTGTGTGTGTACGTGTGTGTGTGTGTGTGTGTGTGTGTGGTGTGTGTGTGTGTGTGTGTGCGTGTGTGTGTGTGTATGTCTGTGTGTCTGTGTGTCTGTCTCTGTCTGTCTGTCTGTGGTGTGTGTGTCTATATGCGTGTGTGTGTGTGTGTCTGTCTGTCTGTAGTGTGTATGTGTTATGCTGTTGTGTGGTGTCTGTTGTCTGTAGTGTGTATGTGTCTGTCTGTTGTGGTGTCTGTGTGTTTGTGTGTGTGTGTGTGTGTGTGTGTGTGTGTGTGTGTGTGTGTGTGTGTGTGTGTACTTCTCAGAGGACAAGACCGCAGATAAATGCAATCAAAAACTCACGGTACTATCAGCCAGTTACCACACCCAGCTTACTCACTCATCCATCTCCTCCTCCCCTCCCCCATCCCTCCGTCCTTGCTTCATGGCCCCCCTTTTCCTCTTCGTTTTACGGTGAGTATCAGAATAAAGAATCGTCTAGAGACCCATTGACGTGATCATAGACATAAGACAGGCACCTAGTAGAGATCACCACCATCATCATCATGTGCCCTGCTGCATGGCATTGGCGATCATGGCCCTCCATACGAATCTATCTTTGTCGATGCAAGTACATCTCCCACCCTGTCTGTGTTCATCCATTGCGCAAGTCCGTCCAATTTTTCTCCCTGGGTCTACCAGGTACTCTTTTTCCCTCCAGCTTTCCTGTTGTGACCAGGTGCTCTAATTTCTCTTGCTTCATAAAATGTTCTATGAATGTTGCTTGTTTTTTTTCCTAATCTTCTTCGGTGAGAATTTTTTTTTGTGTCTGCTTCCTTCAAGACTGTCTTGTTTGTTTTCTATGCTGTCCGTGGAACTCTTAACATTTTTTCCTAGAAATCACATTTCAGGTGCCTCAATACTGTTTTGATTTTGCGTGTAGAAGAAGAAAAGTGACCCGCTCTGACTAAAGGTACAATAAGTCGGGCGAGGCCTTCTGCTGCTGTGGGCTGAAAACTCAGAACAGGACAATTTTGTTAATTTTGAGTTTTCTGCATTTTCATGCTCCATAATCACTTTTACACCATGTCCTAACACAATAAAGTCAAATTTAATCGATTAGTATCATTTTTGTGTGTTTTAATGTGTGGTAAGTGCTACTATCTGGCCGCTGAAAGCTGCCCGATCGCCCCATTTTGGTAATTAAAGTACACTTTTCTTAAATTTATTTTTCTTTTTGTTGTTTTGGATGGATGAACAATTAAGTAAACATGGGAAGTATGGAATTTCAGCTGATTTGGTTGATATTTAATGCTTGTTGCCAAGGAATTTCTTACCATACCCTTTCAATTCAGGCCAATTCTCTTCAACGCTGTTTTTCTCAAAATGGCTGACTTGACCCCTCTCATCTTTGAAAGCCCATAACTTTTATTGTTTTTGTAGCCTGAAACTCAACTTTAGTACCATTTGAAAGCTGAGATTCTAAACTTTATAGTGATACCATAACCTGAAAATGCCTAAACTGAGACTTATTGTGCCTTTTGTGAGAATGGGTCACAAATAGTAAAGACACAAAACTAAAAGGCCCTTCAGCCTTGATACACCCCTTCTCTTGTTAGTGCCTTTGTCAGTGTGCAGCAACTTATCGTCTGTATAGTATGGGCAAACAAATGTGTAGACACGCATCCAAGAATTTTAGAAATAAAAGAGAAAAAGAAAGAAAGAAAGAAAGAAAGAAAGAAAGAAAGAAAGAAAGACACAAAATAAGGAAAAAACATGGAATTTGATAAACAGTCAGTGTACGAATCATTCCAAAATGGACAAGTTTGTGATCTAAAAATGTAGCCAAAACTGCCCCGTGCCAATAGAAAACGAAACGAAGAGTCTTAAGAAAAAAAGGGTACACTTTGATCCAAATTACATACTTCATTAGAGTTAAAGAAAAAGAAAGAAAAACACCACACCCTAGCATGATGGAAAGGGAAAGCTTACATCTTGATCCAAAATACGTGAATATCACCATGAGATCGCGACAGATTTCATTTTAATCGTTTATCAAACAACAATATTTAACTGTATCAACGTTCTTCTGAAATATGATGGCGTGAAATCAACAAAACCGATAGGAATCTGTGTTGAAGTTTGATGTTTTCTTATTTATATCCATATTCATTTCTTTTGTCACGGTAGACTTGCTATGTGGAATTCGGGCTGCTCTCCCTTTTGAGAGCACATCGCCGCAGTGCAGCACCACCTACTTTTTTTTTTAACCAAGACTTCAGAAAGACAAGAAGGCCAACAGGTATGCAAGGAGAGGGACGTGGGAAATCAACCTATCTCTCCAATGTTTTATATCAGGGTAGCGGAACAAATGCTCTGCCTTTCACCATTTTCAACTGCCGTGGGATCTTTATTGTGCGCAGACCAGAAGACACGCGGGTCCGACTTATTTTTCGTCCCCTTCCGAAGGTTTCAACGTTCAGTTCGATTTTCCTGTCAAACTGAGGAGAAAAGTCGAGGCCTCAACAGGGAACGAATCCTAGAATTTCGAGTTTAGTTATTGGCAAGCGAACGTTTGAACCATTCTGACGTAGCTTTACCAATGTGTCCTCAACCATCCTGACACAGTTTTGCCAATCTGTCCTCAACTATTCTGACAGTTTTATCAATGTGCCCTTAACCATTCTGACACTATTTTGCCAATCTGTTCTCAACCTCTCTGACATTATTTTGCCAATATGTTCTCAACCATTCTGACATAGTTTTACCAATGTGTTCTCAACCATTCTGACACAGTTTTACCAATCTGTCCTCAATCACTCTGACACAGTTTTACCAATGTGTCCTCAATCACTCTGACACAGTTTTACCAATGTGTCCTCAACCATTCTGACACAGTTTTGCCAATCTGTCCTCAATCACTCTGACACAGTTTTACCAATGTGTCCTCAATCACTCTGACACAGTTTTGCCAATCTGTCCTCAATCACTCTGACACAGTTTTACCAATGTGTCCTCAATCAGTCTGACACAGTTTTGCCAATGTGTCCTCAATCACTCTGACACAGTTTTACCAATGTGTCCTCAACCAATTCTGACACAGTTTTGCCAATCTGTCCTCAACCATTGAGACACAAGTTCTCCAATATGTCCTCATTCAGTCTCACACAGTTTTGCCAATATGTCCTCAATCAGTCTGACACAGTTTTACCAATGTGTCCTCAATCAGTCTGACACAGTTTTACCAATCTGTCCTCAATCATTCTGACACAGTTTTACCAATGTGTCCTCAATCAGTCTGACACAGTTTTGCCAATCTGTCCTCAACCATTCTGACACAGTTTTACCAATGTGTCCTCAATCAGTCTGACACAGTTTTGCCAATCTGTCCTCAATCACTCTGACACAGTTTTACCAATGTGTCCTCAACCATTCTGACACAGTTTTGCCAATCTGTCCTCAATCACTCTGACACAGTTTTACCAATGTGTCCTCAATCACTCTGACACAGTTTTACCAATGTGTCCTCAATCATTCTGACACAGTTTTACCAATCTGTCCTCAATCATTCTGACACAGTTTTGCCAATCTGTCCTCAATCACTCTGACACAGTTTTACCAATGTGTCCTCAACCAGTCTGACACAGTTTTGCCAATGTGTCCTCAATCACTCTGACACAGTTTTACCAATGTGTCCTCAACCAATTCTGACACAGTTTTGCCAATCTGTCCTCAACCATTGAGATACAAGTTCTCCAATATGTCCTCATTCAGTCTCACACAGTTTTGCCAATCTGTCCTCAACCAATTCTGACACAGTTTTGCCAATCTGTCCTCAACCATTGAGACACAAGTTCTCCAATATGTCCTCATTCATTCTCACACAGTTTTGCCACTCTACAGTTTTGCCACTGTGTCCTCAACCATTCGGACACAGTTTTTCCACTCTGTCCTCAGCCATTCGGACACAGTTTTACCTAGTTGTCCGCAACAAATTCGGACACAATTTTGCCATGTTGTCCTCAACCATTCTGACATAGTTTTGCCATGTTGTCCTCAACCATTCTGACATAGTTTTGCCAATCTATCTTTCTATTTATGTCTATAACGTGACGCAGGGTACGCCAGCAGACTATTAGCTGCCCCAATACCATACAAGCTTCTAAAATAGAGGGTTTATTGGCTAATATTCGTGTCCAGCTAAGGAAACAGTCTGCTCTCTCTCCGTCTCCATTAACCTTTTTATACCTCCTTACCCTATCTACCAGCTTTTTTCGTCCCCAGTCATGACAGCAAGACGAAAATTTTACTGTTTTACTGCCTCCCCCTGTCTAACAGCCTCTACGTCGTCAACCATGACAGCAAGGCCAAACTTAACTCTTTCACTGCCTCACCCTATCTACCAGCTTCTTATGTCGCCAGCCATGACAGCAAGGCGAAAACTTAACCCTTTCACTGCCTCACTTTATCTGCCAGGTTTCTACGCCGTCAGCCATGGCAGCAAGGCCAAAACTTAACTTTTTCACTACCTCACCCTATCTACCAGCTTCTTATGTCGCCAGCCATGACAGCAAGGCGAAAACTTAACCCTTTCACTGCCTCACTTTATCTACCAGGTTTCTACGTCGTCAGCCATGACAGCAAGACGAAAACTTAACCCTTTCACTGCCTCACCCTGTCTTCCAGCTTCTTATGTCGACAGCCATGGCAGCAAGGCGAAACAAATCTTTCACTGCCTCACCCTATCTACCAGCTTCTTATGTCGTCAGCCATGGCAGCAAGGTGAAAACTTAACCCTTCCACTGCCTCACTTTATCTACCAGCTTCTTATGTCGTCAGCCATAACAGCAAGGCGAAAACTTAACTCTTTCACTGCCTCACCCTATCTTCCAGCTTCATGCGTCGTCAGCTATGATAGCAAAGTGAAAATTTAATCCTTTCACTGCCTCACCCTATCTACCAGCTTCCTATGTCGTCAGCTATGACAGCAAAGTGAAAATTGAATCCTTTCACTGCCTCACCCTATCTACCAGCTTCTTATGTCGTCAGCTATGACAGCAAAGTGAAAATTTAATCCTTTCACTGCCTCACCCTATCTACCAGCTTCCTATGTCGTCAGCTATGACAGCAAAGTGAAAATTTAATCCTTTCACTGCCTCACCCTATCTACCAGCTTCTTATGTCGTCAGCCGTGACAGCAAGGCGAAAACTTAACCCTTTCATTGCCTCACCCTATCTACCAGCTTACTACGTTGTCAGCCATGACAGCAAGGCGAAAATTTAACCCTTTCACTTCCTCACCCTATAAACCAGCTCCTTACGCCGCCAGCCATGACAGCAAGGCGAAAACTTGACGTTTTCACTGCCTCACTTTATCTACCAGGTTTCTACGTCATCAACCAGGACAGCAAGGCCAAAACTTAACTCTTTCACTGCCTCACTTTATCTACCAGGTTTCTACGTCATCAACCAGGACAGTAAGGCCAAAATTTAACTCTTTCACTGCCTCACTTTATCTACCAGGTTTCTACGTCATCAACCAGGACAGCAAGGCCAAAACTTAACTCTTTCACTGCCTCACTTTATCTACCAAGTTTCTACGTCATCAACCAGGACAGCAAGGCCAAAACTTAACTCTTTCACTGCCTCACTTTATCTACCAAGTTTCTACGTCATCAACCAGGACAGCAAGGCCAAAACTTAACTCTTTCACTGCCTCACCCTGTCTTCCAGCTTTCTACGTCGTCAGCCATGACAGCAAGGTGAAAACTTAATCCTTTCACTGCCTCACCCTATCTACCAGCTTCTCATGTCAGTAGCCATGGCAGCAAGGCGAAACAAATCTTTCACTGCCTCACCCTGTCTACAACTTCTTATGTCGTCAGCCATGGCAGCAAGGTGAAAACTTAACCCTTCCACTGCCTCACCCTATCTACCAGCTTCCTATGTCGTCAGCCATGACAGCAAGACAAAAACTTAACTCTTTCACTGCCTCACCCTATCTACCAGCTTCCTATGTCGTCAACCATGACAGGAAATCGAAAACTTAACCCTTTCACTCCACCACACTTTCAGCAAAATTTTTTGCAAGAAGCTGATCGATAGGCAGAGGGACTCAAACTGCCATGCTTTTGGTTTCAGTTTCAGTTTCTCAAGATGACGTCTCTGCGCTCGGAACGAATTTCATATGCACTAACACCACAGATGCCATGTGTAGGTGATCATGGCACAGGCCTTAAGCCTG
>CM060309.1:22332308-22334808 GCA_030674185.1 Monoplex corrugatus
AGCATCAACCGTAATAATAGTAGTAGTAGTAGTAGTAGCAGCAACAGTAGTAGTAGTAGTAATCGTAGTAGTAGTAGTAGCAGCAGCAGCAGCAGTATCATCAGTAATAATAGTAGTAGTAGTAGCAATGTAAGCTCTTTCCAAAACATCAAAAGAGGAATCAGACAGGCTTTGTGTTTTGTCACCAGATCTGTTTTCACTTTACAGCGAAAACATCATGAGAAACCTAGAAGAAGACCCTGGATTAAAGGTTGCAAGGAAAATGATAAAACAACATTCGATACGCAGATGACACCGTGCTAATTGCAGAAAGTGAAAGGGACCTACAAAACCTTGTGAATATACTAGAAATAGAAAGCAAAGGTAAGGGGCTGGAACTAAACAGCAGGAAGACTGAAGTCATGGTGATCAGTAAAAAACATGAAATCTCCTCATGCAAAATAACAGCAAATGGCACAACCTTGACACAGGTTGATAAATTCAAATACCTGGGAAACGACCATTTCATCAGACGGCAGATGCACATCAGAAATAGCCGGCAGAATCGGCCAAGCCAAAACAGCATTCGGGAAGATGACAGGCATTCTTACCAACAAATGCCTATCAATTAACATCAGGAAGAGAGTTCTTGAATGTTATATAGAACCAATACTGTTGTACGGATGTGAGGTGTGGACAGTCAACAAACAAAGCCAGAACAAGATTGAGGCAGCCGAGGTATGGTTTCTAAGAAGAATGTTGAGAGTTCCATGGACAGCAAAGAAAACAAACGAGACAGTCTTGATGGAGGCAGACACAAGTAGATCACTCATAAGGAAGATTAGGAAAAGACAGGCAACATTTATAGGCCATTGAGGAAAGGGGATTTGGAGCACCTGGTCACAACGGGAAAGCTGGAGGGAAAGAGGGCACCAGGTAGACCCAGGGAGAAAATGCTGGACGGACTTGCAGTGTGGCTGGGGTCGAGGGGGTGGGAGAGATGCTAGGGGCAACGAGAGATAGAAACAGATGGAAGTCCATGATTGCCAACGCCATGCGGCAGGGCACCTGATGATGATGATGATGAGTAGTAGCAGCAGCAGCAACAGTAGTAGTATAGTTGTAGTAGTAGTATGTAGTAGTAGCTAGCTAGCAGCACCAACAGAGTAGTAGTAGTAGTAGTAGTAGTGTAGTTGTAGTAATAGTTGTAGTATATGTAGCAGCACCAGGAGTAATAGTAGTAGTAGCAGCAACAATAATAGTAGCAGCAGCACCAGGAGTAATCAGTAGTAGTAGTAGCAAACAATAATAGTAGCAGCAACACCAGGAGTAATAGTAATAGTAGCAGCAACAATAATAGTAGCAGCAGCACCAGAGTAATAGTAATATAGCAGCAACAATAATAGTAGCAGCAGCACCAGGAGTAATAGTAATAGTAGCAGCAACAATAATAGTAGCAGCAGCACCAGAAGTAATATAGTAGCAGCAACAATAATAGTAGCAGCAGCACCAGGAGTAATAGTAATAGTAGCAGCAACAATAATAGTAGCAGCAGCACCAGAAGTAATAGTAATAGTAGCAGCAACAATAATAGTAGCAGCAGCACCAGAAGTAATAGTAATAGTAGCAGCAACAATAATAGTAGCAGCAGCACCAGAAGTAATAGTAATAGTAGCAGCAACAATAATAGTAGCAGCAGCACCAGAAGTAATAGTAATAGTAGCAGCAACAATAATAGTAGCAGCAGCACAGAAGTAATAGTAATAGTAGCAGCAACAATAATAGTAGCAGCAGCACCAGGAGTAATAGTAATAGTAGCAGCAACAATAATAGTAGCAGCAGCACCAGAAGTAATAGTAATAGTAGCAGCAACAATAATAGTAGCAGCAGCACCAGAAGTAATAGTAATAGTAGCAGCAACAATAATAGTAGCAGCAGCACCAGAAGTAATAGTAATAGTAGCAGCAACAATATAGTAGCAGCAGCACCAGCAGCAACATCAATAATAGTAGAAGTAGTAGCAGCAACAGTAGTAGTAGTAGCAGCAGCAGCAACAGCAGCAGTAATAGCAGTAGCAGTAGTAGTAGCAGTTGTATTAGTCGTAGTTGAAATAGTAGTAGTACATGTAGTAGTAGCAGTAGTAGTAGTATTAGTAGTAGAAGAAGAAGAAGAAAAAGAAAAGATCCATTGTATCCTTGAAGAAGCATCAGATAGCATATAACTTGACATGACGTGAAGACAGTGGTAGACTGACACAACAGTGCAAAACAAAATGCAAACATTGTCAACAGTTCAAGAGAAAGAAATGGTCACCCACACATTCCCTTTAAAGTTCTGATTATGGGCATTGTATCCTCAGTTCATCTCACCATTTACAACAACAGTGTGGGAGTCTCATCTCACACGTGATTTTTCTCCTGTTTATCTAGTTTAAAGTCCAGATTTGGGGTCGGTTAATTTGGCGTTTTTCTCACATGTAAGTCGATAACGCTGTCTTTCTTTCTTTCTTTCTTTCTTCCTT
>CM060309.1:22339808-22354808 GCA_030674185.1 Monoplex corrugatus
GAAATTAACAAGACAGAAACAAAGAGGGTGACAGAACAGAGGACATTTCTAGCACAGAATTTCCAGAAGGTGGGGATATTATCTATACTGAAAGAGCCCCTGGCATCCCCACAGGGGACAGAGAAAGGGTGGGGATGAGGGTAGAGGTAGGAGTAAAGACAGACGCTTGTCTGAGCAGGTCCTGGGTTCGAAACCTCATTGTGCCCCAACCACATTGTTGCGGGAATTTTCAGCTCAGATTGGCTCCTACCAGAGCTGAGCATATTGTGGGCTTTTTTCAGAACACAGGGAATGCGCTGTGGAGTTTCATCCATTTTACAGATGCGTCATTGGGGTAGTAGCTCAAATTTCCGATCAGCGCGGCAGGTGTCTGTTTCTCTAGGGCCTGGTTGACACCAGGGTATTAAAAAAGCGTAGACTGCAGTCCTATATTACTGTCGTCATCATCACTTGCCATGCCGCCTGGCTTTGGTGATCATGGCCCTCCATACGAATCTATCCCTTGTCGCTGCATATACATCTCCCATTCTCTCTGTCCTCAGCCAAGTGCAAGTGCAAGTCCGTCTAATATTTTCTCTCTGGGTCTGCCTGGAGCTTTCTTTCCCTCCAGCTTTCCTGTTGTGACCAGGTGCTCTAATTTCTCTTGCCTCATAAACTGTCCTATAAATGTTTCCTAATCTTCTTTGTTAATGATCTTCTTGTGTCTACCTCCTGCAAGACTGTCTCGTTTGTTTTCTTTGCTGTCCACAGAATTCTGAATGTTTTTCATAGAAACCACATTTCAATTGCCTCGCAGTCTCAATCTGAAATGGAGCTCGATAGTGTTATCACTATCATCCCCATTCTCACTGCCATTACGGCGTGAAAGATTATCCAGAACTCAAAGTTCATTTATCAATCAAACCTTCTTCTCATGATGGCCTCAGTTGCGATGAGCTTGTAAGTGAGTGTTTGTGCACTCGCGTGAGAATATGTGCATGATGTGTGTGTGCGCGTGTGTGTGTGAGTGCGTGTGTGTGTGTGTGTGTGTGTGTGTGTGCGTGTGTGTGTGTGGGTGCGTGTTTGTGTATGTGTGTGTGAGAGTGTGTGTGTGTGCGTGTGTGTGCGTGTGTGTGTGTGCGTGTGTGTGTATGTGTGTTTGTTTGTGTGTGTGTGTATGTGTGTGTGTTTGTGTGTGTGTATGTGTACATGTGAGTGTGTTGTGTGTGTGTGTGTGTGGTGTGTGTGTGTCTGCGTGTGCCTGTGTATGTCTGTGTGTGTTTGTGTGTGTTTGTGTGTGTATGTGTGTATGTGTGTGTGTGTCTGTGTGTGTGTGTGTGTGCTTGTGTGTCTGTGTGCATGTGTGTCTGCCTGCGTGTGTGTGTGTGTGCATGTGTATATGTGTGTCTGTGTGTGGATGTGTGTGTGTGTGTGTCTGTCTCTCTGTATTTGTGTGTGTGTGTGTGTATGTGCGTGCGTGCACGTGTGTATGTGTGTGTGTGTGTGCACGCGCGTCTGTACGTCTGTGTTTTCGTGTGTGTTTGCATGCGTGCGTGCAGTCCCATACATGCATACACGCTCAGTTACCCAGGTTTCAAGATTTAGCACTTTAAGGAAAGAAAACCAAGGCAAAACGAAGGAGGTATGCTCATTTCCATGCCTTTTCTTTTTTTTCTTTTTACCCCCCAAAAGGTTAATTCTCCTTGCTCCATCTCTTCATTTCATGATAGAAAGCACAGCGCCCTTTCAATCTAACGACCTGTTGCCCACTTTGTAGTGCTTCCTAAAAACCAAATGACCGGTGAAAATCCCATTTTCTCTGTCTCCCCCAAATGGATGTGGCGATGAGGAATTAAGAGCAGGCACTGGCAGTTAATGCCAGGCATTTTCCTCTGGCAGTGAGAATGGCCTTTTGTTATCGAAACCATGTGTTTTTTTTTCTATCTTCTTTTATTTCTTTGTGGTAAAAAAATATTCATGATGAAAGGGAAATGTTTCATATCGCAGGGACAAGTGTGTGTGTGTATGTGTGTGTGTATGTATGTATGTGTGTGTGTGTGTGTGTGTGTGTGTGTGTATGTGTGTGTGTGTGTGTGTGTGGCTGTCTGGCTGGCTGGCTGGCTGGCTGGCTGGCTGATTGGCTGGTTGTTTCTCTAACTATCTGTCTGTATGTCCGTCCGTCTGTCTGTCTGTCTGTCTTTGACACAAAAAGTGTGAAAAAAATTTTTTCTTGACGTTCTTTTTATTTTTTTAACAATGCTCAATGTCACTTATAACATAATATCTAACATTTTTTTCAGTCTAAGGGAACGATCAAAATCTGAAAATGAAATACGAAATGAAAAATACGAACAAGCTAAACATAAAGCAACCCGTCAGCTGCAGCATTTCCAACGTCAACAACATACTAGGCCCAAGCTGTCAGAATGAGGCATACAATCATCATCATCATCAGGTGCCTTGCCGCATGGCGTTGGCGATCATGGACCTCCATCTATCTCTATCTCTTGCTGTCCCAAGCATCTCCTCCACCCTCCTCGTCCTCAGCCACTCCGCAAATCCGTCTAGCATTTTCTCCCTGGGTCTACCTGGTGCTCTCTTTCCCTCCAACTTTCCCGTTATGACCAGGTGCTCCAAATCCCCCTTCCTCATAAAATGGCCTATAAATGTTGCCTGTCTTTTCCTAATCTTCCTTATGAGTGATCTACTTGTGTCTGCTTCCATCAAGACTGTCTCGTTTGTTTTCTTTGCTGTCCATGGAACTCTCAACATTCTTCTTAGAAACCACATCTCGGCTGCCTCAATCTTGTTCTGGGTTTGCTTGCTGACTGTCCACGCCTCACATCCGTACAACAGTATTGGTTCTATACAACATTCAAGGACTCTCTTCCTGGTCTTAATTTGTTTCATATCGATGGGTCAGGGTGTGTGTGTTTGTGTGTTTGTGTGTGTGTGTGTGTGTGTGTGTGTGTGTGTGTGTGTGTGTGTGTGTGTGTGTGTGTGTGTGTGTGTGTTTGTGTGTGTGTGTGTGTGTGTGTTAAAAGGCATACAATATACGATTTAAATAGAAACCTTACATCAACATTGCCACCAATAAAGGCAACATAACATGCAATGAAGAGTCATAATTGGTTAATTTGCAGTAAAGGAAACAATAACTAGAATAAGATAACCAGTCCTCTTGAAAGTTGATATAATTATCCTTGATTTTTTGCATTACATTCGTCAGTTTTGCATCTATATTTCAGTAGTGTGTGTGTTTGTCTTTTTTAACGCAGAAATGTTTGGTACAATATCAACTAGCTTAGATTTCTAGGCCTACATTTTAGCAAACAATATTATGAAATCAAGATGTGTGTCTCTCCTGAATCCAACAGCCGTTCCAAATAAAACCGTATTTCACTTTTAATGTTACATGATAGAGGACATCTTTCACTGAACAATTTTCAAAATTTTGCAAAAACTGTATTATATTCATATTCATATTTATTTTGTCACAGTGGATTTATCATATGAAACTAGGGCTGCTTTTCCTTTGAGGGCTCGTCGCCGCAGTGCAGCGCCACCCAATTTTGACATCAAGACTTCAGAAAGGCAAAAAGACTAACTGGCCTTTATGAGGAGGGACCCTGGGAAATCAAACTGTCACTGTATTTTTTTTCTATGATGACACCTCCATAAAAGATTCCAATGCTTTCTGTATGTTCTCTAAGGAAACTGCACAGATTATCGTTGGCAATTTTCATTTCTTCCAAGTGTGAACATAATTTTCTCAGATCTTTGTACATGGATCTTTACCGAATTTTAGCCCAAGCTGTGAACTGTCGAGGAATCGAGAGAACCTCTGTATGGATAGAATGTGAAGGTCCTACTCAAGGTCACATGGACCAAAACCGTGCCTAAAGTCAGCTCTTTTTCTAGAAGATGTGTGAACAGTACACTCTCTGGAACACCTGACAGTATATAAAATCTGGTGTCAATGACAGTCTACTGTTGCCAAGTTTTATTTTTAATTCGAAGCTTTTTCAAGGTCACGACTTCGACACGTACAACATGTAGATTTTCTGCCACATTTTCTTTTCGTATAAATGGGACTTTGTTAGAATAGCTTAACCATCTTATTTCTCTGTTTGACAGGATCCTACTGAGCTGCAGCTAATGGTGAAGTCACACAAGAATGCGGACGCTGTGTAACATCGAACAATGAAGACACATCAAGGACGCTGTGGAACCGCTGACGACGAAGACACATCACATGACAGGCGCTGTGCAACAATGATACAAAATATATTTCCATCGGCTCCGTGTGACCACTGATGATTGTGCACACACATATGAATGTTCTGTAACAAAGGAGAAGATAAACAAGCGGATACTACGTATTAAGCGACGAAGCTATGACAACGTATAGAGAATGTCCAACCGTGATAAAAAAAAAAAAGACACAACACACGGTTGCTGTATGAAAACAGGAGAAGACATGGACCCTAAGTCAACAACTGATGAAAATACACGAACTTAATAAAGTTGTTAAAGGCGGTGTGTAGCAAGGATACCGTATACTGAAGTCACATAAACTTACAGTGTAGTGTAACTGAAAACGATACAATTACCAACGCGGTAAAACAACTAACGATGACACAAAAGAACATTTGATGGTGACTAACATCGGCGATGAATATAAACATGTGAATTCTGAATGATAATGGTGAAGATACACAAACACATGGATGTAAAAAAAGTGATGTATATACAGGTCATGGACGCTGAGTAACAACTGATAAAGATGCACAGACATTCTGATGTGTGTAGTAGTGATGATAAAAATACACAAACACATGGATGTATAAAAATGATAAAGATACAGCTCTTGGCCGCTCTGTAACAACTGATAAAGATACATCGACATTCTTATATAACAGTGATGATCAACATACACAAACATGGAGGCGGTGCAACAACTGATAATGAACACACACAAACGTGTACAAGTTGAACATCATCAATTAATGAATACATGAACATGTGGAGGCTGTGCAACAACTGATAATGAAAATACACAGGTAATGAAAATACATAAATAAGAAATATACACAAACATAATGAAGGCTAAATATCGGTATACAATGAATACATAAAAAATATGGAGGCTGTGCAACAGTTGATAATGAAAATACACAAATACCGATAATATAAAAAAATATACACAAGCATATGGAAGCTGCGCAACAATTGATAATGAAAATACACAAATAATGAAAATACACAAATAATGAAAATACACAAAAATATACACAAACATATGGAAGCTGAATATCAGCCAAGAATGAACACGCAAACACATGAAAGTTGGGCAACCATGTATAACGAAGATACAAGAACGTACATTGTGAATATCTTGGGTATGGAATATAATCATGAACTCTGTGTAACAATAATAACGACGATACACAAACACGTGGATGGTGTACAACTAAAGATGAAGACGACCACTGGGATGTTCTGTAACAGATCATGATCAGAACACACACTTAGAAGTTTCAGTTTCGGTTTCAGTTTCAGTTTGTCAAGATGGTGTCCTGGTGCTAGGGATAAATTCCATACGCACTGATGCCACTGCTGCCATGTGATGGAGAAGATTCAAAATGATCATGGCACACACCTTATGTCTGTTATTAAGTCATTTAGTCACTAGTTTACTTTAAAGCAAAGAATAAAGATATACAGTCACGTAGATACTGTATAAATATTGACAAGTGAGTAACACAAACGATAGAGATATACAAAAAATGTGATACTGCGACAAAAAAAAGGATGAAGATAATTGATAGACCCATCTGTGACAAATGATGAAGATAATTAATAGACCCATCTGTGGCAAAGGACGAAGATAATTAACAGACCCATCTGTGACAAAGGACGAAGATAATTAACAGATCCATCTGTGACAAAGGACGAAGATAATTAACAGACCCATCTGTGACAAAGGATGAAGATAATTAATAGACCCATCTGTGACAAAGGATGAAGATAATTGATAGACCCATCTGTGACAAAGGATGAAGATAATTAACAGACCCATCAGTGACAAAGGACGAAGATAATTAACAGACCCATCAGTGACAAAGGACGAAGATAATTAATAGACCCATCTGTGACAAAGGATGAAGATAATTAATAGACCCATCTGTGACAAAGGATGAAGATAATTGATAGATCCATCTGTGACAAAGGATGAAGATAATTAACAGACCCATCAGTGACAAAGGACGAAGATAATTAACAGACCCATCAGTGACAAAGGACGAAGATAATTAATAGACCCATCTGTGACAAAGGACGAAGATAATTGATAGACCCATCTGTGACAAAGGATGAAGATAATTAACAGACCCATCTGTGACAAAGGACGAAGATAATTAATAGACCCATCGTGACAAAGGATGAAGATAATTAACAGACCCATCTGTGACAAAGGATGAAGATAATTAACAGACCCATCTGTGACAAAGGATGAAGATAATTAACAGACCCATCTGTGACAAAGGACGAAGATAATTAATAGACCCATCTGTGACAAAGGATGAAGATAATTAACAGACCCATCTGTGACAAAGGATGAAGATAATTAACAGACCCATCTGTGACAAAGGATGAAGATAATTAACAGACCCATCTGTGACAAAGGATGAAGATAATTAACAGACCCATCTGTGACAAAGGACGAAGATAATTAACAGACCCATCAGTGACAAAGGACGAAGATAATTAATAGACCCATCTGTGACAAAGGACGAAGATAATTAATAGACCCATCTGTGATAAAGGACGAAGATAATTAATAGACCCATCTGTGACAAAGGACGAAGATAATTAATAGACCCATCTGTGACAAAGGACGAAGATAATTAATAGACCCATCTGTGACAAAGGACGAAGATAATTGATAGACCCATCTGTGACAAAGGATGAAGATAATTAACAGACCCATCTGTGACAAAGGACGAAGATAATTAATAGACCCATCTGTGACAAAGGATGAAGATAATTAACAGACCCATCTGTGACAAAGGATGAAGATAATTAACAGACCCATCTGTGACAAAGGATGAAGATAATTAACAGACCCATCTGTGACAAAGGATGAAGATAATTAACAGACCCATCTGTGACAAAGGACGAAGATAATTAACAGACCCATCAGTGACAAAGGACGAAGATAATTAATAGACCCATCTGTGACAAAGGACGAAGATAATTGATAGACCCATCTGTGACAAAGGACGAAGATAATTAATAGACCCATCTGTGACAAAGGATGAAGATAATTAACAGACCAATCTGTGACAAAGGATGAAGATAATTAATAGACCCATCTGTGACAAAGGACGAAGATAATTAATAGACCCATCTGTGACAAAGGACGAAGATAATTGATAGATCCATCTGTGACAAAGGACGAAGATGATTAATAGACCCATCTGTGACAAAGGACGAAGATAATTAATAAACCCATCTGTTACAAAACCATACGTTGCGAAGGATGAAGATAATTAATAGACCCATGCGTGACAAAGGATGAAGATAATCAATGTACACATCTGTGACGGTGACATAGGATGCAGATAATTAATAGACCGATCTATGACAAAGGATGGAGATAATTTAACAGACCCATCAAAGACGAAAGATGAAGATTATTAATAGAGCCATCTGTGACAAAGATGAAGATAATTGATAGACTCATCTGCGATAAATGATGAAGACAATTAATAGACGCATCTATGACAAAGGATGAATATAATTAACAGACTCATCTATGATAAAGGGATGGAGATAACTGATAGACCCATATGTGACAAAAGATGAAGATAATTAATAGATCCATACGTGACAGATGAAGATAATTGTGACCCGTTTTCACGAAATGAGTCCTAACTCGCAGGCAGCGAAAAGCGTAGAGGCCTGGAAAAGGTGTGATGGGTCGATTTTGTCAATTTTTATAATTCGTCAAAAATGGAATATTTAATCTTTGAATTATATGTACATGCACTCAGCACTTTATAATTCAATCGGAAAATGTATTTAAAATGTGTTTTAACCAGACAACGGCATGCTTTTTGTGTCAGAAAAAAGGATATATAAACGTAAATAACAAGACAATACAGTAGATTTTCACACCAATTTTTGTGTGCTATTGTGGCATGACGTGTTTTACCGTGGTACAAAATTTGGTAAAGATTGGTGAAGTAAAGATACATGTTGCTAAGGTAAAACTTCACTGAAGTGGTGAAAATTTTAAAAACTCGATTTTCTCAAAATGGCCGTTTGGTATGTTACACTCTTCAAACACCCATAACTTCCTTATTTTTAGCGGTAGAATAATAAATTTCATATGAAAAGGAAGTTAATAATCTGGACATTTTGAAAATCATAATATCCTAAAATCTGCTATTTTCAACTCAGGACTCATTTTGGTAAAATGGGTCACAATTGATAGATCCATAAGTGACAGCTCCATCCATGATGAAGAGACTCAAAACCAAGTTTGTGCGACAAAACACGATGGAGGCACATTGTGAGGAGACAGTGTAGGGACTAGGACGAAGACACACACACACACAGTGTGCACGCACACACGCGCGCGCGCACACACACACACAAAACACACACACACAAACACACACACACACATACACACATACACACACAAACACACACACACATACACACATACACACACAAACACGCACACACATACACCACACACACACACACACACACACACACACACACACACACACACACACGCAAGCACGCGCGCGCGATCACACACACACATACTCTCTCTCCTCACAAATAAACAGACATTGCGTGGCATAAAAATGATGAAAACACAAAAATCAGTGTTTGTGTGATAGTGGCGATGAGGAGACACACACACACACACACACACACACACATACACACACACACTCTCTCTCTCCCTCTCTCTCTCTCTCTCTCTCTCTCTCTCTCACACACACACACACACACACAAAGACATTACTGAAACATAAAATGATGAAAACACACAAATCAGTGTTTGTGTGATAATGGCCATGAGGACAGAGAGAGAGAGAGAGAGAGAGAGAGAGAGAGAGAGACAGAGACAGAGAGAGACAGAGACAGAGACAGAGACAGAGAGACAAAGAGAGAGACAAAGAGAGAGACAAAAAAGCAGAATATGGCTTGAGGGAAGATCAGCACCAGGACAAATTTCATATCACTCGCTGTTGGACACGTCGTTTGGCAAATCTTTATAGCGGAATAATCACACGTGCTTGCTCCCGCGGGCGTGCGCATGCGCGCGCGTGCACATGCACGCACACGCATACTCATACACACACACACACACACACATGCATACATTCACACACACACACACATACAAACACACACACACACACACACACACACGCACAGACACACACGCAAGCAAACACGCACATGCGCACACAGACAAACACAAGCGCACGCACACGCACATACACACACACACACAAGCAAGCACGCACATACGCACACAGACACATACACGCTCACGCACGCATGCACCCACATACGCACACGCACTCATGCACGCACATACACACACACCACACACACACACACACACACACACGCACTCATGCACACTCACTCACTCACACACACATATGCACACACACACGTACACACACACACACACACACACACACACGTACACACACGCGCGCGCGCACACACACACACACACACATACACACATACACACACACGCACGCACGCACACGCACATACACACACACGCACGCACGCACGCACGCACGCACGCACGCACAAAAGCATAAAGCTCACCCGCTGTTGGATACATCGTTTGTAAAGTGTTATGAAACAATCAGAAAACACACACAAACCAAGCAAGCAGTCAACGAACAAATTATATCAGCAAATATATTCGAAAAATCAACAACCCAAACAACGAATGGACAAACAAACCAGCAAATGACCAAGCAGGCAAGCTGATAAACGAATCTAATCAACCAACCATCAAAACGAGCAATGCATAAACAAACTAAACAAGACAGCCCAATGGTTCTGTAATCTACTTTTCATTTATTCTAGAATTGTTACACGAAATCCACATGTTCCATTTATCAAGTTTACTGTAACTTTGAGAAAGCTGCAGCTGAAATAAGATTTGAAGTGAATTTATTACAATAGTAGACTGCCATATCAAAGAAAACAACACATAAACATTGCCGTAAGTTCTTCATAAAAAAAAGTTCCGATTTAACACTGTTTTGGTTAAACAGACCTTCCACCCCCACCACCACCCCGCCCCAGTCTGACCTTGATCTTGACACTTTTACATCCCAATTTGTGCGTTGTGGACTCTTCAATCTTTGATGCAGATTTGGTAACTATCTATTCGGAAAATGATAAGAATATCTAACACGTTTTATTAACAGACCAATAGATACTCACAGAAACACACATTTCACCTGGGTAGTATGAAGTAATCCTGTGCAGAGTAATGAAGATTGGAAAAAAAATAGTTAAAACTCAATAATCAAACTATAAGAAATAATGTGGCAACTTTACGTCACATTCTGGCTAAAGGGGGCACGGAAGATGTGCCACAGCCAGTTGAATCGTACATTTTTGGACCCTCCATTTGTCACTGCCTTGTTGTCTAGATAAATATTGTTATTATTATTATTACTATTATTATTATTATTATTATTATTATTATTATTATTATTATTATTATTTATTAATATTATTATTATTATATTTATTAATTATTATTATATAATTATTATTTAGATATTTTGGGGGTGTACTTTTTGATTGTGTAAACAGTGTGCCAGGTGACAACTTGGCATTGCTTGGCATTTGGGGGGCTGTAGATATGACTCAACTTTGTTCAAGATCCGTTCTTACACAGTTGGTCAGTTCTTTTTGATATACAAAACTGGACTGCTAGTGATATCAGGTTATTGGTATCATTAGAAAGGCCATGGGTTGTCTTTCCTGTGATATGCAGATAAAGTGTCTAGGGGGAAACACTTTAATGGATTGTGTGTGTTTTTTTGTACTGTGATATGCGTATCAAGTATCTAGAAAGAAAACATTTTATAGGAGTTGTGGCCAGTTGAGATGTTGCGAGCGTAATCTTTCTTTAGTGAAAATGGACGAGAAAGATTGCAACCTTCCCTGTGAGATTTTCCACACCATCTACAATGATATACGTACACTGGGGCTATACTGAGCTGATGTGTGCAGAGCTCTGATTTAACGACATGAAAACGTATGAAATAAGGAAGTTTTGTGTGAGTTGAACTGCGTTAGTTTTACCCATCATGGGTGATTTCAACAAAGTATTGATGAGGGTTATCATCATGGTTACTTCATTTCATTGCTTTTCTACAGTGAATATCACTGTGTAATCTATCATATACCTAAAAGAATCCTAAAAATAAAACTTGTTACTAGCATTTCAATTCTAACCATACAGACCCTCACCAGATTTCTGAAGCTGAATCTCAGCTCATTTAACGGCTACTTATACCCCCGTTTGTGAAAATGGCTGATGTATGTTCGTATTTTAACCAATGTTGTATAAGAACCCCAGTTATGTGTGGGTTGATGAGTATGCTCATGTACCCATGGAATTTTTAAAGTGCACATTGTACTCATATAATGGTGGTCTGGTACCCACTGCGGTACACGTTGTACCCAGTACTTTCGCAGAATACTGGAGAGTAGTTCATTTCTTACTGTTCATGTTCCATCAATCACCTTGCCACATGTAGTCATAAATCATATGAGTACGAACCACAAATCATTTAACCACAAATTATTTAACTCCGAACGTTTAACCTCAAGTCAATTAACCATGAACGTTTAACTGTAATCATTTAACCACAAATCATTATAACCACAAGTCATTTAAACACACATCATTTAACCATGAACGTCTAACCTCAACCATTTGACCATGAACGTCTAACCTCAACTATTTGACCATGAATATTTAACCTCAACCATTTGACCATGAACGTTTAACCTCAAGTCATTTAACCATGAACGTTTAACTATAATCATTTAACCACAAATCATTTAACCATGAAAGTTTTCCATAACCATTCAACTACGAACAATTAACCACAACCATTTAAACATGAACATCCAACCAGTAATCATTTAAACACAAACATATAATTACAAATCATTGAGCCATGAACATTTAACCACTAATCAATCATTTAACCACGAACCTTTAACCGTAGATTATTTAATCATGAGCATTTGACCACAATTCATTAACCACGAACGTTTTGACAATGTACAAGACTGTCCACGATTCTTCTGTGCAACACTGTTAAGTTTTCGGTCCCCTGGTGGTTGCCAGTGATTTCCCCCAGATCTCCAGGTGTTCTTGGACACCTTACGACGCATCTGACTTTTGAAATGTGTGTCTGGTATCATAAGGATTGTAACGGTCATCATCATAGTTCTGGATACTTGATTCTATCCTCTGTATATTTTATCACGTATGTCATTCATATTGTATATGATAAAAACAGTTTTACCTATGTGTGTTATTATTTATTGTTCATACTTTTGACTTTGAAAATTCTGTTCCATACAAAAGTCATATTTATTATAGATTTGTAGTTACGATGCCTTTTCTTTCTTTCTTTCTTTCTTTCTTTCTTTCCTTTCCTCCTTTGTATCTTTTTCTTTCTTGCTTGCTTTAGATCTTTCTTTCTTTCGTTCGTTCTTTTCAGTCTTTTCATTGTTATAATTTTTACGCTTTGCCAGATTTGTTTGTATGTGTTTTGTGTCTTGAAAAAAAAAAACGAATTGAAAACATGTTGAAAGTTTGACAGAAAACAAAATATCCAATCCCATAACCAAGCAAGGCCTGTCTTATTTCGTCAATGAGACCCGCGCTCTTATTCGCTATTCCTGCATTTCTCTTCTTTTTTTAAAAATTTATTTTCTTTTTTTCCTTTTGTTTTATTTTCCAGAGAGACAAGACAAAATAATAATATTTCACAGGCAATATTTGAAGCCCCCCCCCCCCTTCTCCCCCGAGCACAAAATGATTACCTGTGAAATGCGTTGTTTGAGAAAGGCTGTCAACAAGATAGAAAGTGATATGATCAGAAACGTCAAGATCTTAGAAATAGTGGGAACAACACCAGCCCACCATCATATTCATCAGTTTCAGTTTCTCAAGATGACGTCTCTGCGCTCATAATGAATTTCATACGCACTATCTAACATCACAAATGCCATGTGTGTGATAATTATAGCACAAGCCTTAAGCCTGCACATAAACTCAAGAGCTCAACATCAGAAAATAATTAAATGGGTTGGTTATCTGAACAGTCTTCAACTCTGCAAGCTGGCTCAACAAGCGTAGTTCAGTTCAGTTCATATTGCTTATACCCAGCCAACTACTAGAGCCATATCAGGGCACAACAACAAGCATACACAAATGTGGATTTGAAGCGAGATGCAGACTTAACACATCCGGAACGAGACGCGACTATAGTCGTGAACGCCGAGCTTTCACCCCTGCCGCGTTGCGCTGAAAGTCCTTTCGGTGATATATGGTACAGAACTGATGGTGGCTAAAAAAAACTGTTAAAGTAATAGCTTTATAATAGCACAGCTAAACTCAGCATCCTGTTTTTATTAAGTACACAAATGTTGGTGACAGTTGGACTTTATTCAGGCCTGCTAGAGAGTGTTTTTTTTACAACTACTGGTTCTTTATTGGCGGCAGCTCAGGCTGACCGGAAGTTCAGACAGAGGTAAGCCAATAATGTTTAAAAAGACATGTAGTGACGATGTGATGGAGACTGTGACCTCACAGGCATTTTTTTTTTGTGTAGGTCTTTAGCTTGATGCTGACCATCATCTCTTTCTCCCGGAGACACGTACAGTTACAGGTGGGCAGGCGAAAGAGGAAAAGACTAGTGAAAAACAACAACAACAACAACAACAAAACAACAACAAAAGCTAGGAAATTAGATTGATCTGTATTTCACCTTTGTGACACATTTTTTGTGAAGAGTATCGTTAGTGATGTCATTTATAGAAAAAACAAAACAACAGAGTGACGAGAGACAGACAGACAGACAGACAGACAGACAGAGACAGAGACAGATAGAAAAGAAGAGACAGACACAGAGTATCGTTAGTGATGTCATTTATAGAAAAAACAAAACAAAAACAAAACAAAAAAAAACGTTAACAAGTTTGACCTAGGTGGAAACCCAATGGAAAATGGTGTCTAATTTGAAGATGGTTCCTTATTTGAAGACGGCCTCTAAATAATTTGAAGATGTCTCCTAATGAGCCTGAAAACCTGCAAGTGATATCATTTAATCCGGTTTCTTGCAATTTAGGCAGTTTGCTTGTTGCGTCTGTATTTTTAGTCGATGTTACGTGTGGAAGTTATTTGTCTGATTTCCGATTAATGAGACAGGTAATTACTGAGAGAGAAGAGAGAGAGAGAGAGAGAGAGAGAGAGAGAGAGAGAGAGAGAGAGAGAGGACAGACAGACAGACAGACAGAGAGACAGACAGACAGACAGACAGACAGAGAGAGACAGTCAAACAGACAGAGACAGACAGACAGACAAATCAACACAGACAGGAGAAGAAAAAGAGAAGACAGGGAGAGAGAGACAGAGACAGACAGACAGACAGAGAGAAGGGACACAGACAGAGAGAGACAGACAGACAGATACAGACAGAAAGAGACGAGAGCGAGACAGAGAGACAGAGAGACAGGACACGAACAGACAGACAGCAGACACAAACACAGAGAGAGACAGACAGACAGAGACAGGCAGAGACAGAGACAGAGAGACAGTCAGACACAGACAGAGAGAGACAGGCAGACAGACAGACAAACAAACTCAGACAGACAGAGAGAGAGAGAGACAGACAGACAGGGACACAGAACACAGAGAGA
>CM060309.1:22359808-22372308 GCA_030674185.1 Monoplex corrugatus
TCCTACATATTTCTTTGTATTTCTTTCTGTGCTGTACTGAAACTGGCCACAAATAGCTTTGTGTTCTTTCTGTCCTGTACTGAACTGCACAAAGATGTCTTTGTGTTTCTTTCTGTCTTAAAACTGACCACACATATCTCGTTACGATTCATTTTGTATCGTGTCATAAACTAGCCCCACAAATATCTTTGTGTCTCTTTCCGTCCTATGCTTCGACTAGCCGACACATTTCTTTGTGTTTCTTTTTCGTGTTGCGTCAAGACTAGCCACTCAAAGCCAGGAGATAAAAGAAGTCACCTAATGGATGCCTAAGTCCCGCAACACTAAATCAGCGGCTTAGTGTTCATAAGTGTTGGCGAAGATTTGAACAATCCGGGGGAAAAGTTTACACGACGGGAGAGCGAGAGACCAGCCAGTGAAGACATTACGTTGTGGGACTTAAGACTCTAATCTTATACGCAAGAAGTATTTCTTTGCTGGTGAATTTAGCACGTGGTGCATGTCACAGGCTTCCCTACGCGAGATCTGACCATGGGGAAAAATTCCTTTCTTTGAAATGTCCCATGTCTAAAAAAAAAAAAAGCCTTAACTGGTGGATACACCACGCGGTGCACGTCACAAGCTTTTCCACTCGAAATCTGACCTTGGGAAAAATTCCTTTCTGTGAAATGTCCCACACCCAAAAGCATGTAATTCCTATAGAAAATATTGGACCTTTTCTTAAGAAAAATCATTTTCTTTCGTTTTACATGATTTCAAAATGTCTTCAGTTGGGTCTTTTAAACTGGATCAGAACATTTTTAACATGCGAAATTCTGACATGTGACCCTGGGAAAAACTCCTGTCTGTGAAATATCCCACCCCTAAAGCTAATTACGAAAATATTTAGTTTCTTATGAATATTTCTTTACTTGACACAATTTCAAAATAAACTTTTTCATTGATATTTTACTGATCAGACATTTTTAACAATGGAAATATTGACTCATGAAATCGTTAAAGTGGTGATGAATGTTAATCTTTGACGTTTCATAGTAGCCTGGTGAGAGCCATGATATGACCTGTAGTGTTTGAGAAAGGTATAAACAACACGAAGTGCGTTGAATCGATGTGATTTTCAAAACGGGTGTGAAACGAGATACAGGGGAAAGAACTCATAATATACAAACACAAACAAACAAACAAACACACACACACACCACACACACACACACACACACACACACACACACACACACACACACATAAACACAAATGCACACACTCACATAAACACACACACACATATATCTATATATATATACAAGCACACGCGCACACACATACACACATACACACAACACACACACACACACACGCACACACACATATACACACACATCACACACACACACGCACACACACACACACATACATATTTACACCAACGCACATATATACATTCGCAACACACTCCACACACCACACACACACACACACACATACACACACGCATACGCACACATATGCACACACATACATATATACACACTCACACACACAAACACACACACACACACAAACATACACACACACATACTCACACTCACACACACACACACATACACTCTCTCTCTCTCTCTCTCACACACACTCACACACACACACACAAACAAACACACACACACAAACACATATACATACACACTCGCACACACACACAAACGCACATATACGCACACACACATACTCACTCACACACACAAACGCACACATACGCCACACATACACACTCACACAAACCACACAAACAAACACACACACACACACACACACACACACACACACACACACACACATCACACACACACACGTACACAAGGAGACTCGCCCGAGGCTTGAACCTACAAACCTGCCTTATCAGCATAGTGCTCTAACCAACTCAACTAACGGGACCACACTGGCAACGTACCCACAACGGGCCCACTAACCGTGTCACCACTTCTCACCATAGTTCTGTCTGAGATGGTTCTAGCTCTTGACATGGCTCTGTGCAGACGACTGGCTCTAAACAATTATAACAATAATAATCACCAGGATTGCTCTCCAGTTTCAGTTTGATTTCCAGTTTCTCAAGACGACGTCTCCGCTCTCAGAACGAATTCCATATGCGCTAACGTAAAAAAAGTGCCATGTGTATGGTGATCATAGCACAAGCATTGATTTAAGCCTGCACATAAACCCATGAGCTGGCCAACTCCTAAGGCCCTACCTAGCCTATGTTTTACCTAATCTATATTTGTTTTACTAAATCTATATTTTTTGTACCAATATTGTACCATTCTATCATTGGAACAATCTTGGTTACATGTAAATGACATGTGTGCCCCCAACACATCTCAACCTCCACAACTCACCTACCATAGTTTCAGTTTCAATTTCCTTTTCGCAAGAAGCCGACTACGCGATCCGGAATGAATTTCATATCACTAACGTCACAGGTGTCATGCGATGGAGAAGATCCAGAATGGTCATGGCACAAGCCTTAAACCTGCAATTAAACCCATGAGCTGGCCCATGAATAGTTTGTTTCTGCTGCTGCTGCTGCTGTTGTTGTTGTGTTGTTGTTGTTGTCGTCGTTGTTGTTGTTGTTGTTGTTGTTGTTTCTAATAGGCTGGCTGGTATTTTTGATAGAGTCTTGGGCTCAATATCGCATGTCTCGAGTTCAATCTCGACATAAACGTTTATTTGTTCATTGTCCATCTTGATGCTCTAATCATTCTTGTGATATCATGTCCGCCTCCTAAATGCAGAACATTGCTAGCACGTAGGATGTTGCACAGAGTGAAGGAACTTGCTGAACAAGTGATGGCAATTTCGCTGGTACATTTATGGAAATGTATTGGTACGATGAGTCTTTCTTGAAAAAATCCCAAACTACGAAAACGTAGCATACATAATAGTTATAGATAGCTAGATAGATATATAGGTAGATAGATTGATAGATAGATAGATAGATAGATAGATAGATGATAGGATAGATAATAGATAGACAGATAGATAGAGAGATAGACAGACAGACAAGATAGATAGATAAATAGATAGATAGATAGATAGATAGATAGATAGATGGATGGATGATAATACATACATACATATACATACACTACATACATACATAATACATACACACATACATACATAATACATACACATACATCATCATATATAATAATCATCATGAATAATATATAATACTACATAGTTATACTAATATATATACATACATAATATGATCGTAAATAGTATTAATATATATGTAATATATATAGTATGATAATTAATACATTATATACATAATGTTACTACATGCATACATACATTACACACTACATACATACTACATAACATGCATACATGCATATACATACATACATACATACATAGTTACATACATACATACATACATGCATGTACATATATACATATATACATACATATTACATACATACATACATGTACATACATACATACATACATACATGTACATACATACATAGTTACATACATACATACATAGTTACATACATATTACATACATACATACATACTTACATACATACATACATTACATACATACATACATTACACATACATACATACATCTACATACTACATACATACATACATACATACATACATACATCATACATAATCATACATACATACATTCATACACACTACATACATACATACATACATACATACATACATACATTCATACATAATACATACTACATACATACATACATACATACATACATACATTCATACATCATACATACATCATACATACATTTTTACAATACATACATATCTTGTTGATGACATCTTGATGGAGGGGGGTCATTTTTCATGTTTCACCGTGTCTTTTTCGACTATTCTCAGACACTAAAGCTTTTCCGGTGTCTTCTAAAGCAGCCGTTAGTGATGGCTGTCACACATGTGTTTGCTTAATGCCATGTCAACTTTGAAGTAAACCCTGGCATTTTTCAAAGTACAAAGCTCCCCATACATTTCAGTTCCCAGTTAAGACAGATTTAAAAGGAAAGGAGAAGGAGCAGTATTAGCTTCTGTCAGACTTAAAGCTCGTGACTTAACAAGACAGTGATATGTGTGTGTGTGGGGGGGGGGGGGGGGTGGCGGAAGAAGATTTTTTTTAACTTTAAAGATTAAATAAAAATACGTAAAAGGTCAGATTTTAACTTTACATAAGATTTCAACTTTAAAGCTAATATAAAAGATAATGTCTTAAAAGTAAGTTTTTAGCTAGCATGTAAGTGTACAAATGATTCAGTTTTAAAAATATAACTTTTCAGCTAATATATATATATATAAAGGGTCAGAATTTATAATTTCACCTTTACGCAAGTTTTGAAAACATAAAGTGTCAGATCTATAAAAAATATTAAGCAAGCCTAAAATATATTAAGTGTCATATCTTAAAAACTGTAACTTTTCTGCTAGAATTATAAAATATAAAAGATCAGATCTTATGCATTTTTTTACTTTCATGTTAGCGAAAAATACATAAACACTTTAACTTTTATGCCAACATGAAAACATACAAAGGATCACATCTTAAACATTTGAACTTTTATATGCTCTTATGAAAATATCTAAAGAGTTAGATCTTAACGACTTAATCTTTACGTCAGTATACATATGTATAGAGGGTTAGACCTTTAAAAAAATGAATAAAGTGAAAACAAAATGACCAAGTGATTTAAACAATCTTCCTCTTTATAAAAAACAATAATCCAGGAACAAGGAAGAGAGAATGGTTAGAATGGACGATGAATGAGGGAATTTAACATCTATTTTGTATTGAAAAGGATGGGTTTGAGCGAGATTTGGTTAACAGGCTGTCTGCTCAGCACATCCTCATTTTACAAATTCGGACTGTAAAGACAGAATATGTGACCCGCTCTGACTAAAGGTACAATTCTGCTGCTGTGGGCTGAGAACTCTAAACAGGGATAATAAGTCGATTTTGAGTTTTCTGAATTTTCATGCTTTGTAACCACTTTTACACCATGTCCTGACACAATAAAGTCAAATTCAATCGATAAGTATCATTTTTTTGTGTTTTAATGTTTTCTTCTCCTTTCAAAATATTCACAAGTTCCGTAACATTTTGGTGATTAAAGTACGCTTTTCTTAAATTTATTTTTCTTTTTGTTGTTTTGGATGGATGACAATTAAGAAACAAGGGAAGTATAGAATTTCAGCTGATTTGGTTGATATTTAATGTTTCTTGCTGAGGAGTTTCTGAAAATACCTTTTCAATTCAGGCCTATTCTCTTCAACAGTTTTTTTTTTCTCAAAATGGCTGACTTGACCCCTCTCATCTTTGAAAGCTCATCACTTTTTTGTTTATGTAGCCTGAAACTCAACTTTAGTACCATTTGAAAGCTGAGATTCTAAACGTTATAGTGACACCAAAACCTAAAAATGCCCAAACTGAGACTTATTGTGCCTTTTGTGAGAATGGGTACATATGCGACCGTCGCAGAGACAGTGGTACTCATTCCAGTTGTACGGACCAGACAAAGACGAGGAGCGATGACCTGAAGTGTAAAATCTGTATAGAAGATCTGTAAACAAGCAAAGGACCTGTCGCCGTGGTGTAGTGGTTAGACAACGGACTATCGACTGGAAGGTTGTCGGTTCGAATCTTCATCAGTCCCTTCAAAAATCAGCGTGGGATTTTTCCGCTCTAACCAGCTCCTAAGCGGAGCTGGTCGTCTTATGGGCTCATTGGGAAGACTGGGATCACACATTCGAGTCTCATCCACTTCATTGATGCGTCATTGAGGGTGTTGCTCAACTCTTCTGACCAGCACCGTAGGTGTCTGTATTTCTCGGGCCTGGTTGGCGTCAGGATATATTATGATAGTAAGCGTAGAGTAAAGCCCTGTCACGCAGTTTCAGTCCTAGATGGAATCCATAGCATCATGATTATCATCCTCATCGCATCATCATCATCGCATTGTAAAAACTGTGCCGGCTTTTGCAGCCATTAAGGAGGTGTAGAAAATGAGACGGAAAAAATGTGAGCACAAAGGTAACCTCCCTGTGCGATTATCTTAATAAAAAATATAAAAAGTATCGGAAACAGAACGAAGGGTTCGGGCAAGGGTGTAAATTTGGATGTGTCACACAAATACATTAGTGCAATACCATTGATACACTTGTACATAATATTTTCATTTTGTGTGAAATTCTTTGCGCAATGGGCAACCTAGGGAGAAATTAAAGTAAGGGAATGACATGATCATGCCTCTTTTTACGAAGGTCAAGACAGGCCGCAAAACTCTGTATACGCTGGAGGCATGTGACGGAAGAAACAGGCAAGACAAAGTGTTGAGAGTTACAATGATCGATGCGAGAGAAGATAACAGAAATCGTAAGTGTAAATACTGCTGGAGTTGACAGACAACAGTTAACAGAACTGAAGCGACGCGGTTGACAGTAACACGACTGACAGATTTTGTTGATGAATTTCTGCATAAAGAGATGAGGATCAAGAACAACGCCAAGGTTTTTGATTGAACCAGAGAGTCCAATAGACGTTTCACCAAGTTGGATAGAACAAACTTTTACGTAGAAAGTTTGTGTTTGGTGCCAGAAGTATTGCTTCACTCTTTCTTTTATTTTGAAGTGTATTCATTCTGTATCATCCAGTTCTGGATTCCAACATGACAGACAGAGGACTCGGAAAGAAGAATATAAGCTTTTTTGTATTCTTTTTTTTTTTTTTTTTCTTTTTTTTGTTTTTGTTTTAAGCACTAGACAAGTACAGACAGCAGGGCGTTTCTTTACGATTTTGAGGCTTTTTTATGTCAGTGTCGGTGATGCCAAGTTTGACAGTTTCTCTCAGTAAGTAGACATGTCTGAGAATGTTTAGACTTAACAGCTTATTCTGTCTAGTAAAAAGGTCTGTTTAGTCTCCTCGTTTTTGTCTATCTGTCTTTTTATACCATGGCAAGGGAGACAATGCTGCTTGCCCTCTGTTGGGGCTGTAACACATATATCCACATTTACTTCACTTATAAAACTTATATTCTGATTTACTTCATGTGATGGTATGACTGTGTATTTAAAATATTTGGCCATGTCTCCGACATTAAATATCCACATATATTGTACCATTGTTTGGAAATGTTTATTGGTCCGTGTTTAGAGGTAATCGTTTTTGTTATCTATTTCATGAGTGTTTTCGTGTATTCCATCAGTTTTTTTAAATATCTATTTTATCAAATATATGAACATAATGAACAGTAACATAATGCAACGGTTCATCTAGTTCTTGCTGATATACAGTTCATATTTATTACCTCACGATACTCATAACTATATAAGCGGACAGATAAAAGAAGAAGAATTTTGTCAGTGTTTAAAAGTATACAACATATGTGTCTATTTCACCAGCGTTTTGATGCATGTCTTTTCAGCAGTGCTTCAATATTTCTATCACTATTAATTTGTTGATATCCCTGTAACGTGAGTGAATATTTCGGATGTTTTGAAGTCTCCATTACGTCAATGTTTTAATCTGATTAACAAGATGTGAATGTTACATCAACATTTTGACAAGCCTGTCATATCAATTGATCTTGAAAGATGTTGACAGACTGAAATTTTGACGCGTCAATAAAATCAATGTCGGTACCTTGATGTGTTTTCCAGGCTGGTCTATTTTGGTGTCTGTATTCACATTGTGTTATAACACAGCATCTTTCAAAGGTTTTAATGTGTGTAAGTGTGTAAGATCACAAGAAAAAATGTATTCATGCCAGTCAACGTGGCATAGTGTGTAGTGCAACGGACTACTGACTGCGGTGGCCATGGGCTCAAATCCCCCTAAAGTCAACACATTATTGTGGAAGTCAGTTTTGGCCCCGACGAATCCTATCCAGAGTTGACCGTGGCATGGGCTCGTTGAGAAGACTGGGACCACACAGTCTGAGTCTCATCCACTTGATAGATGTATCATTGAGCGTGCTGCTGAAATTTTGAGACCAACTCTGCAGGTGTCTGAATAGCTCAGACCTCTTTGCACCCAGGATATACAATGAATGTTTTTGTTTTGTTTTGATTTTTTGATGCCAGGATATACAATGAATGTTTTTTGTTTTCTTTTGTTTTGTTTTTGACGCCAAGATATACAATACATGTTTTTGTTTTGTTTTTGTTTTGTTTTTGACGTCAGGATACGCAATGAATGAATGTATTTTGACTCCAGGATATACAACAAATATTGTTGTTTTTTGTTGTTGTTGTTGATGTTGGTGGTGGTGGTGGTGGTGGTGGTTTTGACGCCAGGATATACAATGAATGTTTTCTGTTTTTGTTTTGTTTTGTTGTTTGACGCCAGGATATACAATAAATGTGAGTGTTGAGTACAGCCCTGTCACGCAGTCTCATCCCGAGAATGGAACTCCGGAATAGCATCACTATCATCAGTACACATTATGACAACTTGTCCCAAAATCTATGGCCCTTCATGTCTTGTTTTGTGACCCCACTTTTGGTGGTGTGGTGGAGAGCAGAATGAAGAGTGTAGGTGTCCTGACACAAAAGTGATGCAGAAGACGGGAGAGCAAATACCGTGTTGTACTCGTTTTACCCAAAAGTCTATGGGATCAATGTTTTAGCGTGTCAACGTGGTAACACTTTGAAATGTGTATTCGATGTTACGTTTATGAGATGTTTATTTTCCCAGAGACAGAGACAGAGACACATCTCTGTTTTATGTCCTGTTTGAAATGAGTCAAATATCTTACTTTGGTGTATATAGGCTACTTGTTCTGTATAATAATGTTTCGTGGTGAATGGGGACTCAAGAACGAATCATCGACTTCATGAATAAAACTGCAGTTTGTGGGTGTATATATTTTGTGTAATATGCATATCAGTTTGTTCATATAAACTATTTGAATGTTTATGTTCTCAAAATTGTTGCATTCAGTGTTTTTCATTTGAAGATGGAGAGTGTTGCTGTTGCTGCCCATGTTAGAGTAGTAATTTCATGTATAGTCGCATACACAATCCTCCCTCTTAAATCAATAACAAAATAAACTCGTAATAGTAAAAGTTTATCATGTATATACGAGTATCATGCACTAAATGTTGCATTTCCTGCGGGCTGGTTGGTTTTTCTTACAGAGCCGTGGAGTCAAGATCTGATATCTCGAGTTCAATCCCAGCCTGCAATATAAAAACACTGGCCTGTTTGCTGCCCATCTTAACGTTTCTGTTTTATGCCCTATTTGAAATGAGTCAAACCATCTACTTTGGTGTCAGCTTGGTGTTTCATGATTACCTCTCCTCATTGCAAGAACCTGTCGCCGTCTGTGTTTTTGCAGAGGCTCAGGATGTCTGCCAGATATTTGCTGGCAGGTTCAGGTGGAACACATGGCTTTTGCACAGGCTTAGGATTATGCCAGATAATTGCTGGCAGATTCAGGTGGATCACATGGATTTTGCACAGGTTTAGGATTATGCCAGATAATTGCTGGCAGATTCAGGTGGATCACATGGCTTTTGCACAGGTTTAGGATTATGCCAGATAATTGCTGGCAGATTCAGGTGGATCACATGGATTTTGCACAGGCTTAGGATGTCTGTCAGATAATTGCTGGCAGGTTCAGGTGGAACACATGGATTTTGCACAGACTTAGGATTATGCCAGATGATTGCTGGCAGATTCAGGTGGATCACATGGATTTTGAATAGACTTAGGATTATGCCAGATAGCTGCTGGCAGATTCAGGTGGATCACATGGATTTTGAACAGACTTAGGATTATGCCAGATGATTGATGGCAGATTCAGGTGGATCACATGGATTTTGAACAGACTTAGGATTATGCCAGATAGCTACTGGCAGATTCAGGTGGATCACATGGATTTTGAACAGACTTAGGATTATGCCAGATAGCTACTGGCAGATTCAGGTGGATCACATGGATTTTGAACAGACTTAGGATTATGCCAGATAGCTACTGGCAGATTCAGGTGGATCACATGGATTTTGAACAGACTTAGGATTATGCCAGATAGCTACTGGCAGATTCAGGTGGATCACATGGATTTTGAACAGACTTAGGATTATGCCAGATAGCTACTGGCAGATTCAGGTGGATCACATGGATTTTGAACAGACTTAGGATTATGCAAGATGATTGCTGGCAGATTCAGGTGGATCACATGGATTTTGAACAGACTTAGGATTATGCCAGATAGCTACTGGCAGATTCAGGTGGATCACATGGATTTTGAACAGACTTAGGATTATGCCAGATGATTGCTGGCAGATCCAGGTGGATCACATGGATTTTGAACAGACTTAGGATTATGCCAGATAGCTACTGGCAGATTCAGGTGGATCACATGGAAATTGAACAGACTTAGGATTATGCCAGATAGCTACTGGCAGATTCAGGTGGATCACATGGATTTTGAACAGACTTAGGATTATGCCAGATGATTGCTGGCAGATTCAGGTGGATCACATGGATTTTGAACAGACTTAGGATTATGCCAGATAGCTACTGGCAGATTCAGGTGGATCACATGGATTTTGAACAGGCTTAGGATTATGCCAGATAGCTACTGGCAGATTCAGGTGGATCACATGGATTTTGAATAGACTTAGGATTATGCCAGATAGCTACTGGCAGATTCAGGTGGATCACATGGATTTTGAACAGACTTAGGATTATGCCAGATGATTGCTGGCAGATTCAGGTGGATCACATGGATTTTGAACAGACTTAGGATTATGCCAGATAGCTACTGGCAGATTCAGGTGGATCACATGGATTTTGAACAGGCTTAGGATTATGCCAGATAGCTACTGGCAGACTTGGGTGGAGAGCGTATATTCAGTTGTGGAACAAACACACACTCATGAACAAACAATTAAGTCCATATGTGTAGAACGTTCGCTCATTACAGCATTTCTGTTAACCCTTTGACTCCTGTACCCCGTCCACCAGCATTCTGCATTGTCAACCATGCTAGCCAAACAAAAACTTAACCCTTTGATTCCCTCACCCTATCAGCAAGTTTCCTGCTGGAAGCTGGTGGACAGGGTGACGGATCAACGAGTTTAAGTTTTTGTAGTTTGTGGATAGGGTGCGGGGGTCAAAGGGTTAACGTGAGAATAAATGGTTTTTAATGACGGTATGAAGTGCTCTGATCCATAAATTCAATGGTCATTTTTTTGGGTAAGTTCAGACTGCTTCATCCCAAAGACATATTCACTGTTCGAAACCCACTACTAATTCAAACCATCTCAACGCCTTGACTGGCACAGAAAGCGGCCTTCTGCCAGTCAGTCTCAATGTACAAGTACGTGTCTGATTCGATAAACAATATATGCGTGCGGCCTACAGTTCGCCCAGCTATTGATTGACACCTGACCCTCTTCAGAGTTGGGGAAGGTGAAGCAGTGAGAGAAGGGAGGCGAGTATCTGCCTGATGACCTCCTGTTTGTTGTCGGCACAACAGGCCATTAATATGGCCGTTCTTCTCCTGTTCCTGCCCTCTGCCATGGAGTTTGGTGGTGGTAGCTCAGGGTGGATTCTGTTAAGATACAAGACTGATGCTGCTCCATCTTTCGGAAGGGCACGAAAAACGAGTCGAACCCGTGTGCCTTCAGGCTGCGTACGTTAAAGATCCCACGGCAGTTGAAAATCATGAAAAGCAGGGCGCTGTCATGTTGTCTTGGTTAAAAAAAAAGAAAGAAGAAAGAGCATTGGAGAGATAGGTTGATTTCCCAGGTCCCACCCCTTGAAGGTTAATTAGCCTTCTTGCCTTTCTCAATCTTGGTTTTAAAAAAAAGTGAATATGAATATAGATTTGAAGCGAGGGAGAGGGGATGAGTGCCGCTTTCGTGGTGCTGGCCACCGGAAAAGTTGAGGTATCCGCTACCTCACTCCCGTACGACCTCAGAGTTATGGAATTATCTAGTAGGACCTCGGGACCTGGCCAGCTCATGGGTTTACGTGCAGGCTTAAGGCTTGTGCCGTAATTATTCTGGATCTTTTCCGTTACATGGCACCTGTGGCATTAGTGCACATGGAATTCATTCCGAGCGCGGAGACGTCATCTTGAGAAACCGAAACTTAAACTGAAACATCTGTAAGAGAACTTAATGGGAGAGCATTAATTCGTCTGATGTAGATGACCTTGTTGACATCTGCGTCACATTGCGTTGTACTATACTTTGTTAAAAGGCGCCTGCAGGGTTGGTACTTCTGACTTCAGCCCTCTCTGTTTTCTGATGGGACTACTCCTACTTTAGGTCATGGCGAAAAGGTCTACCGCATGATCTCTGGGGGTTAGGGCTAAGGGCAATACACAATACGCGGGTAGGGTAATTCCTAGGTGTAGCCTTAGCAAGTACCACGCTGCCCTATGCTGATAGAAGCTATCGTCTATATTGGCGCA
>CM060309.1:22377308-22387308 GCA_030674185.1 Monoplex corrugatus
AGGATATGAACATCACTCCCACACTCTACACCACACCACCACACACCACACACACACACACACACACCACACACACACACACACACAACCCACACACACACAAACAGCAAGAAAACTACTAAAGAACCACTATTAGGATAGAACAGGTTCTGCCCACTCTCCGCCCCCCCCACCCCTCACCCACTCACCCACCACACAGAAGAAGAAAACCCATAACAGGCGTTCAATCAATCTGACTTCCATGACAAAAATGTTACGCTCGTGTCGTTTCCACTGTGTTGAACAAGCCTGGCCATAGCGATGGGAGGAACATGTTCTTGCCCATTCAGCCGATACCTCCTCTCTTCCCTATCCCCATCACCTCATACCCACGACACTGCTTTTGAATCAGTATCCAGGAACTCTAAAACAACATTCAAGAAGATGGAAAGCATTCTTACCAACAAGTGCCTATCGGTTAACATCAGGAAAGAGAGTTCTTGAATGTTATATAAATCAATACTGTTGTACGGTTGTGAGGCGTGGACAGTCAACAAGCAAAGCCAGAACAAGATTGAGGCAGCCGAGATGTGGTTTTTAAGAAGGATGTTGAGAGTTCCATGGACAGCAAAGAAAACAAACAAGGCAGTCTTGATAGAGGCAGACACAAGTAGATCACTCATAAGGAAGATTAGGAACAGGCAGGCAACAATTCATAGGCCATTTTATGAGGAAAGGGGAATTGGAACAACTGGTCACAACTGGAAAGCTGGAGGGAAGGAGAGCACCGGGTAGACCCAGGGAGAAGATACTAGACGGACTTGCAGAGTGGCTGAAGACAGGGAGGGTGGAAGAGATGCTTGAGGAAACAAAAGATAGAGACAGATGGAAGTCCATAATCGCTGAAGCCATGCGGCAAGGCACCTGATGATGATGATGATCCAGGACCTCTATACCGACACCACCAGAACAACAATGATGTCAAGATGGGACGGTGAGAAGGCCAGTTTCAATGTGGAGCACTCCGGGATTCGAACCAAGGTAGAAACGTAGGCCTACTATCCTGATGCAAAGCTTCCTACGTTACAGGCATGTGCCCTTAACTACACTGTCACACACTCCACTCAGTTGTCCATTTGTGTATGTGTCATACTATAAAGTGTGTGTTTATTGTTCATTTGTGTATGTGTTTTATACAGTGTGTATTTATTATGTATCGAAGTATAGAAATCACAACTGTTTTATGTGCGAAACATTGAATATTTCATACACGTGCACGTTCAGGTGCTCTCTCTCTCTCTCTCTCTCTCTCTCTCTCTCTCTCTCTCTCTCTCTCCCTCTCTCTCTCTTTCTCTTTCTCTCTCTCTCTTTTCTCTCTCTCTCTTTCTTTCTCTCTCTCTCTCCCTCTCTCTCCCCTCTCTCGCTCTCCCTCTCTCTCTCTCCCTCTCCCTCTCTCTCTCCCTCTGTCTCCCTCTCCCCTTTCTCCCCCTCTCTTTCCCCTCTCTCTCTCTCCCTCTCTCTCTCTTTAAAAAAACTCACCTGTCTGCTGCCAATCTTACATATTTTTATTTAGTGGTGGTATCAGCTTAGCGTTTCAAAGGTTCCCACCACCACCCCAACCAATTTCAAGACCATGCCAGCAAATATGGTTTTGCGCAAGCTCAGGGAATATGCCAATACTTGTGACAGATTTTGGGTGAAGCGCATATGGAATTTGTTGGAGTGCAATAAACCGCTCTTGAACATCTCTCTGCCTTTCTCTGTCTGTCTGTCTGTCTGTCTGTCTCTCTCTCTCTTCTCTCTCTTTCTCTTTCTCTCTCTCTCTCTTTCTCTCTCTCTCTCTTTCTCTCTCTCTCTCTCTCTCTCTCTCTCTCTCTCTCTCATCTTTCTTTTTTCCTCCTTATTTATTTGCTTTTTTAATGTGTGGATTTCAAAATTACATATGTCGTTCCTGTTCATTTTAGATACATGTATGCACATTGTTTGGTCCACACAGTACAGACAGCGTGTTGCCACACAGTGTGCATACTCCATGCCATCTTTGGTGGGTGTTCATCGTGTTTCCATGAGTCACCGGACGATGTCATGACTGGCAGGTTCTTTAACGTGCATACATTATACACACGAAGGAGATTCAGGCAGTGTACGAGCAAATCTGCACACCTGTGTTGACTTTGGAGATCCGTAAAATTCCAACCTTTTCCCCACCTGGTGGGATCGAACCACACTCCTTTCGATTGGAAACCTGAAGTTTTTGCCACTATATCACCGCGCCCGTAGGGTGTGTGCTTGTATTTGTGTGTTGTTAGTTCTTCGTTGTCGACGAAGACACAGACACAGGTTGGATGTGGGTCGGAGGTGGCTGGTGAGTCCAATCCTGGCCAGGAAGGCTTGCCCGCAAGGGTAAACGTATTGGTAAGTCTAGATGCAAAACAGCTCAGTCGGTATGTAATGCTAATATCATCATCAGGTGCCCTGCCGCATGGCGTTGGCGATTATGGACTTCCATCTGTCTTTATCGTTGTTGCCCAAGCATCTCCCTCCACCTTCCTTGTCCCCAGCCACTCTGCAAGTCCGTCTAGTATCTTCTTCCTGGGTCTACCTGGTGCTCTCTTTCCCTCCAGCTTTCCCGTTGTGACCAGGTGCTCCAAATCCCCCTTCCTCATAAAATGACCTATAAATGTAATGCTACTATCTTTGGGTAATATCAACAACATGTTTTTCAAGTTTTCAGTGTACGCCTACACCTTTCATAGGCTTGTGGGACATTTTCCCAGAACTTTGAATTTTTTTGTCAAATGCTGTACTAACAAAACCAAAGCCAACACAAAAGACTCCAACCCACCTTAAAAAAGATCAGTTTACCAGAAACAAGCTAAAAAAACATCTAAATGTAAGTAATTCATGTATCCTCAGTATGGTCCTCCTCCAATTCTTCTCTTCCTCCTCCTCCTCACCATCACACAATACACGCTTAACATAGGTCCTACATCAGCAGATACTCCCGTCTAGTCGATTCCCAGTAGCTCAGTTGGTTTGAACGTCGGATTCACATACTAATGGTTGCGGATTCGAATCTTGGGGTGAGTTACATTAAAACTGGCATTCTCATTGTCCCATCTTAAAATCGTTGTTGTTCTGGTGGTGTCGGTATAGAATTAGATAGGTCCCACTTCCCTCACTTTCCTGGGATGGTTATCCCCGTCGGCCATATCACCTGAGGTGGGCGTCGACGTAAAAACTGAACCAATTCAATCGACAACAACAACAACAAAATACTCCCGTCTGTGGCAGTTTTGTCGACCTGGTCTAAAAAGCCCTGAACAAGAAGTTCTATTCAAGCGAACAGAGGAAATTCGGGGAGAGCGGCTCCAGAGGATCAGCGGTCTATTTGCCGTGGACATGAAACCCTCATCACATGTCACTTGAGGCTGTGAGCGGCAATGGAGACACGTCAACCCGATTGCTGTCAACCACAGGGAGCTTTTACCTTGTTAGTTAATCTGCATGACTGCCCCCTCTGTCTGGCCTGATGCCAGCCCTTTTACTCCCCTCCCCTCCTCTCCACACACATACACACACACATTCACTGGTGCAGTAGTCCAGTGGGTAAGATGTCAGACTTTCAAGCCGAAGGTCCAGGGTTCGATCCACCCTTCTTGGGTACCTCCCTGCCTGGTGGGTAAAGGGTGGAGGGTTCTTTTTTGTTTGTTTGTTTGTTTGTTTGTTTGTTTTTTCTGCTCTGCCGGGTTAACATTAGTGCAGAGTTGTTTACTGCTTGTCTTGTCTCGTTGTATTAAATACGCGTTCTGATTCTGTTTTCGTGTTTTTTCTGGTTCCTGTTTGCTTGAACACGGGCAGTCGCATTTGTTTTCGGATTTTGTTTACTACTATTACTATTGCTTTTGTTTAAAGCTCTACCGACTGCGTAGAGCCATAACAGGGCTTTAACCATTTCGAAACATACAAAACTTCTTCAACAGGGAAAGAAAATAAAGCACACACATCAGTGCATTCATGCGAATAATCTAAGGAGATGGCCCTGGTGTTGCCACTCCTTCCAATTTATCACACAGGGGATTAAAAAAAACACACCTAAATACAAATTTAAGCATACCTAAGGACACCAAAAGATACATAAAAATGGGCATAAATTACCTAAAATTGCTTTCGCATACCTCATTTCCCTAGAGCCAAAATTGCACTAAACACATGTACCCAATTATCCACCCTGAGAGAAAGTACGTAAAACGTTACCAATCACATACAGGTGAATGGACCAGCAAGGCAGAAAATCATGGAAGAAATGACAGAGAGCAAAGGAGGAAGAAAGAAACAAAGAGAGCGACAGAAAAGAGGAAATTTCTAGCACAGAATTTCCAGAAGTGGGGATACTATTTATACTGAAAGAGCCCCCGGCATCCCCACGGGAGGTGGCTTTTGTTTAACGCTCTACCGACTGCGTAGAGCCATATCAGGGCTATAACCGTTTCGAAACATATACAAAACTTCAACAGGAAAAGAAAGGAAAAGAAAATTAAGAACACACATCAATGCATTCGCGCAGATAATCTCAGGACATGCCTCTGGTATTGACCACTCCGCCAATTTATCGCACAAAATAAAAAAAACACACATTCGAATATATATCTAGACATAGCTAAGGACACTAAATCATACAGAAAAAGCAGGCCTACATTACCTAAAATTGCTTCCGCTTATCTCACTTCCCTAGAGCCAAAGATGCACTCAATACATAAACCTAAATATCAGTCCTAAGAAAGAGTACGTAAACCTTCATCAAACACATACAGGTGAACGGACCAGCGAGGCAGAAAATGAAGAAATGGCAGAAAGCAAAGGAACAAGGCAGAAACAAAGAGTGACAGAAAAGAGGAAATTTCTAGTACATGATTTCCAGAAGGTGGGGATACTATTTATACTGAAGGAACCCCTGGCATTCCCACGGGATGGGGATGGGGGCAGGGAGGGGAGGGGGTGCAGACCTGTTTTGTGCCTTAACCCATTTCTTACCCATACGCAAGCAGAACATAAAGTATGCACGTTAAAGATACTGTTGTTCATATCAGTGTCTCGTGAATTATGCATACCCACCTTATGCATGCCCATTCAAGATGCTGTGGAGCGTGGGATAGCGGTGACCCCACAACTCCAATTTTTGTGTATGTGCCCAAAGGAAATGAGGGGAAGGAAGGGCAATTTTACCTGCTAGCACAACCTTCACTTTAGCATGAGTGTGTGTGTGTGTGTGTGTGTGTGTGTGTGTGTGTGTGTGTGTGTGTGTGTGTGTGTGTGTATGTGTGTGTGTGTGTGTGTGTGTGGGTGGGTGGGTGGGTGTGAGTGTATGTGTGTGTGTGTTTGTGGGTGTGTGAATGTGTGTGCATGAGTGTGTGGAGATGTGTGCAACTCTGTGTGTGTGTGTGTGTGTGTGTGTGTGTGTGTGTGTGTGTGTGTGTGTGTGTGTGTATGCATGTATGTGTGTGTTTGTGAATGTGTGTATGTGTGAGTGTGTGGATGTGTGTGCGACTCCGTGTGTGTGTGTGTGTGTATGTGTGTGTGTGTGTGTGTTGTGTGTGTGTGTGTGTGTGTGTGTGTGTGTGTGATTGTGTGTGTGTATGTGTGTGTGTGTGTGTGTGTGTGTGTGTGTGTGTGTGTGTGTGTGTGTGTGTGTGTGTGTGTGTGTGCATGGGTCTAAACATATACATGTATGTTAGAAAAAATCATGAAAAATGTGAACATGTTGGATTGTGACAGGCAAGAGACATGTAGATTTAACACTAATCACTTTATCACTTTTATCATTGATAATTATGAACTTTAATCACAAATTCTATGTTTTAATAGCTATGCTTTGTTGTAAGTCGACATTCTGATTTTAGTTGAGAAAGACATTAAAGTCCAAAATTTGACCTGTCTATATAACAAGGTGTTTGGCTGTTGTGCACAGTAACAAAGATGAAAGTATGCAGACTATGCAGCAACAAGCCACCTGCACAGTGTGGGCAAAATATCGTGCATTGAATTCTGTACTAGAGATTTCCTCTAAACTTTAGCTTACAGAGTTATCTCCCATGTAGAATTTCTCAAATCCAACACAGTTTGCGCTACCCATTCAGCTAGCATAGACGCAGCCACAAGGCACAGAATTACAAGCTCAGAACATCCATGTGTGCCTTGTGGCTGCGTCTATGCTAGCTGAATGGGTAGTGCAAACTGTGTTGGATTTGAGAAATTCTACATGGGAGATAACTCCGTGACTCTCAAGCGTTATGTTGCTTAGTTAATATTTAAAGTTCTCCCTGCTTCACTCTTATTTCCTTTGGTTTTAGATTACAGATTATCTCTCAACTCATTTCGAACTTAATTTAGTAAAACCATCAAATGTATCTGTAGTGATTTTATAACAGTTGATCACTTTTGTGTTGTCAGCGAATGCGACCTTATTTCCCTGCGTCATTTACAAACTTTAAACCAGAAACATACATGTACTGATTTCACTCTGTATTTACACATTGCTAGGCGTTTATTGCACAGTCCCATAGGTCGTTTCCTTTGATTCAGCCCGATTATTTTATACCTGTAACTCCCACTTTTTTTTTTTTCAACGCTTTTCATTCGATAAGACAACCCTCTGCTCCCCCTTGTACCTCACCAGATCATAACAGATGACGTCATACGCCAGCACAGGACCTTACATACTCGTAGCACACAGACAGACACACAGACACACACACACACACACAAGACACACAGACACACAGACACACACACAGACACACACACACACACACACACACACACACACACACACACACACACACACACACACACACACACACACACCACACATACACAACCCTGAGCAAACTGATGAAGCCTGATCGATTTAATGTTCTGATTGTTTTTCTCTTTTTCGTTAAATTGTTTGATGTTACCTTAATTTAATTGATACAATGCCTTCATGATTTCATATATTCATTCACCCCATAGACACCCTTTTTTCCCCCTTCTAAAATCACATATGTGAATAGACGTTAAAAGAAATAAGGAACGGACAACGCGCAAACACGCATCCGAGAAAAATCGGAACACTCAAATCGTATAGCCCTCATCACAATCACTCTGCTGTAAACTGTACAAATTGCTGACAATGACAACGATACTTAATTTTCAAACGGTAGCACTTATTAGCTAAAAGCCATTTTTCAACGTTGCCGTTCCTAATCTAAATAACGACCCAGATCTAAAAGCACGAAAACGAAATACACCACTTTATCAATAATGTAAGATATAACACGTGAAGAAATCAAAGCATAAAAGCGTTTGCTGTAGTTTTGACAGATAGACGACAAAAAAACAGTTGTGTGTGTGTGTGTGTGTGTGTGTGTGTGTGTGTATGTGTATGTGTGTGTTTGTGTGTGTGTGTGTGTGTGTGTGTGTTTTGTGTGTGTGTGTGTGTGTTTGTGTGTGTGTGTGTTTTGTGTGTGTGTGTGTGTGTGTGTGTGTGTGGTGTGCGTCTGTGTATGTGTCAGTGTGTCTGTGTTTATGTGTGTGTGCGTGTGCGTGTGTGTGTGTGTGCGTGTGTGTGTGTCTGTGTGTATGTGTGTGTGTGCGTGTGTTTGTGCGTGTTTCTATGTGTGTGTGTGTGTATGTGTGTGTGTGCGTGTGTGTGTGTGTGTGCGCGCGCGCGCTTAGCCCCAATATGACTCTAGCAGTCGGCTGGGCTTTAAGCAATATGAACTGAAAAGTGTGTGTGCGTGAATGTGCGCGCGTGCATACACGTATCAAAATGTGTGTGTGTGTGTGTGTGTGTGTGTGTGTGTGTGTGTGTGTGTGTGTGTGTGTGTGTGTGTTTTGTGTGAGGTGAGTATGTTTGCGAGAATAGAGAGACAGAGAGACAGAGACAGACATAGAGAGAGAGACAGAGAGAGACAAAGAGAGACAGACAGACAGACAGAGAGATAGAGGAACAGTGAGAGAGAGTATAAAAGCTTTCCTATGATCGATGTCATAAATCGCTAAAATGAACACAGATAATAAAGACGGTGAGGGAGTGAAAGGATTACGGAAGCTGATGGATTGGGTGAGGGAGTGAAAGGGTTAAGAAAGCTGGTGGAATGGGCGAGGGATAGAAAGAGTTAGGAAAGCTTCTGGGTTGTGTGATGACGGTCTACTTAAAGGATTAAGGAAGCTGGTGAAGGGGCTCAGTGCTAAGGAAGCTAGAGGTTGGTGAAGGGACTCAGTGCTAAGAAAGCTGGTGGGTTGGTGAAGGGGCTCAGTGCTAAGGAAGCTAGAGGGTTGGTGAAGGGACTCAGTGCTAAGGAAGCTAGAGGGTTGGTGAAGGGACTCAGTGCTAAGGAAGCTAGAGGGTTGGTGAAGGGGCTCAGTGCTAAGGAAAATAGAGGGTTGGTGAAGGGACTCAGTGCTAAGGAAGCTAGAGGGTTGGTGAAGGGACTCAGTGCTAAGGAAGCTAGAGGGTTGGTGAAGGGGCTCAGTGCTAAGGAAGCTTGAGGTTGGTGAAGGGACTCAGTGCTAAGAAAGCTGGTGGTTGGTGAAGGGCTCAGTGCTAAGGAAGCTAGAGGGTTGGTGAAGGGACTCAGTGCTAAGGAAGCTAGAGGGTTGGTGAAGGGACTCAGTGCTAAGGAAGCTGGTGGGTTGGTGAAGGGACTCAGTGCTAAGGAAGCTAGACGGTTGGTGAATGGACTCAGTGCTAAGGAAGCTAGACGGTTGGTGAAGGGCTCAGTGCTAAGGAAGCTGGTGGGTTGGTGAAGGGACTCAGTGCTAAGGAAGCTGGTGGGTTGGTTGAGAGAGTGAGAGGGTTACGGATGCTGGTGGGTTGGATGAAGGGAGTGAAGGGACTCAGTGCTAAGGAAGCTAGAGGGTTGGTGAAGGGACTCAGTGCTAAGAAAGCTGGTGGGTTGGTGAAGGGGCTCAGTGCTAAGGAAGCTAGAGGGTTGGTGAAGGGACTCAGTGCTAAGGAAGCTAGAGGGTTGGTGAAGGGACTCAGTGCTAAGGAAGCTAGAGGGTTGGTGAAGGGACTCAGTGCTAAGGAAGCTAGAGGGTTGGTGAAGGGGCTCAGTGCTAAGGAAGCTGGTGGGTTGGTGAAGGGACTCAGTGCTAAGGAAGCTAGAGGGTTGGTGAAGGGACTCAGTGCTAAGGAAAATAGAGGGTTGGTGAAGGGACTCAGTGCTAAGGAAGCTGGTGGGTTGGTGAAGGGACTCAGTGCTAAGGAAGCTGGTGGGTTGGTGAATGGACTCAGTGCTAAGGAAGCTGGTGGGTTGGTTGAGAGAGTGAGAGGGTTACGGATGCTGGTGGGTTGGATGAAGGGAGTGAAAATGTTATGGAAGCTGGTGGTTTGGGAGAAGGATTGAAAGGGTTAAGGAAGCAGGTGAGGTGAATGAGGGAAGGAAAAATGTGAAAAACGGGACCACTTTTCCTGAAAACATCTCGCCATCAATCACGCCAACAACGGCAGTTTTTTGTTGTTGTTGTTTTTTTTTTTATCTGGCTCTGACAAACTACATAACGCTATCGATGTGTTTTGACTTTGGCAAATGACATCACGCTATTGATACGTTCTGATTTCAACAAATGACATCAGGTTATTGACATGTCTTGACTTAGACAAATAACAATCACACTGTTAATATGTTTAGGCTAAGACAAATAACTTATTGTTATAGCTATTGTTGTTTATAGCCCAGCTGACTGTGTACAGCCATATCAGGGCTTTTACCGTTTTAAAATATACCATTCACCAACAGGAAAAAATAATAAGTATACATATTAACCTTTTGACTCCCGCATCCTGACCACCAGCATCCTGCATTATTAACCATGCTAGCAAAGCAAAAGCTTAACCTTTTCACTCCTTTACCCTATCCACCAGCTTCCTGCAGGAAGCTGGTGGATAGGGTGAGGGAGTCAAAAGGTTAATTTTTTTGCAGTTGGTGGATAGGGTGCAGGAGTCAAAGGGTTAAAATTGGATGTAAGAATGTTA
>CM060309.1:22392308-22417308 GCA_030674185.1 Monoplex corrugatus
ATCATATCACTTGGACTGCCCATCACCAGACACCCGGATATCACACTTGGACTGCCATCACCAGACACCAGGATATCATCACTTGGATGCCATCACCAGACACCAGGATATCATCACTTGGACTGCCATCACCAGACACCAGGATATCATCACTTGGACTGCCCATCACCAGACACAGGGTATATCATCACTTGGACTGCCCATCACCAGACCAGGATATCTCACTTGGATTGCCCATTACTAGACACCAGGATATCATCACTTGGACTGCCATCACCAGACACCTAGGATATCATCACTTGGACTGCCCATCACCAGACAGCAGGATATCATCACTTGGACTGCCCATCACTAGACACGGATATCATCACTTGGACTGCCATCACCAGACACAGGATATCATCACTTGGACTGCCCATCACCAGACACCAGGATATCATCACTTGGACTGCCCATCACCAGACACAGGATATCATCACTTGGACTGCCATCACCAGACACCCGGATATCATCACTTGGACTGCCATCACCAGACACCAGGATATCATCACTTGGACTGCCATCACCAGACACAGTGATATCATCACTTGGACTGCCATCACAGACACCGGATTATCATCACTTGGACTGCCATCACCAGACACAGGATATCATCACTTGGACTGCCCATCACCAGACACCGGATATCATCACTTGGACTGCCCATCACCAGACACCGGATATCATCACTTGGACTGCCATCACCAGACACCAGGATATCATCACTTGGACTGCCCATCACCAGACCCCAGGGATATCATCACTTGGACTGCCCATCACCAGACACCAGGATATCATCACTTGGACTGCCCATCACAGACACCAGGGATATCATCACTTGGACTGCCATCACAGACACCAGGATATCATCACTTGGACTGCCATCACCAGACACCAGGATATCATCACTTGGACTGCCCATCACCAGACACCGGATATCATCACTTGGACTGCCCATCACCAGACACCGGATATCATCACTTGGACTGCCCATCACCAGACACCGGATATCATCACTTGGACTGCCCATCACCAGACACCAGGATATCATCACTTGGACTGCCCATCACTAGACACCAGGATATCATCACTTGGACTGCCATCACAGACACCGGGATATCATCACTTGGACTGCCATCACTAGACACCGGATATCATCACTTGGACTGCCCATCACTAGACACCAGGATATCATCACTTGGACTGCCCATCACTAGACACCGGATATCATCACTTGGACTGCCCATCACTAGACACCAGGGATATCATCACTTGGACTGCCCATCACCAGACACAGGATATCATCACTTGGACTGCAAAAAAAAAAAAAAAAAAAAAAAAAAAAAAAAAAAAAAAAAAAAAAAAAAAAAAAAAAAAAAAAAACTGCCCATCACCAGACACAGGATATCATCACTTGGACTGCCCATCACCTAGACACAGGATATCATCACTTGGACTGCCCATCACCAGACACAGGATATCATCACTTGGATGCATCACCAGACACGATTAGTACTATATAGACACTTTTGGACTGCCATCACTAGACACAGGGATTTTTCACTTTTGGATTGCCTCACAGAACAAAGAATATCATCTTGGACTGCCCTCATATGGACACGCAGTGATATCATACATTGGTATGTCCAGTAACAGTTGCGCCCTGGTTCATTACTGGATCTGCCTCTACTTAGAAAGGATATCATTTTGGATGCTTAATTATAGAACACAGGATATATTTATTGGACTGCCTCTCACTGTCACCATAATTATACTTGACATGCTCCATTCACCGACTTACGGTATATATTATTGGACTGACCATCACCATGACTCTCAGATTCATACACTGGATGCCCATCAAGACATCTATCAAGGTTGCTATACACTGGAATTCCAATCACCCATGATCAAGATATCATGACTGGACTGTCATCACTAAAACCACAGGATGATGATTGGACATGCATCCGTAGAGCAGTGGAATCATATGAATACCATAAATACGACAGGATAAAATATCTGTAGGAGCCTCAGACCTGGCAGTTATGGGTTTTTTTCACTTTGACTGTCCATCACTCAGACACGTTCATGATCTCAGCGCGATATCTTACTTGAACTGACATCACTGGACGAAAGCGGATATCATCACTTGGACTGCCCATCACCAGACAGCAGGATATCATCACTTGGACTGCCCATCACCAGACACCGGTAATCATCATTTGGACTGCCCATCACCAGACAGCAGAATAGCATCACTTGGACTGCCCATCACCAGACACCAGATAGCATCACTTGGACTGCCCATCACCAGACAGCAGGATATCATCACTTGGACTGCCCATCACCAGACAGCAGTATATCATCACTTGGACTGCCCATCACCAGACAGCAGGATATCATCACTTGGACTGCCCATCACCAGACACCAGGATATCATCACTTGGACTGCCCATCACCAGACACCAGGATATCATCACTTGGACTGCCCATCACCAGACACCAGTATATCATCACTTGGACTGCCATCACCAGACACAGGATATCATCACTTGGACTGCCCATCACCAGACACCAGGATATCATCATTTGGACTGCCCATCACTAGACAGCAGGATATCATCACTTGGACTGCCCATCACCAGACACCAGGATATCATCACTTGGACTGCCCATCACCAGACACCAGGATATCATCACTTGGACTGCCCATCACCAGACACAGGGATATCATCACTTGGACTGCCCATCACCAGACACCGGATATCATCACTTGGACTGCCCATCACCAGACACCCGGATATCATCACTTGGACTGCCCATCACCAGACACCAGGATATCATCACTTGGACTGCCCATGACCAGACACCAGGATATCATCACTTGGACTGCCCATCACCAGACACAGGGATATCATCACTTGGACTGCCCATCACTAGACAGCAGGATATCATCACTTGGACTGCCCATCACCAGACACCCGGATATCATCACTTGGACTGCCCATCACCAGACACAGGGATATCATCACTTGGACTGCCCATCACCAGACAGCAGGATATCATCACTTGGACTGCCCATCACCAGACACCCGGATATCATCACTTGGACTGCCCATCACCAGACACCAGGATATCATCACTTGGACTGCCCATCACCAGACACCAGGATATCATCACTTGGACTGCCATCACCAGACACCAGGATATCATCACTTGGACTGCCCATCACCAGACACCAGGATATCACCACTTGGACTGCCCATCACCAGACACCAGGATATCTCACTTGGACTGCCCATCACCAGACACCAGGATATCACCACTTGGACTGCCCATCACCAGACACCCGGATATCATCACTTGGACTGCCCATCACCAGACAGCAGGATATCATCACTTGGACTGCCCATCACCAGACACCCGGATATCATCACTTGGACTGCCCATCACCAGACACCCGGATATCATCACTTGGACTGCCCATCACCAGACAGCAGGATATCATCACTTGGACTGCCATCACCAGACAGCAGGATATCATCACTTGGACTGCCCATCACCAGACAGCAGGATATCATCACTTGGACTGTCCATCACCAGACACCAGGATATCATCACTTGGACTGCCCATCACCAGACACCAGGATATCATCACTTGGACTGCCCATCACCAGACAGCAGGATATCATCACTTGGACTGCCCATCACCAGACACCAGGATATCATCACTTGGACTGCCCATCACCAGACACCAGGATATCATCACTTGGACTGCCCATCACCAGACACCAGGATATCATCACTTGGACTGCCCATCACCAGACACCAGGATATCATCACTTGGACTGCCCATCACCAGACACCCGGATATCATCACTTGGACTGCCCATCACCAGACACAGGGATATCATCACTTGGACTGCCCATCACCAGACACCCGGATATCATCACTTGGACTGCCCATCACCAGACACAGGGATATCATCACTTGGACTGCCCATCACTAGACACCAGGATATCATCATTTGGACTGCCCATCACTAGACACCAGGATATCATCATTTGGACTGCCCATCACCAGACACCAGGATATCATCACTTGGACTGCCCATCACCAGACACAGGATATCATCACTTGGACTGCCCATCACTAGACACCAGGATATCATCACTTGGACTGCCCATCACTAGACACCAGGATATCATCATTTGGACTGCCCATCACCAGACACCAGGATATCATCACTTGGACTGCCCATCACTAGACACCGGATATCATCACTTGGACTGCCCATCACCAGACACCAGGATATCATCACTTGGACTGCCCATCACCAGACACCGGGATATCATCACTTGGACTGCCCATCACCAGACACCGGATATCATCACTTGGACTGCCCATCACTAGACACCGGTATATCATCACTTGGACTGCCCATCACTAGACACCGGGATATCATCACTTGGACTGCCCATCACTAGACACCAGGATATCACCCACTTGGACTGCCCATCACTAGACACCGGTATATCATCACTTGGACTGCCCATCACTAGACACCAGGATATCATCACTTGGACTGCCCATCACTAGACACCGGTATATCATCACTTGGACTGCCCATCACAGACACAGGGATATCATCACTTGGACTGCCCATCACCAGACACCAGGATATCATCACTTGGACTGCCCATCACTAGACACCGGATATCATCACTTGGACTGCCCATCACTAGACACCGGTATATCATCACTTGGACTGCCCATCACTAGACACCGGTTATCATCACTTGGACTGCCCATCACCAGACACCAGGATATCATCACTTGGACTGCCCATCACAGACACCGGTATATCATCACTTGGACTGCCCATCACAGACACCGGTATATCATCACTTGGACTGCCCATCACTAGACACCAGGATATCATCACTTGGACTGCCCATACCAGACACCAGGATATCATCACTTGGACTGCCCATCACCAGACACAGGATATCATCACTTGGACTGCCCATCACCAGACACCAGGATATCATCACTTGGACTGCCCATCACCAGACACAGGATATCATCACTTGGACTGCCCATCACTAGACACCAGGATATCATCACTTGGACTGCCCATCACTAGACACCAGGATATCATCACTTGGACTGCCCATCACTAGACACCAGGATATCATCACTTGGACTGCCCATCACCAGACACCAGGATATCATCACTTGGACTGCCCATCACTAGACACCGGATATCATCACTTGGACTGCCCATCACTAGACACCAGGATATCATCACTTGGACTGCCCATCACCAGACACCAGGATATCATCACTTGGACTGCCCATCACTAGACACCAGGATATCATTACTTGGACTGCCCATCACTAGACACCAGGGATATCATCACTTGGACTGCCCATCACTAGACACCAGGATATCATCACTTGGACTGCCCATCACTAGACACCAGGATATCATCACTTGGACTGCCATCACTAGACACCAGGATATCATCACTTGGACTGCCCATCACCAGACACCGGGATATCATCACTTGGACTGCCCATCACTAGACACCGGATATCATCACTTGGACTGCCCATCACCAGACACCAGGATATCATCACTTGGACTGCCCATCACCAGACACCGGATATCATCACTTGGACTGCCCATCACAGACACCGGGATATCATCACTTGGACTGCCCATCACAGACACCGGATATCATCACTTGGACTGCCCATCACAGACACCAGGATATCATCACTTGGACTGCCCATCACCAGACACCGGATATCATTACTTGGACTGCCCATCACTAGACACCAGGATATCATCACTTGGACTGCCCATCACCTAGACACCAGGATATCATCACTTGGACTGCCCATCACTAGACACCGGATATCATTACTTGGACTGCCCATCACAGACACCAGGATATCATCACTTGGACTGCCCATCACTAGACACCGGATATCATACTTGGACTGCCATCACTAGACACGGATATCATCACTTGGACTGCCATCACAGACACCAGGATATCATCACTTGGACTGCCCATCACAGACACCGGATATATATTTAACTTGGATGCCCATCACTAGACACAGGATATCATACTTGGACTGCCCATCACAGACACCGGATATCATCACTTGGATGCCCATCACAGACACCGGATATCATACTTGGACTGCCCATCACCAGACACCGGATATCATCACTTGGACTGCCCATCACAGACACCGGATATCATCACTTGGACTGCCCATCACCAGACACCAGGATATCATCACTTGGACTGCCCATCACAGACACCGGATATCATCACTTGGACTGCCCATCACTAGACACCAGGATATCATCACTTGGACTGCCCATCACTAGACACCGGATATCATACTTGGATGCCCATCACAGACACCAGGATATCATACTTGGACTGCCATCACAGACACCAGGATATCATCATTGGACTGCCCATCACAGACACCAGGATATCATCACTGGACTGCCCATCACAGACACAGGATATCATCACTTGGACTGCCATCACCAGACACGGATATCATCACTTGGACTGCCCATCACTAGACACCAGGATATCATACTTGGACTGCCCATCACTAGACACCAGGATATCATCATTGGACTGCCCATCACCAGACACCAGGATATCATCACTTGGACTGCCCATCACAGACACCAGGATATCATCACTTGGACTGCCCATCACAGACACCAGATATCATCATTGGACTGCCCATCACTAGACACCAGGATATCATCATTGGACTGCCCATCACCAGACACCAGGATATCATCACTTGGACTGCCCATCACTAGACACCGGTATATCATCACTTGGACTGCCCATCACCAGACACCAGGATATCATCACTTGGACTGCCCATCACCAGACACCAGGATATCATCACTTGGACTGCCCATCACCAGACACCCGGATATCATCACTTGGACTGCCCTCACCAGACACCGGATATCATACTTGGACTGCCCATCACTAGACACCGGATATCATCACTTGGACTGCCCATCACAGACACCAGGATATCATCACTTGGACTGCCCATCACAGACACCGGATATCATCACTTGGACTGCCCATCACTAGACACCAGGATATCATCACTTGGATGCCATCAGAACCGGATATCATCACTTGGACTGCCCATCACAGACACCAGGATATCACACTTGGACTGCCATCACCAGACACCAGGATATCATCACTTGGACTGCCCATCACTAGACACCGGATATCATCACTTGGACTGCCATCACTAGACACCGGTATATCATCACTTGGACTGCCCATCACAGACACCGGATATCATCACTTGGACTGCCCATCACCAGACACCAGGATATCATCACTTTGGACTGCCCATCACAGACACCGGTATATCATCACTTGGACTGCCCATCACTAGACACCGGTATATCATCACTTGGACTGCCCATCACTAGACACCAGGATATCATCACTTGGACTGCCCATACCTAGACACCAGGATATCATCATTGGACTGCCCATCACCAGACACAGGATATCATCACTTGGACTGCCCATCACCAGACACCAGGATATCATCACTTGGACTGCCCATCACCAGACACAGGATATCATCACTTGGACTGCCCATCACTAGACACCAGGATATCATCACTTTGGACTGCCCATCACTAGACACCAGGATATCATCATCTTGGACTGCCCATCACTAGACACCAGGATATCATCACTTGGACTGCCCATCACAGACACCAGGATATCATCACTTGGACTGCCCATCACTAGACACCGGATATCATCACTTGGACTGCCCATCACAGACACCAGGATATCATCACTTGGACTGCCATCACCAGACACCAGGATATCATCACTTGGACTGCCCATCACTAGACACCAGGTATATCATACTTGGACTGCCCATCACTAGACACCGGGATTCATCACTTGGACTGCCCATCACTAGACACCAGGATATCACACTTGGACTGCCCATCACTAGACACCAGGATATCATACTTGGACTGCCCATCACTAGACACCAGGATATCATCACTTGGACTGCCCATCACTAGACACCGGGATATCATCACTTGGACTGCCCATCACCAGACACCAGGATATCATCACTTGGACTGCCCATCACCAGACAGCAGGATATCATCACTTGGACTGCCCATCACCAGACACCAGGATATCATCACTTGGACTGCCCATCACCAGACACCGGGATATCATCACTTGGACTGCCCATCACCAGACACCAGGATATCATCACTTGGACTGCCATGACAGGACGCAGGATATCATCACTTGGACTGCCCATCACCAGACACCGGATATCATCTCTTGGACTGCCCATCACCAGACACCGGATATCATTACTTGGACTGCCCATCAACAGACACCGGATATCATCACTTGGACTGCCCATCACTAGACACCGGAATCATCACTTGGACTGCCCATCACCAGACACCAGGATATCACACTTGGACTGCCCATCACCAGACACCGGGATATCATCACTTGGACTGCCCATCACTAGACACCGGGATATCATCACTTGGACTGCCCATCACAGACACCGGGATATCATCACTTGGACTGCCATCACCAGACACCAGGATATCACCACTTGGACTGCCCATCACCAGACACCGGATATCATCACTTGGACTGCCCATCACTAGACACCAGGATATCACCACTTGGACTGCCATCACCAGACACCAGGATATCACCACTTGGACTGCCCATCACCAGACACCGGGATATCATCACTTGGACTGCCATCACCAGACACCAGGATATCATCACTTGGACTGCCCATCACCAGACACCAGGATATCATCACTTGGACTGCCATCACCAGACACCGGGATATCATCACTTGGACTGCCATCACCAGACACCAGGATATCATCACTTGGACTGCCCATCACCAGACACCGGATATCATCACTTGGACTGCCCATCACCAGACACCGGGATATCATCACTTGGACTGCCCATCACTAGACACCGGATATCATCATTTGGACTGCCCATCACCAGACACCAGGATATCATCACTTGGACTGCCCATCACCAGACACCAGGATATCATCACTTGGACTGCCCATCACTAGACACCGGATATCATCATTGGACTGCCCATACCAGACACCAGGATATCATCACTTGGACTGCCCATCACCAGACACCGGATATCATCACTTGGACTGCCCATCACCAGACACAGGATATCATCACTTGGACTGCCCATCACCAGACACCAGGATATCATCACTTGGACTGCCCATCACAGACACCAGGATATCATCACTTGGACTGCCCATCACCAGACACCAGGATATCACACTTGGACTGCCCATCACCAGACACCAGGATATCATTACTTGGACTGCCCATCACCAGACACCAGGATATCACACTGGACTGCCCATCACCAGACACCAGGATATCATACTTGGACTGCCCATCACTAGACACCAGGATATCATCACTTGGACTGCCCATCACCAGACACCAGGATATCACCACTTGGACTGCCCATCACCAGACACGGATATCATCACTTGGACTGCCCATCACCAGACACCGGATATCATCACTTGGACTGCCATCACCAGACACCAGGATATCATCACTTGGACTGCCCATCACTAGACACCAGGATATCATCACTTGGACTGCCCATCACCAGACACCGGATATCATCACTTGGACTGCCCATCACTAGACACCAGGATATCATCACTTGGACTGCCCATCACCAGACACCAGGATATCATCATTGGACTGCCCATCACCAGACACCAGGATATCATCACTTGGACTGCCCATCACCAGACACAGGATATCATCACTTGGACTGCCCATCACCAGACACCAGGATATCATCATTGGACTGCCCATCACCAGACAGGAATTCATCACTTGGACTGCCATCACCAGACACCAGGATATCATCATTTGGACTGCCCATCACAGGACAGCAGGATATCACCACTTGGACTGCCCATCACCAGACAGCAGGATATCACCACTTGGACTGCCCATCACCAGACAGCAGGATATCATCACTTGGACTGCCCATCACCAGACAGCAGGATATCACCACTTGGACTGCCCATCACCAGACAGCAGGATATCACCACTTGGACTGCCCATCACCAGACAGCAGGATATCATCACTTGGACTGCCCATCACCAGACACCAGGATATCATCACTTGGACTGCCCATCACCAGACACCAGGATATCATCACTTGGACTGCCCATCACCAGACACCAGGATATCATCACTTGGACTGCCCATCACCAGACACCCGGATATCATCACTTGGACTGCCCATGACAGGACAGCAGGATATCATCACTTGGACTGCCCATGACAGGACAGCAGGATATCACCACTTGGACTGCCCATCACCAGACACCAGGATATCATCACTTGGACTGCCCATCACCAGACACCAGGATATCATCACTTGGACTGCCCATCACCAGACACCAGGATATCATCACTTGGACTGCCCATCACCAGACACCAGGATATCATCACTTGGACTGCCCATGACAGGACAGCAGGATATCATCACTTGGACTGCCCATGACAGGACAGCAGGATATCATCACTTGGACTGCCCATGACAGGACAGCAGGATATCATCATTTGGACTGCCCATCACCAGACAGCAGGATATCATCACTTGGACTGCCCATGACCAGACACCGGTATATCATCACTTGGACTGCCCATGACCAGACACCGGTATATCATCACTTGGACTGCCCATGACCAGACACCGGGATATCATCACTTGGACTGCCCATCACCAGACACCGGTATATCATCACTTGGACTGCCCATGACCAGACACCGGTATAGCATCACTTGGACTGCCCATGACCAGACACCGGAATAGCATCACTTGGACTACCCATCACCAGACACCGGTATATCATCACTTGGACTGCCCATCACCAGACACCAGAATAGCATCACTTGGACTGCCCATCACCAGACACCGGTATATCATCAGTTGGACTACCCATCACCAGACACCGGAAGGAAATCGTAAGAGAGGAAGACCAAAGAACATCTGGCATCGAACAATACAGGGAGATCTCGAACCCTGAAACACAATGTGTCAATGTGTAATAGATCCTTCAACCCCCACTGAATTACGTCATGGAAGGTAACAGCAAATAAATGAAAATCCAACAGGATTAACATATAACATGAAGCAGACAGAATTTTTAGCAGTTCAGCAGGGTAAAATACATTTGATATTGTCTTCCCATAGGATGCTCAGATTTTAAGAAGATAACTACACATTTTTAGAATTTTTTTAAATAATTTTGCTGATTTTAATGATTTCTTTACCTCCCAAAAACGAACCTACACACTGAGAACACTAATTCAACTGACAGACATTTTTGTGGAATAAACTCCAACAGGTCATCATCATGGACTTTAGAACATTCGAAAATAAAACGAAACTCATCCTCTAAGGCATTGTCATCACAAAACTTACATGTTCTGCTTTGTGTATTTACTCCTTTGTGTCTACCCCATGTACTCCTTTGTGTCTACCTCATGTACTCCTTTGTGTCTACCTCATGTACTCCTTTGTGTCTACCTCATGTACTCCGTTGTGTCTACCTCATGTACTCCTTTGTGTCTACCTCATGTATTCCTTTGTGTCTACCTCATGTACTCCTTTGTGTCTATCTCATGTACTCATTTGTGTCTACCTCATGTACTCCTTTGTGTCTACCTCATGTACTCCTTTGTGTCTACCTCTTGTACTCCGTTGTGTCTACTTCATGTACTCCTTTGTGTCTACCTCATGTACTCCTTTGTGTCTACCTCATCTACTCCTTTGTGTCTACCTCATGTACTCCTTTGTGTCTACCTCATGTACTCCTTTGTGTCTACCTCATCTACTCATTTGTGTCTACCTCATCTACTCCTTTGTGTCTACCTCTTGTACTCCGTTGTGTCTACCTCATGTACTCCTTTGTGTCTACCTCATGTACTCCTTTGTGTCTACCTCATCTATTCCTTTGTGTCTACCTCATGTATTCATTTGTGTCTACCTCATGTACTCCTTTGTGTCTACCCCATGTACTCCTTTGTGTCTACCTCATGTACTCCTTTGTGTCTACCTCATTTACTCCGTTGTGTCTACCTCATGTATTCCTTTGTGTCTACCTCATGTATTCCTTTGTGTCTACCTCATCTACTCCTTTGTGTCTACCTCATGTACTCCGTTGTGTCTACCTCATCTACTCCTTTGTGTCTACCTCATGTACTCCGTTGTGTCTACCTCATGTACTCCTTTGTGTCTACCTCATCTACTCCTTTGTGTCTACCTCATGTACTCCTTTGTGTCTACCTCATGTACTCCTTTGTGTCTACCTCATGTACTCCGTTGTGTCTACCCCATGTACTCCGTTGTGTCTACCTCATCTACTCCTTTGTGTCTACCTCATGTACTCCGTTGTGTCTACCTCATGTACTCCTTTGTGTCTACCTCATCTACTCCTTTGTGTCTACCTCATGTACTCCGTTGTGTCTACCCCATGTACTCCGTTGTGTCTACCTCATGTACTCCGTTGTCTACCCTGTGTACTCCTTTGTGTCTACCTCATGTATTCCTTTGTGTCTACCCCATGTACTCCTTTGTGTCTACCTCATGTATTCCGTTGTGTCTACCTCATGTACTCCTTTTTGTCTACCTCATGTATTCCTTTGTATCTACCTCATCTACTCCTTTGTGTCTACCTCATCTACTCCTTTGTGTCTACCTCATGTACTCCTTTGTGTCTACCCCATGTACTCCTTTGTGTCTACCTCGTGTACTCCTTTGTGTCTACCTCATGTACTCCTTTGTGTCTACCCCATGTACTCCTTTGTGTCTACCTCATGTACTCCTTTGTGTCTACCTCATGTACTCCTTTGTGTCTACCTCATGTACTCCTTTGTGTCTACCTCATGTATTCCGTTGTGTCTACCTCATGTACTCCTTTGTGTCTACCCCATGTACTCCTTTGTGTCTACCCATGTACTCCTTTGTGTCTATCTCATGTATTCCTTTGTATCTACCTCGTTCAGTTTCAAACATGTGATAGCAGCATCGAATTTTTTTTTTAAAAAGGAAAAACATAAATATTTGGTAACAATGCAACATATTGCTCTAATCAAATTTGGTTTATGTTTTGTTTTGTTTTGTTTTGTTTGTTTTGTTTTGTTTGTTCTGTATTGTTGGTGTGGCTGTTATTGAAATGTTGATGTAACATGTATTTATTACTGCTTTCCAAAGTCAACTGGGTTGCTCTACAGGCGGTGGCCCAAACAGACAGAAGTGGAGAACCTTCGTTGCTGTTCTACTCGCCAGTATTATAGGCGGTGACTCTGAGGTTAGCATAGTAAACAGCGACAGCAGTCACACTTGTTTCAGTTTCAGTTTCAGTTTCTCATGATGACGTCTCCGCGCTCGGAACGAATTCCACATGCACTGACGTCACAAGTGCCACGTGTATGGTGATCATAGCACAAGCCTTAAGCCTGCACATAAGCCCATGAGCAGGCCAGGTCCTGAGGCCCTACCTAGACTATGTTTGACCTAGTCTACATTTTCACAGCTGAATCAGCCTTGATCTGAACCCAGCCCCCTTAACCTGAAAAACGACAGTTTACAAACTGATAAAAGCCAGTGCACTGAACTCATCATGACAATGTGCTTTCGCCAAGTGTTTTGCACTGCGTACCTGTGTGTGCCGACGTGTGGGTAGGTGAGTGACCTGTATTGATATACATTTTGCCTGGTGGATAAACCGTGAAACTTTTCCGACCTTCCAGGTCAACATACGTGTAGACCTGTAGGTAGGCCTACCTGCAACCCCCCCACCCCCGCCCCCTCTGTTGAGTAAGCGCATGCATAATTCAAATTTGCATGCTAAAGATCCTGTAAGTCATGTCGGTGGTTTATGGAAAACACAGACATATAAAAACTCTTCATACACACTCACCGAAGACTCAGAATGTGCAGCAACATAACCACCTACACAGCGGGCAAAATAAGGTGTACATTTATATTCGAGATAATAAAATATGTACACCTTTTTTTCTTTCTTTCTTTCTTTCTTTCTTTCTTTAAATCGGAATTTAGAACATACCGCCCACAAAGTGAGCAAAACGACGTGCAGATATGTATCCAAGATAGTTAAAAAAATGTACACTTCTTTCTTTTTCTTTCTTTCTTTCTTTTTTTCTTTCTTTACTTTTCTTCCTTTCACTCTTTCTTTTTTCCTTCCTTTTTCTTTCTTTCTTTCTATCGTTCTTTCTTTCTTTTCTTTCTTTCTTTCTTTCTTCATTTCTTCCTTTTTATCTTCTTTGTTTCTTTGTTTCTTTCTTCTTTTCTTTCTTTCTTCCTTCCTTCCTTTCTCTTTTTCTTTCTTTTCTTTTCTTCCTTTCTCTCTTTCTTTTTTCCTTCATTTTTTCTTTCTTTCTTTCTTTCTTTCTTTCTTTAAATCGGAATGTGCTGCAACATACCACCTGCACAGTGTGGGCAAAATAAGGTGCACAGTCATATTCGAGATAATAGAAATGTGTACACATTTCTTTTTCTTTCTTTCTTTCTTTCATTCTTTTCTTTCTTTCTTTCTTTCTTTCTTTCTTTCTTTCTTTCTTCCTACTTTTCTTAGTTTCTTTCTTTGTTTCTGTCTTTCTCTCTTTGTTTGTTTGTGGGATTTTTGTCTTCTTCTTTCTTTCTTTCTTTTCTTTTTTCTTCTATTTTTTCTTTTTCATTTGTTCCTTTTTCTTTCTTGTTTCTTTCTTTTCCTTCTTTTCTTCTTCTTTCTTCCTTTTCTCTTCTTCCTTTCTCTCTCTCTCTCTCTCTTCTTTTCTTTTCTTCCTTCTTCTTTCTTTCTTTCTTTCTTTCTTCTTCTTTTTCTTTCCTTTTTTTTTTTTTCTTTTTCTCTTCTTTCTTTCTTTCTCTTCTTTTCTTTTCTCTTTCTTCTTTCTTTCTTTCTTTTCTTTTTCTTTTCTTTCTTTTTTTTTTCTTTTCTTGTTCTTTCTTCTTCTTCTTTCTTTTTCATCTTTTCTTGCCTTCGCTAACATTCTTCATATCTCTTTCTTCATTCTTCTTCTTTTCTTCTTTCTTTTTTCTTTTCTTTCTTGCTTTCTTCTTTTCTTCTTCTCTTCTTCTTCTTCTTTTTTCTTTTCTTCTTCTTTCTTCTTCTTCTTTCTTTTTTCATCTTCTTCTCCTCTTCCACTTTCTTCTTCGGATTCTTCTTCTCATCTTTTCTTCTTCTTCTTCTTCTTCTTCTTCTTTCTTCTTCTTCTTCTTCTTCTTCTTCTTCTTCTTCTTCTTCTTCTTCTTCTCTTCTTCTTCTTCTTCTTCTTCTTCTTCTTCTTCTTCTTCTTCTTCTTCTTTCTTCTTCTTCTTCTTTCTTTCTTCTTCTTCTTCTTCTTTTCTTCTTCTTCTTCTCTTCTTCTCTTCTTTTCTTCTTCTTCTTCTTCATACTACACTCTCCTAATCTCATCTATTTCATTTCAGGCTTCTCCTCGATATTTCTTTTTTGACTCTTTCTTTTAACCTTTTCTTCTCCACCCTTCCACCACATTCTTAGGCAATTGCCCCCTAGTACACAAATAAAAGCCCTATTGCCCCAGACCTAATCATTCACTTCATGCCTGGATGAGTCTCTGTGTGGGAAATTAGTTATCATAGTTAATCAAAGGGTAAGTTAGAGTTTACAGTTACGTTTGTGGACAAGGTGCGAAAGTCAAAGTATTAGTTAACTCACCTAAAAGAACAATCATACTCTGTCTTTGGGATCTAAGAAGAAACTCTGGTAAAAAAAAAAAGGTATTCAGGTGCATGATCTGGAAGAGAGAAAATAAGGAGTCTTGTGAGGAAAAGAGACAGGAAAGAGGAACCCTTAGCTTCCTAAAAACAAACCAAGCAGCTCCTGTGGTTCTAAAGTTACTGAGTATTGGAGGGATTCACCGCGCTCGGACAACTCCATACATGCTCTACCCAAATCTGCCAGAAATTTATCTGACATATTTCCTAAGTCTACACAAAACCCTATGCGCTGACAAGGTCTTGAAACGGGGGAAAGGGGGGGAGGGGATCAATCAAAGACTAAGCTGACACCGCCAGAATGATGGAAACATTAAGATGGGCAGCCAAAGGTCAGATTTTAATGTTTGCAGGCTGGGATTGAACGCGAGATATCATAGCTTCAGTCCATGGCTCTACCAACTAGCCTTCGACACAGGTGGGGACCTCAATTTCTGCATCCATAGTACCCCCCCCCGCCCATCCCACGCCACTCCCCCACCCCCCATTCCCTGCAGTATCGGGAGGGTCTGAAGCGAGTTTGGATTTTGGGGGTTTGGTTTGATTTGGTTGGTTAGGTTAAGTTTTTACGTCAGCACCCACCTCAGGTGATATGGCCGACGGGGATAACCATCCCAGGGAAGTGGGGGAAGGAAGACTTATCTAATCTTATACTGACACCACCAGTACAACAATGATGTTAAGATGGGACAGTGAGATGGCCAGTTTTAATGTAGTGCACCCGGGGATAGGAACCCACAACCATCATCATGTGAATCCGACGCTCAACCTCTGGGGGTTTGCTCAAGACGGGGGATTTATCGTACCAGAACAACACCATATGCGCTCCACCCAAATATACTAGCAGTGTATCTTGCACGTTCCTTGAACTTGCACAAAAAAGTGAACATGCAAGGTCTTGAAATGGGGGAGGAGAACAGGACCTGTGAAACACGGACACCAGCAGAGAATTACTGACCAATTCCAGTGATAGACTGATAAAATACCGGTATAAGATATAGACTAGGTAAAATATAGTCTAAGCAGGGCTTCAAGACCTGGCCAGCTCATGGGTTTATGTGCAGGCTTAAGGCTTGTGCCATGATCACCATACACATGGCACCTGTGACCTTAGTGCATATGGAATTCGTTCCGAGCGCGGAGACGTCATCTTGAGAAATTAAAATTGAAACTGAAGCACTGAGACAGAGAGCCTGTTATTTTTATTTTTGTTTTTGTTTAAAGCCCAGCCGACTGCGTAGAGCCATATCAAGGGTTTAATCGTTTCAAAACACACACAATACTTCAACAGGGGAAAAAAGGAAAACAAAATTAAGCACACACATCAATGCATTCGTGCACACAATCCAAGGAGACACCCCCAGCGCCGACCACCCTTCCAACCCATCGTACAGGAGACTCAAAACAAAACAAAAACAAAAACAAAACTGAACACAAATCCAAACATAACCAAGGACACCAAAGCATTTATGAAAACAGGCCTGAATTACCCAAAATTATTTCCTCGTATCATATTTCCCTACAGCCAAAAATGCACCTAATACGTGTACACAATTATCAATCCTAAGAAAAAGTACGTAAGACTTCATCGAACACATACAGGTGAATGGACCCGCAAGGCAGAAAATGATAGGAAGAAATGACAGAAAGAAACAGAGTGATAGAAAAGAGGCAATTTCTAGCACAGAATTTCCAGAAGATGGGGATACTATTTACACTGAAGGAAACCCCCGGCATCCCGGCGGAGGTAGACGGAGAGTCAACAAGTCAGTTCAGGAGAAATGCTGTGAGACATAAATAGGGTCTCCTTCACTCTGTCGCTCTATATCTTTCTTGATCGGCTTTTTCGTTTTAACCCTTTGACTCCCGCACCCTGTCCATCAGCATCCTGCATTGTCAACCTTGCCACCAAAGCAAAAACTTAATCATTTGACCCCCTCGCCCTGTACCAGAAGGAAGTCATAAGAGAGGAAGATCAAATAACATCTGGCCACGAACAATACAAGGAGACCTCGAACCATGAAACAAAATGTTTCAATGGGCCGTGCACAGATGACGTGACTCCTCGCCAGGAGGAGTTAACTTTCCATTCCTACGGTATTCGTCGTGTCTGAGAGTCCGTGAAACGTTCCGAGTCGGTTCCGTACTTCTGCTCGGTTTACCACGTTGGCACCAACAGGAAAAAAATCATGAGTGAAGAGTTGAAATTAAAAAGCTAGAGATGGCAAACAGCTGTTGTTTGAAAGGATGTCACATCAGACAAGATCTGGAAAAAGACAGGTGATACTACAGAATACCAAGTGTTGTGACAACGAGGGGAAAGGATGTGGAGGAGTTGACACTGAGGAGACGGAGAGAATGGCTGGCACAGGATCAGCTCAAAAGCCTGACATTTGATTCAAACACGACCCACACATTTGTTTGTTTGGACCACTTTGTAAATGGTATCTTATATTTAGGCCTGTTTCTTTTCGATGCGTGCACTGTCTTAGGAGATAGATCTACTTTCGCTTTTGATCTCTTCCCCACGAACCGTCTGTGTCGTCTGCCACAGATGGTTGGCTGCGGGCGGGCATAGCGTTTGAGATGTAAATATGTTTATGTATCGTACATTCATCTTGTTTTCAGTCACTGATGAATAAATAGGGCGTGTAAATTACTGATATAAACAAAGAATTATTTTGATGTGGAGAATAGCACCCTAGCTTTCAGTTGTTTGACTAGATGCTATTCTCTATGCAGGACACTGAACTATTTTGTTTCTATTTCAAGTGTGTGTGTGTGCGCGCGCGCACACGCGCGCGAGTACGTGTTTGTGTGCAAATATTTGTGTATGTGTGTGTGTGTGTGTGAGTGTGTGTGTGTGTGTGTGTGTGTGTGTGTGTGTGGGGTGTGTGTGTGTGTGTGTGTGTGTGTGTGTGTGTGTGTGTGTGTTGTGAACTAAAATGTTTCCAAGACCTGAAATGTTGTTCTTCCTATCACCACCCATATCCCACGCCTGCAAAATACAATTACAACTCATGACTGGTTTTTTTTTTTCGTTTTTTTTTTGTTGTGTGTGTGTGTTGTTTTTTTTTGTTTTTTTTTGGGGGGGGGGTCATTTGCGTACTTGTGTGTTCAAGTGCAATCTTTCATTTGATCAAGAAATGGGTGAAAAATAATAAATCAATCAATCCAGTGATCCAGGTGTGTGTGTGTGTGTGTGTGTGTGTGTGTGTGTGTGTGTGTGTGTATGTGTGGTGTGTGTGTGTGTGTGTGTGTGTGTGTGTGTGTGTGTGTGTGTGTGTGTGTGTGTGTGTTTTATCAAGCAGCTTACATACTCCTGCAGCTCTAGCAGCACTTAAACCTTAACATAACTGGAAACAGTAAAACCACACTACACACAACACACACACACACACACACACACACACACACACACCTGTTTCACACAAGTATGGGCTCTCTTATTCTCTCTCTCTCTCTCTCTCTCACACACACACACACACACACACACACACACACACACCACACACACACACACACACACACACACACACATGACTCATGCAGAAAACACCGAAAACAAAAATGAAAGGAAGAACAGTGCTTGACAGTGTACAAACCGCACGAAACATACCTTAGCTGAGACAACCACATTCTGACATCTATCAGGTCTGTATGTTCAAATATCACAGACCCAGCCGGAAACGAACAGCTGATATGCTTTCAGACTTTTGTAAGCCCTGAATTCGTCCGTTGTGTAAGGCGCTGGTCCCATAAACAAAATAATTAACGATGCTGATATAATCAAAGGACATAACTCTTGAGAATTATCTCCCATGTTGTATAGAACTTCTCAAATCTAACACAGTTTGCGATACCCATTCAGCTAGCATAGAAGCAGATACAAAGTACAAAAACAGTAAGCTCAGAACACTCCTCAAAAAGGAGCGCCCAAGCCTACCTTTATACTCTGCAACTACCCTACACAAACTGTGTTAGATTTGAGAAGTTCTATACAACATGGGAGATAATTCTCAAGAGTTATGTCCTTTGATTATAATATAAAAATTCTCCCTGCTTCCCTCTTATTTCTTTGATGCTGATATAGTTTATGTCAGGGAGATTGCTTTGGAATATCATAATTATATAAGGATCAACTCCATCTATATCCAGAACTTTTAAATGATACCTGTTTCTCCTTTTCATTGAGTTTTTATACGTATTTCAATGCCAAAGGTGGTTGCGTTTGCTCTGTGACGTCCATGCCTACAGCCGTCGCGTACCGTAAGGACGGGAAAGAAATCCCGATAATTTGTCGAACTGCACACAGCCCATATGGTGAGGGAGTCAGAAGCTGGTGGATAGGATGAGAGAGTCAAACAATTAAGTTTTTGCAGTTGGCAGACAGGATGCGGGTTAAATTAAATCTGGATACCTGATATGCTCATTGAACCAGCTGGGGGGGGGGGGGGGGGTTAGTAAGTGGTTGGGTGGGGAGGGTGGTGAAAGAAGTAGGTCAAAGACCTATAGATTAGCTTTCCTATCTACACCGGTACAGCGGAAAGGGAAAAACCCCAAACGAAACGTGGACCAAGACAAAGTGACTCAGTTCTCTACATGTACTCATGACTTTATCGTGAGCTGACTGAACCAAGAACGAGGGTCATCGCTGTCTTTCTTACTGTGCTGAGTCTTCACGCCACAGGGAGGAACTTTCCAACACGACGCTATAACGTTGTTGCGAGCTCCTCTTTTGCCCGCGGTATATAACTTTGACCGATTAGGTTTGGTTAGGTAAAGAAAACAACGGGAAAGAGCGAACGGACAACGCCCTCATCATGCTGGTCCCGAAAATAAAAATGAAAGGTCTTTACCGCGTCACTCTCTTATTCGTATAACCTCAGCATTATGAGACAACCTTTGTGTGTTTCGTTTGTTTCTTTCTTAAATTGAAACTGTGCGGTGCGACGGGAAGATGGGAATTTTTCACCCATTTTCTCATTGTATCTCTCTGTCTCTCTGTCTCTGTCTCTCTCTCTCTCTCTGTCTCTCTGTCTCTGTCTCTCTGTCTCTCTCTCTCTCTCTGTGTACGTATGTATGTCTCCCCCCCACTCTCTCTCTCTCTCTCTCTTTCTTTCTCTCTCTCTCTCTCTCTCTCTCTCTCTTTCTGTATGTCGCTCTCTCTATCTCTCTGCCTCTCTCTGTGTGTTTCTGTCTCTTTCCAGGCAGACAGAAAGATAGAAAGAAAGACAGATAGACAATTAGATAGATAGATAGATAGACAGACAGACAGACAGTCAGACAGACAGACAGACAGACAGACAGAGAGATAGATAGATAGATAGATAGATATATAGATAGATAGATAGATAGATAGTCAGACAGACAGATAGACAGATAGATAGATAGATAGATAGACAGATAGATAGATAGATAGGTAGATAGATAGATAGACAGATAGATAGATAGATTAGCAACAGCAAGTTTGAAAAGTACCCTTTATATAACAATTTTATATAACATAGGGTTTTGCGCAGGGTCAGGGAGTTTGCCAGATAATTGCTGGTAGATTTGGGTAGAGTGCGCATGGAATTGTCCAAGTGCGATTTCCCCTCTCGAAGAAAACCCCACACTCCAAACCACAGGAAACTTGAAGGCCAAACACTTTTTCGTTCCGCGTTGTAGGGATCTACACAGTGGTATTTTTGAAATGATAACAAGATTTGTCTGATTGGTGATGGGACCTTGTTTTTCCTTTCATCATAGTTTCAGCCCTTTCCTCTAACAGTTTTTTTTTTTTAGTAACATGATCAATGGTGTGATCATGCATATATTGTACGCGTAGTTATGATTTTAAGAACCTGAGGACTTCGGACCTTCTGAGATGCAAACTTTTCTTGTAATGCCATTACCTGCAAATTTGTCGGCACGAACATTTTCCTTAATACCAGCGTGTCCGAGACAGCAGATCCACGTGAGTTTTGTAAGATCGATATTGCTCATTGCTTTGTGCCAGTCTGGGGTTCCTACTCCATTCTGCAATTGTTTGAAGTAGGTCAATCGAGTCAGTCAGGATGAAGGCTTGCTTTTTCTTTACTTTATCATCCAGCAAAGTTAAGCATCTTAGAGCATGCGTGACTGCCTCAATTTCCATTGTGAGACTTGAGGTTATGATATCATATGTAGCGTTTCCTTCATTTGTGGTGTTACCATGTTGGTTGACTGTAAAACCCTGTTCAGGTCAGTTCGTATTGCTTATAGCCCAGCCGACTACTAGAGCCATATCAGGGCTAGAAGCCCTATTCAGATTTGTTATTGATGACCGAGCCAATCGTGTGTGCGATTACATCTTTGGGGTTACAGCTTATTTGCTCAGCGAATAATATTTTAATTTCTGTATCAGCTTTCCCTTCTGGCCATTCGCGACAGTGTCTCCATAGATTTTTTTTGGTGTGATAACTTAAATTAATGTAGGTTTTTGAAACGGTTTGAATACTTACCTTATTCTTTCGTCTTACAGAAACCGTGAAACACTCAACATGTATATCTATCAAAAAAGTAGTACGCAGACTGTGCTGCAACGTACCGCCTCCGCGTTGTGTGCAAAAATAAATAAATAAATAAACAAATAAATAAATAAATAGATAAATAAATATGCATATATGTTAAATAAATAAATATATCAAATAAATAAATAAATGAAAAATAAACAAACAAAAACCCAAAACAACAACAACAACGAAACAAAGCAAAACAACAAACATGCATATACTCAACCAAGAAAACATTGGAAAAAAACTTTAATGATAGAGGCAGAAAGGTAACACTCCAAACAGGTCAACGACCTTCATGTGATCTCGTTTTCTAAAGATACCAATGTATGTCTCAACTGTAAACAAACCCCCCTAACGTTTGTAGGGCCACTGCCCTATAGGTCAGTTAAAAAGTCAATCACCTCTGAACTCGTAGAGTTTGTACTTTGGGAAACACTCATCACGTTCAGATAATTCCATGTACGCTCCACCTAAAGAGTTACTGGTAATTACCTAGCAGACTTTTTTTTTAGCTTGTGGCAAACTTTACACGATGACAAGTTTTTGAAATGACACAGGGAGAGAGGGAACAATAGAACATTAAACTGACACCACCATAATGAACGCGGTATTAAGATGGACAGTGGACAGGATCTATGAAAAGCTAAGCTTCATCGTCAGATTGATCGTAGTATTAAGATAAAAAAAAGTAGACAGGACCTATGAAATGCTCAGCTGACGTCACAAGATTTATTGGAGTAGTAAGGTGGACAGTGGACAGTGTGAAGGATCTATAAAATGCTAAGCTGACACCACCAGAATGATCGCAGTATTAAGATGGACAGTGGACAGGAACTATAAAATGTTAAGCTGACACCACCAGAATGATCGCAAACGGTTGCAGATTGCGTACACGACGCGAAAACAGCTTTTTATTCTTCGCTAGTGTCCAGTTCTACCACTTGTAAACAACTCTTTCACAATATGTCCTCGCTTCTTGGAAAAATCAAACCTGTGTCTCTTCCCACTGTGTCCGATGTCAAACTGCTCCCACACATTTTTGCCGATTTTTTCCATAAGAAAATTCTCAAGATCCGTGACAGTTTTCCACCATTTCAAAGTACTGGTTCAAACACTGTGTCGTTTTCTGGCTCACCACTTGTAAATTTCATTCCAGTTTCTGAAGACCTTGTCCGGAAGACCATTCTTAAGACTCCCCCAAAATCATGTGAACTTGATCCCATTCCAACCAAACTTCTCTTTCAACATGTGGATCTTCTCTTGCCGACCATTACAAACATCATGAATCAGTCTATTACCACTGGAATTGTTCCCCGTGAATTTAAGACTGCCATTGTTAAGCCCTTGCTGAAAAAATCTAACCTCAACAAAAATGACCTGAAAAATTACAGACCGATTTCCAATCTTCCATTTCTTTCTAAACTGCTTGAACGTCTGATTCTAGACCAGCTTTTCTCCCATCTCTCATCCCATAACCTCCTTAGTCCTCACCAATCCGCTTACAGGCCAGGGCACAGCACAGAAACTGTTCTGCTTCGTATTCTCAATGATCTTTTGACCTCCCTGGATCAAAACAAAATTTCTATTCTTCTCCTTTTGGATCTTTCAGCTGCTTTCGATACTATTGACCATGAAATTTTGCTTTCCCGTTTGGAAAACAACTTTGGAATTCAAAAATCTGCTTTACACTGGTTTCGATCTTATCTTTCAGAAAGAAAGCAAACCGTACTTGTCGACGGAAACAAATCTTCTGAGCTGCCTTTGGATTTTGGCGTGCCTCAAGGCTCTGTTCTGGGTCCTGTGCTTTTCATATTGTATACTTCTCCTCTGACCCACCTTATTGACTCACATTCCATCCGTTATGAAATGTATGCGGACGATACCCAGCTCAATCATACTGATTCTCCTTCTAACTACGATCATCTAGTTCAGTCTCTTCAGAACTGCGTTTCTGAAGTAAAATCCTGGATGTATGAAAATCGACTTAAGTTGAATGATGACAAGACTGAAGCCCTTCGTGTTTCTCCATTGCCTGCAGATCTTTCTTCTCTGCCTTCCACTATTACTGTCGGTAATACCGCTATTGCTTTTTCTGATTGCGTTCGTGACCTCGGTTTTGTCTTTGACCATAATCTCTCCATGCACCAGCACATCATCAAAACATGTCAGGCTGCATACATCGAACTTAGACGCATTAATTCTATTAGACACTACCTTACATTAGACGCAACCAAGACGTTAGTTACTGCATGCATTCTGTCTAGGTTAGATTATTGCAATTCACTCCTTGCGGGTTGCCCTCAGAAACATCTCAAACATTTGCAACAAGTTCAGAACTCTGCAGCTAAACTCATCTTCAAGGCACGTAGGTCACAGCACTGCACACCCCTGTTTCAGACACTGCACTGGCTCCCGGTTGAACAAAGAATAAAATACAAGATTTGCTGCCTTTGTTATCACATCATTTCTGGA
>CM060309.1:22422308-22439808 GCA_030674185.1 Monoplex corrugatus
GTCAATAGACTGCACAAACTCAGTTCTAAGACTCAGTGGAAACGGCAAGACTTCAAAGGAAGCAAAAACAAAAAGTGCCAGCGTTGTGGGAAAAATCCTACTCATGAAAGAAAAGACTGTCCTGCAAAAGAAGCTAATGTTACAAATGTTCCAAGAAAGGTCATTTTGCTACTATGTGCAAATCTAAGAGTAAGAGGACATCTGTCAATGCTGTGGAAGAACACGAAGATGAGTTTGTGTTAGGTTCAGTAGTGACTGAAAAAGAAACAACAAACTGCATTGGAACTGTTCAAGATGACATGTGGCATGCAACAATCACGACCATTGGCAAACCTGTGAAGTATAGAGTGGACACTGGAGCGGATGTAACAGTTATACCAGAAAGATTTTTCAAGAAGAATTCACCGCTAATCAAGAAAACGGACAAAAAGCTGTTTGGTCCAGGACAAAATCCACTTAATGTGAAGGGAGTAGTTAGTGCAACACTCTCAACAGAAAACACTTCCACAGAACAGGATCTTTATGTTGTCACAGACTTGAAAGAACCTTTGTTAGGAAGACCTGCTATTGAAGCTCTAAGTTTGTTGGAGAGAGTGAATGAGGTAAAACAAGAAGGGGATGTTAACAGTGTAAAAGAGGAAGTACAGAAAGAATTCCCAGAGTTATTTACAGGTCTCGGCAAAATGAAAAATGCCTACAAGATCACTCTAGATAAAGATGCAAAACCTTTCAAAGTTGCAGTACCTCGCCGCCTCCCAATTCCTATGAAGAAAAAGGTTGAAGATGAATTGAAAGAGATGGAAAAACAGAACATTATCAGACCTGTTACTGAACCTACAGATTGGTGCGCTCCCATCGTTGCAGTTCCAAAGGCAAATGGGAAGATCAGACTTTGTGTGGACTTCACAAAACTCAACGAAAGCGTGCAAAGAGAAAACTTTCCTCTTCCTACTACTGATCAACTCCTGGCACAACTTTCTGGAGCCACTGTCTTCAGCAAATTAGATTGCAACAGTGGATTTTTTCAGGTTCCCTTGGAGGGGCATCTCAGAAACTGACAACCTTCATCACGCCATTTGGAAGGTTTTGCTTCAAAAGGCTGCCTTTCGGAATAAGTTCAGGACCTGAAGTCTTTCAAAGAGAAATGAGTCACATTCTCTCTGGCATACCAGGTGTCAGCTGCGACATAGATGATGTTTTGATCAGTGGAAAGGACCGAGAAGAAAATGATGGCCGACTCCGAACAGTACTTCAAAGAATGAAAGCAGCAGGAGTGACTCTCAATGAAAAGTGTGTCTTCGCTGTTGACAGAGTCAAGTTTCTCGGGCATATCATTTCCAAAGAGGGAATCCAGATCGATCCAGAGAAAGTGATAGCCATTACCAAGCTACCAAGGCCTCAGAACGTAGCGGAAGTTCGCAGATTCCTTGGCATGGTCAACCACATTGGAAAGTTTGCACCAAACCTGGCTGAAACAACAAAACCTCTCAGAGATCTTTTAAAGAAAGAGACTTCTTGGATTTGGGATGAACCTCAGGAAAAAGCCTTTCAGACACTGAAAAAGCAACTGAGTACTACTCCAGTTCTGTGTCATTATAATCCTGAAAAGCTAACCAAGATCTCAGCTGATGCATCATCCTATGGCATGGGAGGAGTCCTACTACAAAAAGAAGGAACAGACTGGAAACCTGTCTTCTATGCGTCAAGGTCTCTTACTGACACTGAACAAAGATATGCTCAAGTGGAGAAGGAGGCACTTGCAGTCACATGGTGCTGTGAAAAATTTGAAGACTTTCTTGTTGGACTACCAAGTTTCACAATTGAAACTGACCACAAGCCGCTACTCGCTTTGTTGAAAACAAAGCTCTTGGATGAATTGACTCCACGCATTCAAAGATTCAGGATGAGAATGATGCGTTTTTCATACAATATCATCCATGTTCCAGGGAAACGTTTTGCAACTGCAGATACTTTGTCTCGGAGTCCTGTCTGTGTTCCTGCTGAACGGGATCACTTTATGGAGTTTGAGACACAGTTGTCAGTCAAAACAATCATGGAGGGATTCCCTGCAAGTAGCACAAAACTTCAGGAGATCAGAGAGAAACAGGATCAAGATGAGATTTGCTGCCAAGTAAAAAACTACTGCCAGTCATCGTGGCCAGAAAAAGCTAGAAGTGACCCGTCATTGAAACCGTACTGGACTGTACGAAATGAACTAATAGTAGAAGATGGACTTTTGCTATTTCAAACTCGTCTAGTTATTCCTGAAGTACTTCAAAAAGATATTCTGGCATGTATCCATGAAGGACACCAAGGCATAGTCAAATGTAGAGCGTTTGCCAGAAGCTGTGTGTGGTGGCCGAAACTTTCTCAGCAAATAGAAAGCATGATCAAAGATTGCAAAGTTTGTGAGAAAGAAAGAAAACTGCATCCTGAGCCACTACAACCATCAAAGACACCAGACTTTCCATGGCAGAGAGTGGGGATTGATCTTTTTGAATGGAAAAATCACCCTTACTTGTTGATAGTAAACTATTATTCTCGGTGGATTGAAATTGCACACCTGAGACAAACCACATCATCTGCTGTCATCGAGCACATCAAGTCAGTATTTGCTCGTCATGGAATTCCTGAAACAGTAAGGTCGGACAATGGACCTCAGTTCAGCTCTTGGGATTTTGTACAATTTGCAAAGTCATATGGTTTCACTCACCTTAAAAGCAGTCCACTGCATCCACAAGGGAATGGAGAAGCTGAAAGAGCTGTCAAAACCATCAAAATGCTGTTGAACAAGGCAGATGATGCATACATAGCTCTTCTGAATTATCGTTCGACACCACTTCAGCATGGATTATCGCCAGCAGAACTACTGATGGGAAGAAAACTTCGAACAAGACTTCCAACTCTTCCAAAACAACATGTACCTGAAGGAAGCAATGTAAAGAAGTTCCAGGAGACAGACATGAAACTGAAAAGAAAGCAAAAACAAGATTTCGACAGGCGATACCGAGCAAGACCTCAGCCAGAACTGAGAAAAGGAGAGGCTGTATGGATCAAAACTCCAAAAGACACCGAAGCTGTGATAGTGAGCCAGTCACCTTCATCATCATCTCAGCATGGTAGATCCTACAACCTACAAACAAAAACGGGGATCCAGAGAAGAAACCGTTATCACCTAAGAAACAGAAACAGTAGCCAGCAGCTCAACAAACAGTCGTCTCCACCCAAGGCAACATCTACTCTTCCGGAACAGCAGTGTCAACAACGGGAACACTGTAGGACTTCTGAATTTCAAGATAAAGAAAGCTGCATGTCTTCTGAAGACCAGGTTGATGTTCACATTGAAACCAGTGCTCAAGAGACAACACAACCAAACACAAACATTAGTTCAACACCAACCAAAGTTACTAAAAGTGATCGACGTGTTAAGGTTCCACAAAAACTCAGTTTGTAAAGTTCAAGAATTGAACAAAGACTGAAAGAGTTCCTATTAGTTGAGTTTCAAGAGTTAGTTCTTTTAGATGTTTGAGTTTTGAGCAGAAAAGTTTAATGAGTTCAAAATGGACATGAGCACATGTGACAGTTTTGTTGTTGTTGACATTTAGCCTGAGTAAAGGGGATGTAGAGTTATGGTCCCTGTTGTCATACATTTCATATCAGCCAATGAGAATTGAGGAGACCGCCGATTACGGAGGACTGGGAAATAACGTCTCTTCGACCTACTAGCCTGCCTATGCACACTTCTAGGTAATTCCTCCCAGCACACGGCAATCCGACATGATCCACTTGATAAGCAAATCACGAGCCACGAAGGAAAGATTAAATAACAGCACGCAGTATTTTTCCGTGACATACATTTTCGTGTGAGTGTACCTTAACCTTGACCACAGGTAAACAGGAAGACGCCGCTATGCAGACACATTTCTTTTTTTTTGTTTTAGTTTTTTGTTTGTTTGAATAATTTTGTTTTGGTTTCTTTGTTGTCAGTTAGTTGGTTGATTGGTCGTAATATTTGTGTACTTATGCCAACGGAAAGACATGGAGACAGACAAACAAAAACACGAATAAGATTTTACCTAGACACCTCTGTGTGATGGGTGGAGAACTTTCTGATCACCTAGGTCAAAATGTGTGCAGACCTGCCAATACTTAACCACCACCCCCTCCACCCTTCGTCTTTATACACTTGCAGAATATCATGTAAGTCATGTCAGTGGCTGGCTTATAGGAACATGAAAATGCGAGCCACGTCAGGTTTGAAAAAAAAAAAACGACTTTAGTTGATAACTGCTACTGTTGAAAAATAATAACTTCTACCTTTGGAAAATAGGTGTCATTATCACGGTCATCATCTTTATCATCATCACATCGCTATATCCCCACACAACTGTGGTGCGTTCCCCCATGGGGATGTCGGGGGCTCTCTCAGTATAAATAGTATCCCCACCTCCTGGAAATTCTGTGCTAGAAATTTCCTCTTTTCTGTCACTCTCTTTGTTTCTGCCTTTTTGCTTTGCTTTCTGTCATTTCTACCTATTATTTTCTGCCTAAATGGTCCATTCACCTGTATGTGTTCGATAAAGTCCTGTGTACCTTTTCTTAAGACTGATAATTGGGTACATGTATTAAGTGCATTTTTGCTCAACGGAGGTGAGATGCGGAAGCAATTTAAGGTAATTTATGCCTGTTTTTATGTATGTTTTGTTGTCCATATGTATGCTTATATTTGTATTCAGATGTGTTTTTTGAAATCTCCCCTGTGCGATAAATTGGACGAAGTGGTCAATGCCGGGGGTGTGTCCTTAGATTATGTGCGCGAATGCATTGATATGTGTACTTAATTTTGTTTTGTTTTGAGTTTTGTATGTTTTGAAACGGTTATAGCCCTGATGTGGCTCTACGCAGTTGGCTGGGCTTTAAACAACAATAACAATAACAAAAACAACTGTGGTGCGTGAAAGTGTTGGACTTTACGGAAATATTTCTAGTCTTGCGTCTGTGACAGGAAAGCTCCTCCCATTCCCCCCCTCACCTGATTCAGATTACCTGTGACTGAACAACCACTATTTAATACAACCAGACAAGACAGGCGCAAATTTTCGGCCAACTGCCCTTGGACTAAGCAGCAGGGAAGTTTAAGTCGTTTTTCCTTACCTCCTACTTTTATTATCTGCTGTTTGTTCGTTTGTGATCTTACGTCTAGGCTTGACAAAGGCCAGCTGGCCAAAGTTTTGCGCCTGTCTTGTCTGGTTTATTGAATACGCGTTCTGATTCTTTGTTCGTGTTTTTCTGGTTCCTGTTTTCTTGAGCACGGGCTGTCGCACTTGTTTTCGGATTTCTTAACAACAGCTGTTTCAGTAACCATTGAAACCCTTGCCAAATCCAGGTCCTTTGACCGTAATGGCTGAATGAATGAATCTTTTATTTAATGTCTGTTCAAATAGTGATTTTAGACACACACACACGCACACACACATACACACACACACACACACACAACACACACACACACACACACACACACACACACACACACAAGTAAAAAAAAATTTAAAAAAGAAAAGGTGAGGGTGGAGGATGAGTATGGGGAAGGGTAATAGAAGTTTGAATGTAAGAAGGGGAACAAGTGCAATTAATAATTCAGAACAATGAATTAACAGTGTCAAACAATAACATACAACAATTTAATTAACTCTTCATAACAATCTCCCAACAGGGGATCTGAGAATCAGCTGGACTAGCAGGATAATATCACTATTTTTGTTGTAAAGAATATCTCTAGTGTCAGTACATGAAAAATCAAGATTGTTATTTCTATATGTCGTAAGATAGGACATTCAAAGAGTAGATCACGTCGTAATGGCTGAATTTACCCACAGTTACTACTTGTAATGTAAGCCATTCACTCTGGCAGGTAGTCCATACCATTTTTCTCCCTTTCTTCCTTGTCAAACAAGTTTCCGTATGAAATTCTGACTGTTCTGACATGGAGGTTTCTTTCAATTTCCGTCTAACACGCACACACATACACACACACACACACACACACACACACACACACACACACACACACACACACACACACACACACACACACACACGCACACACCACACACAACACACACACACACACACACACACACACACCACACCCACGCACACACACACACACACACACAAACACAAACACACACAAACACAAACACAACCACACACACACACGCACATACACACACACACACACACACACACACACACACACACACACACACACACAACACACACACACACACAAACACACACATACGCACTCACGCACTCAAGGAAATAGGAAAGAAAGCCTCCTAGTAACAGACTAATGTGGCTTCATTGCAAATACAGAATCTAGTGCCTACAGTTCATGTTGATTTCAAACCGCCTTTGGCCTCTACATGTGTACGATATTAGCGCTAGCATAGCGGACCTAATGAAGGCCAAAATGAACAATAAATACTGAAGGAAGTGGGTTGGCGTCCCAACGGGTTACACCAACGTTGCGTTCTATTGTCTTCAGGTAAAGCTGAATCAACCCCTACAAATCCATCATCGAGGAGTACAAAGTGGACAATTCAGGCTTCTAAGCATCTTGAGGACTCAGGAGGTAATAAGGTTGTGAGATCAGTCCAGCAGATCAGTCCAGCCCAAGATGAAGACTGGCAGAAAATACAAAGTGCAGGGGGCAGTAGAAGCGGCGAAGAAAATCCTCAAGAAAAGAGAAATAATAGGACACACTGAACCAATAGAGTTCTTGAGTGTTATACAGAATCGATATTGTTGTACGGTTATGATGAGTGACCAGTCAACATGCAAAGTCAGAATAAGATTGAGGCAACTCAAATGTGCTTTCTAAGAAGAATGTTGAGAGCCCCATGGACAGCAATGAAAAGAAACGAGACAGTCTTGAAGGAGGCAGACACAAGAAGATCAGTACACGTAATAAAGAAGATTAGGAAAAGACAAGTAAAATTGATGACAATTTTTGAGGAAAACGAAGTTAGAGCGCCTGGTCACAACAGGAAAGCTGGAGAGAAACAGAACACCAGGTTGACCCAGGGAGAAAAGATTGGATGGGTGCGACAAGGGATAGATTCGTGTGGAGGGCCATGATCGCCAACGCCATGAGGCAGGGCACATGATGATGATGAAATAAACCAATAGACAGGAACGGGATCAGCAAAAATGGAAAGGTGGTCAAAGGCAAAGGGGAAAAAACGAAAAGAAACATGATAATACTAGAAATTAAGAAAGAAGAGGACGCCAAAGGAACCCAGACGGCAGTGTAGCAAGACCAACAACAGCAATGGACAAGGTGGGAGAGTACACTCCAAAGAAGTCTCTGCTGAAATGACACGGGCATAAGGTCTCCCTCGGAATCAGTTTCATTCTCAAAATTAATATCTGTGTGTGACCTCCTGCCCTTCAGAATACAAGTCTGGTGAAATTGGGGAAGTCAGATGAGCGTGCATGCCCGTTCTGCCAAGGCAAACAAAAACAATAGGAACATGTCCTGGGCTCATGCAAAGTAGCGCTGACCCAAGGAATGTTCACATGGAGACACAATCAAGTGCATAAAGAGATCACACAAGCGATTAGCACAGCCAGGGAAAAACTATACCACCAGAAGCTCCGACATCCTTCTACAGTGCACGGCAGGAGGCAGCAAATTGAGGCCTGAAAAAGCTGTGACTCTCTCTCTCTCTCTCTCTCTCTCTCTCTCTCTCTCTCTCCTACCTCTCTATCTCTCTCTCTTCTCTCTCTCTTTCACTCTCTCTCGCCTCTCTCTCTCTGTCTCTGTCTCTCTCTCTCTGGCGTTCTTTATGTCTGTCTGTCTGTCTGTCTGTCTGTGTCTGTGTCTGTGTCTGTGTCTGTGTCTGTATCTGTGTCTGTCTGTCTGTCTCTCTCTCTCTCTCTCTCTCTCTCCTCTCTCTCCCACTCTCTGTCTCTCTCTTTCGGTCTCTCCCTCCACCTCTCTCTCCCTCCCTCCCTCCTCTCTCTTTCTCTCTCTGTCTCTCTCTCTCTCTCCCTCTCTTTCGCTTCCTCCCTCCGTCTCTCCCTCAATGCCTCTCTCTCTTTCTCTGTATCTCTCTCTCCCTCTTCCTCCCTTCCTCCTCCTCCCTCCCCCTCCCTCCCTCCCTCCGTCCCTCCCCCTCCTATCATTCATTCTGCAGTCTTTGTAAGGGCAGGGGCCAAATGACCAAAGAATAATCAATAAACTCATCCATCATCCTCTTTCTTGTGTTATCTGTCCACTGGTACTATCATGGGATGTCGCGAAGAGGAAAGGCTGAATGTCAGCAGTCAGTTAAATGCCAGAAGTGGAAAAATGTCGTGTGGCTGGCGTGTTATTGCTGTTAGTTTTTGTTTAAAACTCAGCTGACTGGGTAGAGCTATATCAGAGATAAAACCGTTTCGAAACGTACACACACACAAAAAAAAAAAACAATGTCGTGTGGCAGGTGTGTTATTGGTGTTAGTTTTTGTTTAAAGCCCAGCTGACTGCGTAGAGCTATATCAGGGCTATAACCGTTTCGAAACGTACACAATACTCGAACTGGTAAAAAAAATTTAAAAAAAGGAAAAGAAAATGAAATACATATATCAGTGCATTCGGGCATATAATCTAAAGAGATGCGATGCCCCTGGCGTTGACCACCCCACCCAGTTTATCACACAGAGGATTTAGAAAACAAACCTGCATACAAATTTAAGTTAACGAGAAACACCACGAGGGTGCGGATGGATCCGGAACACCAATGCTTGGCCACTCTCGGAACACTCACCTCCCGAGCTCCCGAAGCTAATCGACAGTCATTTCTTCAAGCAAAGGGGACTGTCTATGCTAAGGACACTAAGATATAAATATAAAAACAGGCCTAAATTACCATAAATTGCTTCCGCATATCTCATTCCCCAGAGCCAAAAACGTACTTTATACATGTACCCAACTGGCGATCCTAAGAGAAAGTACGTAGGACTTTATCGAACACATATAGGTCAACAGATCAGCAAGGCAGAAAATGATAGGGAAAAAATGACAGAAAGCAAAGGAGGAAGAAAGAAACAAAGATTGTGAAAAGAGGAATTCTCAAGCACAGAATTTTCAAAAGATGGGGATGCTGTTGATACAGAAAGATCCATCGACATTCCCACGGGGGTGGATGATAGCTGGAGAACAGCCAGGGCGACAAGGAGACACACATGGGCTAACATCCCTACGGGGGTTTGGCGGCGCGGGTAGTTTAGTGGGTAAACGCTAAACTTCCAATTGGAAGGTCCTGGGTTCGATCCCCCTAGACACGTCCACACGGTGTTTTATCTGATCACCAAGATCAATATATGTGTTGGCCTGTCAGTGCCTAAACCCATTCATGTGTACACACACAAAGAATGCCAAATATGCACGTCAAAGCTCCTGTGAGTCATGTTATGGATGGCTTATGGAAACGTGAAAACACTCAGCATGCACGCACTATTATAATGCACACTGCTCAACAACATAATGGAGTGTGGTCAGCTCGCTTAACAACTTGAATTCTCCTAGCTCCGCTGGAAAGTCCGATTATGTGTAATGTGCAATGAGTCAAAATGAGCTTCGGGAATAACGATACATAAGAATGATTAATGTATAATAATGATAAGCTGCCTTTAACGCAATCGATCCAGGTCTTCCTTGGTCTGTCTCTCCTTTGAATATGTATATATTTGAATATATTATATATAATGTACATAGATATATAGATATAGATACATGTATGTGTGTGCGTATGTGTGTGTGTGTGTGTGTGTGTTGTGTGTGTGTGTGTGTTTGTGGTGTGTGTGTGTGTGTGTGTATGTGTGTGTGTGTGTGTGTGTGTTTGTGTGTGTGTGTTGTGTGTGTGTGTGGTGTGTGTGTGTGTGTGTGTTTGTTCTTTGCTTGTTGAGCTAGTTGGAGGGGGTGATTTCTGTTCGTGTGACCAAACCATTTAAGTCTCTGCTGATGAATAAGATGGTGGATTAATGTTGTTCGTACCATTCTTTGATCTTGGCGTATCTGATTGTGTCTCCTCTATTCTTTTCACCCGCTGGACGAAGCAGCAGGGAAGTTTCAGTTTTATATTTCTCCTAATTTTTTGCATTTGGTGTTTGTTCATTTGTGATTTTACGTCTACGCTTGACAAGGCCATTTGGCCGGAAATTTGCGCCTGTCTTGTCTGATTGTATTAAATACGCGTTCTGATTCTATTTTTCTTTTTTTTTTCTTCGTGTTTTTATTTTCTTCTGGTTTTTGTTATTGTTGACAGCTCTTCTCAGTCAAGACATCATTCACTCAGGATCATATTTGTCACATCTTAGCCATTTTTCCCCCCGAAGTGGCTCCACGTGCTTTGTTTACGTCCGATAGACACAGTGATACCCATCCTATCCCTGCCCCCTGCTCCCCCGCATAGTATTCTGCTGTGGACGATCTCTTCAGTGCTCATCATCATCATGTGCCCTGCCGCTTGGTGTTGGCAATCATGGCCATCCATACGAATCTATTCCTTGTCGCTGCAAGTACATCTCCCACCCTCTCTGTCCTCAGCCATCCTGCAAATCTGTCCAATATTTTCTTCCTGGGTCTACGTGGTGTTCTCTTTCCCTCCAGCAATCATGTTGTGACCAGGTGCTCTAATTTCCCTTTCCTCATAAAATGGCCTATAAATGTTGCTTAATCTTTTATTAATGATCTTCTTGTTTCTACCTCCTTCAAGACTGTGTCGTTTGTTTTCTTTGCTGTCCATGGAACTCTCAACATTTTTCTTAGAAACTACAGTTCAGTTGCCTTGATTTTGTTTTGACTTTGCGTGTCTTCCAGGCTACGAATTCTTTTACTTGCATCCACTGCACATTGTCAATGGGATCTTGGTTTATCGTCTCAGCAGAAAGACTAGCGCCCAGACCAGCACTCAGGATCTACTGGAGAGGGATTTGAACCCCGGCTCTCTCGTTTGTCTCCTCTCTAGGTAGGCTCTTTATACACAGACCACCAGTGCACATGATTGATCAGTACCTTTTCGCCTTTGAAATAAGGAAACTGCTGGCTACATCTCCCCTTTAAAAAAAAAAAAGGAGATATTTTCATATCGTCTGGAGGTGTGTGTGTGTGTGTGTGTGTGTGTGTGTGTGTGTGTGTGTGTGTGTGTGTGTGTGTGTGTGTGTGTGTGTGTGTGTGTGTGTGAGAGAGAGAGAGAGAGTGTGTGTGTGAGTGTGTGTGTGTGTGTGTGTGAATGAGTGTTTGTGTTTGTGCGTTTTTGGTGCATTTGTATATGTGTGCTTGTGTGTGTTTTTGCATGTATGCGTGTGTGTGTGTGTGTGTGTGTGTGTGTGTGTGTGTGTGTGTGTGTGTGTGTGTGTGTGTGTGTGTGTGCACGCGTGCGCACGCGCATGTGTGTGTATACGTGTCCCTGTGTTTGAGTCTATGCGTCTGTGACAAAAAATGTGTTAACATTTTTTGTTCAACCGTTTGTGCATGGATCTTCACCAAATCTGAGTGGAATGTACAGACAGTTGTGAAGTCGGAAATACTGAAGTTTGGATGACAAAATATCAAGGTGTCCCTTGTGAGGACAACAACAACGACAATAACAACAACAACAGCAACAACAACACCAACAACAGCAACAACAACAACAACAGCAACAAACAACAACACAACAACAACAAAGTGCTGAAAAGTCAAACACATTGAAAAAAACGTGTTATCGACACTTGCTCGGACTTTCTGAGATTTTGAAAACAAAATCTTCTATTCGTTTTCTGTATTGTGTCAGTTGGCTATTCTCTTCACTTCACCACAAGCTTTTGAATGTATCAAAGAGTATTGAAGGTTACAGCAACCTTGAAGAGGACTATATCTCGATTTTCTGTTTTGCCTGTTTGTTTGTTTGTTTTTCTGATTGTTTGTTTTTTGTTTGGTTGCTTGGTTTTGAGGTTTATGGTTGTTGTTTTTTTATTTGTTGTTGTTTGTGTGTGTAATCTTTTTTTCTGATTGATTGTTTTTTGTTTGATTGTTTCTGTGGGGCGGGGGGTGTCTCTTTTTTTTTTGGTTGTTTTTCTTTGTTGTTGTTTGTGTGTAGGGTTGTTTTGTTTTTTAACAAAAGAAGATATTTAGGAATGGCTTGATCATCTGGATTTTTTAACATACTAAATTAGTAGACTGCAGTTTTTTTAACTCCTACATTGGGAAAGTACAGTTTTTAACCATCTCAAATTAGGACAATACATTTTTTTCACATCACAAGTTAGAGAAATCCACACTTTTTAAGCCATCCAAATTAGGAATCTGCTTTGTTTTAAACCTCCCGTGGTAGAAAATACTTTTTTTACCCTCCGAAAATTAGCAAAATTCTTTCTGCGGCCTGCCTTAGTGGAAAAATACTAAAAACGAGAATACTCTCAGAATTAGGACAATGTGTTTTTAAGTAAAACTAAAACGATTCCATGTTGAGGGGGTCGGGCATGTGTTTTTCAGTACGCTTTGCAGTTCACTATTGTGGCCCTGCCTTTGTGGCTAAGATCATTGGGCAGCTTTTTGTTTCTGCACAGAGTCGGAGGAAGGGTGGGTGGGTGGGAGTTCGAATCTTGCAGTGTGTGTGTGTGTGTGTGTGTGTGTGTGTGTGTGTGTGTGTGTGTGTGTGTGTGTGTGTGTGTACGTGTTTGTGTGTGTGTGTGTGTGTGTGTGTGTGTGTGTGTGTGTGTGTGTGTGTGTGTGTGTGTGTGTGTGTTGTTGTGTGTGTATGTGTGTGTGTGTGTGGTGTGGTTGTGTGTGTGTGTGTATGTGGTGTGTGTGTGTGGTGTGTGTGTGTGTGGTGTGTGTGGTGTGTGTGTGTGTTGTGTGTGTGTGTGGTGTGTGTGTGTGTGTGTGTGTGTGTGTGTGTGTGTGTTCGTTTTTCGTTTTCTTTACCACTGCAGCGCTTTCTTGGGTCGATGTTTCTTTTATACAAAAACACATTTTCTGCATTACTGGGCGTACCTCGCGTTCAATTCTAGTCGGCAACATTAAAAACGGACCTGCTTGCTGACCCTCTCAATGTTTCCACCACTCTGGTGGTGTCAGCTTAGCGTTTAGTAAAGCCCTCCAAAACATAGTGTAGGTAGGGCCTCAGGACCTAGCCAGCTCATGGGTTTATGCGCAGGCTTTAGATTTGTTCCATGATCACCATACACATGACACCTGTGACGTTAGTGCATATGGAATTCGTTCGGGCCGACAAACGTCGCTACATGGACGGGGGAAATTACAGATTGTGTGTAGATTTTAGTGCTGATAGGCGAGTTGATTTAGCGCCAGTATCACTTTATGTTGGTCGTTACACAAGCTAAAAATTTTTAGTTAGTACAATTTACGTCATGGCGGTATTTGGTGTGGATTTATTTGTATTAGTAGTTATTTCTGTAGTGTCACCATAAATTTGGTCTGGTTGTGTCGTCACAACGCAGCGCCACACATTTATTTTTTCCTCATTCTATTATGTGAGTGTCTTTATGCGTGTGTTTGCGTGTGTGTGTGTGTGTGTGTGTGGTGTGTTTTGTGTTTGTGTGTGTGTGTGTGTGTGTGTGTGTGTGTGTAGTGTGTGTGTAAGTGTGTGTGTGTGTGTTGTGTTGTGTGTGTGTGTGTGTGTGTGTGTGTGTGTGTGTGTGTGTGTGTGTGTGTGTGTGTGTGTGTGTGTGTGTGTGTGTGTGTGTGTGTGTGTGTGTGTGTGTGTAAGTGTGTGTGTGTGTATTTTGTGTGTGTGTGGTGTGTGTGTGTGTGTGTGTGTGGTAAGTGTGTGTGTGTGTGTGTGTGTGTGTGTGTGTGTGTGTGTGTGTAAGTGTGTGTGTAAGTGTGTGTGTGTGTGTTTGTGTGTGTGTGTGTGTGTGTAAGTGTGTATGTGTGTGTGTGCGTGTGTGTGTGCGTGTGTGTGTGTGTGTGTTTGTGTGTCTGTGTGTGTATGTGTGTGTGTATGTGTGTGTGTTGTGTGTGTGTGTGTCTGTGTCTGTGTGTGTTATGTCTTTGTCTATGTGTATGTGTGTCAGTGTATCAGTGTGTGTCTGTGTGTCTGTGTAGCTATGTGGCTGTGTGGCTGTGTGTGTTTAATTTTTTTAGTTTTGTGCTTTTTTTTTTATGCGTGTATATATCTGTTTACCTATGAAAACGAATTTTTCAAAAAACAAAATTTTGCCTGAGATAACTTCTTTCGTTGCTGTGAGATCTTTGACGTGCGCTGAGGGCGTGCTAAACACGGGACCTAAGTTTATCATCATCAAAAACTAGCACCTCCACCACTTCAGATTTTGTGGAGTGGAGGGAAGGGGGGGGGATCAGGAGGTGGGGAATCCCTGTGATACGAATCAAACCCGGGTTTCTCGCGTCCTAGGCCGGTGATATAAACCACCAGGCCGAACAAGTTCATATTTTTTCGAAATCGATGTGAGACGTAAACACTTGGCAATGATATTGAATTCGTCTCCAGTTCGGTTTGGCCTATTGTGAAGGTAACAGATTTGAAGAAGTTCTTGAATTATATATCTAACCGATAATGTTATACGGTTTTGAAGCGTGGACAGTCAACAAGCAAAGCCAGAACAAGATTTGTGGCAGCCGAGATGTGGTTTCTAAAAAGAATGTTGAGAGTTCCATTGACTGCAAAAGAAAACAAACGAGACAGTCTTGATGGAGGCAGACACAAGAATATCATTCCTAAGGAAGATTAGGAAAAGACAGGCAACATTTATAGGCCATTTGATGAGGAAAGGGCAATTAGAGCACCTGGTCACAACAGGAAGGCTGGAGGGAAAGAGAGCACCAGGTAGACCCAGGGAGAAAATATTGGACGGACTTGCAGAGTAGCTGAGGACAGAGAGGGTGGAAGATGTGCTTTAGGCAACAAGGGATAGATACATATGGAGGATCATGATCGCCAACGCCCTGTGGTAAAGCATTTGATGATGATGATGATGATGATGATGATGGATGATGATGATGATGAACAGCTTTGATTTAACCCTTTGGTTCCCTCGGCCTATCCACTAGCATCGTCCTTTGTCAACCATATCGGCAAAGCAAAAATTGTAACCCTATGACTCTTTACCCTATCCACCAGTTTCCTGCGAAAGTTAACTCTATGACTCCCACATCCTATCCACCAGCTTCCTGTAAAATTTAACTCTATGACTCCCTCACCCTATTCACCAGCTTCCTGCCAAATTCAATTCTATGATTCCCTCACCCTATCTACCAGTTTCCTGCAAAATTTAACTCGGTGACTCCGTCACCCTATCCACCAGCTTCCTGCAACATTTAACTATATGACCCCCTCACCCAATCCACCAGCTTCCTTCAAAATTTAACTCTATGACTCCCTCACCCTCTCCACCAGCTTTCTATAAAACTTAACTCTGTGACTCCTTCATCTCATGAAGCTGGTGGATAGAGTGAGGGTTGTCATAGGGTTAACTTTTTTAAGTTGGTGGATAGGGTGAGGGTTGTCATAGGGTTAAATTTTTAAGTCGGTGGATAGGGTGAGGGTTGTCATAGGGTTAAATCTTTAAGTTGGTGGATAGGGTGAGGGTTGTCATAGGGTTAACTTTTTTAAGTTGGTGGATAGGGTGAGGGTTGTCATAGGGTTAAATTTTTAAGTCGGTGGATAGGGTGAGGGTTGTCATAGGGTTGAATTTTTTAAGTTGGTGGATAGGGTGAGAGTTTTCATAAGGTTAAAATTTTAAGTTGGTGGATAGGGTGAGGGTTGTCATAAGGTTAAAATTTTAAGTTGGTTGATAGGGTGAGGGTTGTCATAGGGTTAAATCTTAAAGTTGGTGGATAGGGTGAGGGTTGTCATAGGTTAAAATTTTAAGTTGGTGGATAGGGTGAGGGTTGTCATAAGGTTAAAATTTGAAGTTGGTGGATAGGGTGAGGGTTGTCATAGGGTTAAAATTTGAAGTTGGTGGATAGGGTGAGGGTTGTCATAAGGTTAAATCTTTAAGTTGGTGGATAGGGTGAGGGTTGCCATAAGGTTAAATCTTTAAGTTGGTGGATAGGGTGAGGGTTGCCATAGGGTTAACTCTTTAAGTTGGTGGATAAGGTGAGGGTTGTCATAGGGTTAAATCTTTAAGTTGGTGGATAGGGTGAGGGTTGTCATAAGGTTAAATCTTTAAGTTGGTGGATAGGGTGAGGGTTGCCATAGGGTTAACTCTTTAAGTGGTGGTAGGTGAGTGAAGGTAATTAGTCGTGGATAGGGTGTGTCATAGGGTTAATTTTTTAAGTTGGTGGATAGGGTGAGGGGCTCATAGTGTTACATTTTTGTTGGTGGTGGACAGGGTGCAGGACTCAAAGATTTAATCCTTCAGTCAGCATGTACATACTACACAAGTTGAGCCAAGCGGGCCCCAGTAGCTCAGTTGATTTGAGCGTCGGATTCACATGCTAATGGTCGTGGGTTCGAATCCCCGGGTGCTCTACATTAAAACTGGCCTTCTCACTGTCCCATCTTAACATCATTGTTGTCCTGATGGTGTCAGTATAGGATTAGATTGGTCCCTCTCCCTCCACTTCCCTGGGATGGTTATCCCAGTCAGCTGTATCACCTGAGGTGGGTGTCGACGTAAAAACTGAACCAAATCAATCGAGGCGACTAGCTTAAAGTCAAAAACGCCAGACGGGTTCGGGTACGGCAGACGTGTCGATAAGTCTGTAAACAATTATTATCTCTGTGTGTGTTGTGGTATAAGTGTGTGTGTGGTCAATTCAGAGTTAGACAAGCTGTTCGGTAAGTATGTATTCGGATAATATAATGGGAGACTTGATATAGATCAACAGACTTATCATATAATAAATATACATGTAGACAGAGGTATAAGTAAGTTATACGCATAGACATCGATGATGGACATGTTTTCAACAGTCACTTTAGAACGGTAACACGGTGTAATGGTTCTTTTGCTTCCTTTTCTTCTTGGGTGCGTGGTCTATAATATGGTCTGGCCAGGTTTGGCGATAAATGGGGCCTTTTTTTTTTTTTATTTTTTTTCTTTGTTTTTCTTCTTTTACTTCTAGACCATCTTGCAATACATCCGGGTGCAATCAACAACAACAACAACAGTAATAATTATGATAATAATAATGATAATGATACGAATGATAATGAATAATAATGAAGAAAAGAAGAAGAAGAATTAAGAAGAAGAATAAGAAGAAGAATCAGAAGAAGAAGAAGAAGAAGAAGAAAAAAAAAAGAGGAAGAAGAAGAGGAAGAAAGAAGAAAGAAAAAGAAAATCGGGACGCCGAAACTGAAAAATCAAGAAGAGACGCACCAACGCATAGACAACAATCGAAAAGATACATTCCATCACAATATTTTTTAAAAAATTTTAAAAAGAAAAACAAAAACAGCAGCAGCAACAACAACAACAACAACAAGGTATCACAATACTGGTGTTTATGTTACCCCACACTACTTGTCTCATT
>CM060309.1:22444808-22454808 GCA_030674185.1 Monoplex corrugatus
CTAGGGCTGGTTCTTGTTACTCCACACATATACGCTTTAAAACTATCAGCAAATAAATAAAAACGAATATATATATATATATATATATATATATATATATATATATATGTATATATATATGCATCTCTCTCTCTCTCTTTCTCTCTCGCTCTCTCTCTCTTTCTCTCTCTCTCTCTTTCTCTCTCTGTCTCTGTCTTTCTGTCCCTGTCTCTGTCTCTGTTTCTCTGTCTCTCTGTCTCTCTGTCTCTCTGTCTCTCTCTCTGTCTGTCTGTCTGTCTGTCTCTCTCTCTCTCTCTCTCTCTCTCTCTCTTTGGGATTTACTAGATTTGCTAGATTTGCTACGACCAGTTTCGTACACACACTTACCCCTAGATTAGCTAGCCGCTAGCATCTAGCTTAAAGCTAGATTTGCTACGCCCTAAGAAACTCCCTTAGCTATGGCTCTGATCAGTGCTTGCCATATACCCGGAATAAATGACACAAGCAGTGACCGCCATGTTGTCGTATTTCTTACCGACTGCATTTATTTCAGATATTCGCGTTGATTTATTCTAAATGACCGTAAGCAGTAAAGACTTCTGGGTTACAGAAAATGACAAAATCTGAATTCTCAAACTTGTAAAGACTTCTTTTGAGTTACAGAAAATGACAACATCTGAATTCTCAAACTTGTAAAGACTTCTTTTGAGTTACAGAAAATGACAACATCTGAATTCTCAAACTTGTAAAGACTTCTTTTGAGTTACAGAAAATGACAACATCTGAATTCTCAAACTTGTAAAGACTTCTTTTGAGTTACAGAAAATGACAACATCTGAATTCTCAAACTTGTAAAGACTTCTTTGAGTTACAGAAAATGACAACATCTGAATTCTCAAAAGTGTAAAGACTTCTTTTGAGTTACAGAAAATGACAACATCTGAATTCTCAAACGTAGTAAGCAATTCTTCTGGTCGTTTCTGTTCATGCTAATAATATACAGTCAATTAAATGCCGAATCTGACAGAATTATATTATGTATAAAAAGTGTCGTAAAAAACACTGTGGTTACCCGTGGTAAGTGTCGCAGGGCACCCCGTGGGGATACCGGGGGCTCTTTCAGTATAAATAGTAACCCCATCTTCTGGAAATTCTGTGCCTGAAATTTCCTCTTTTCTGTCACTCTCTTTGTTTCTTTTTTCCTCACTTGCTTTCTGTTATTTCTTCCTGTCATTTTCTGCCTTGCTGGTTCATTCACCTGTATATTTTCTATAAAGTCTTACGTATTTTCTCTTAGGATTGATAATTGGGTACATGTGTTCAGTGCAATTTTGGCTCTAGAGAAATGAGATATGCGGAAGCAATTTTAGGTAACTGAGGCACGTTTTTATATCTGTTTTAATGTCCATAGTTATGTTTAAATTTGTATTCAGTTTTTTTAAATCCTCTGTGCGATGAACTGGACGGAATGGTCAACACCAGGGGCATCTCCTTAGATTACGTACGCGAATGCATTGATATATTTACTTAATTTTCTTTTCATTTTTTTTTCTTATTGAAGTATTGTGTATTTTTTTAACTGGTTATAGCCCTGATGTGGCCCTATGCAGTCGGCTGGACTCTAAACAAAATAACAATAACAATAACAGTGTCGTAGGGAGATGAAGTTGTCAGTCTGCAGGTAAAGAGGAAGCCTGGCCTAGGGTCATCTTGTTAGATATGGAGTGTGTCTGCTACCTATTTATCCAAAAATGCTGTGGGTCTTCTTTTATTTTCTTGAGCGATTGTTTATCCGCTACCTGTTTGCTAGCCTGTTGGACCGAGAAACTCTGGTGAGCGTTTATAGCGGAAGATCCTAAGTTGCCTAAAGTGCCCCAGCGCACAAATTCATGTATGTAGTTAACCGGCACTTCTGCCATTGAGCTAAATATATCTGTATACGCATTCCGATGACCTTTAAAATCCAAAACGAGCCTAAATCGGGAATTTCCGCTGAGTTTTGACCTTTGCTCCAAACCCTCGTATCTCTCGGGCCTAGTTGACACCAGGATTATAGTATGATAGTAAGCAGGGAGTACAGCCCCGTTACGTAGTCTCAATCCTAGATGGAACTCCATACCATGATGAAGCCACCTCGTCATCATCGTCATTGCATTGCAAAATAACTTGCCAACTTCTGTGGCCATTAAAGTGGCATAGAAAGAGGGGGGGGGGGAATAAATAAACAATAACAAAACAATAAATAAACACATAAATGAAAAATTATAGACAAAATAAAATTCAAAACATAAAATAAAAAAATGGAAGAAAAATCATTTCTGTTGGTTTGGATTAAAGTGTTTTTTTTAACGCATCTTAATGAAATAACGAACTACCGTCTTTCATCAACAAGTACTCTTCACGCGGACCCTACTATTAATGCCCAATCAGTTGATGCATTTAAATGGACCCTAAGTAGCCAACACTCGTGTCTTTGTTGACCAGCGTCCATCGCTTTATTCCCAGTCCTTTGTATATATAACACTGGAACGGGTCAGTGACACGACTTTGCTGTTACTGTTGTTCTTTGTTCAGGTAAAAAAATGTAATGATGTTCTTTGTCCCTTCTCTTCTCTCTCTCTCTCTCTCTCTTTCTGTTTCTCTGTCTGTCTGTCTGTCTGTCTGTCTCTCTCTCTCTCTCTTTCTTCTCTCTCTCTTCTTTCTCTCTCTCTCCTCTCTTTCTACTCTCTCTTCTCTCTCTCTCTCTCTTCTCTCTCTCTCTCTTCCCTCTCTCTCTCTTTCTTCTCTCTCTCTCTCTCCCCTCTCTCTCTTTCTTTCTCTCTCTCATCTCTCTCTCCTCTCTCTTTCTTTCTCTCTCTTCTTCTCTCTCCTCTCTCTTTTCTTTCTCTTTCTCTCTCTCTGTCTCTCTTCTGTTTCTGTGTCTTCCTGCCTCTCTCTCTGTTCTCTTCTTCTCTTGTCTCTGTCCTTTTTTTGTGTTCTGTCTGTCCTTCTGTTTTGTTTCTTCTCGTCTGTCTCTCTCTGTTTCTTTCTCTGTCTTCTCTCCTCGTCTCTTCTCTTCTCTTCTCTCTCCTCTCTCTCTCTTCTCTCTCCTCTCTTTCTCTCCGTCTCTTTCTCTCCGTCTCTCTCTCTCTCTCTCTCTCTCTCTCTCTCTCTCCGTCTCGCTCTCTCCTATTATGTCTCTGTTTCTCTGTGTCTGTCTGCCACTTTTGTTGTTGTTGTTTCTTTTTTCTCTTTCTTGTTCTTTTGTGTTTCTTTCTCTGTCTGTCTTTCTCTCTCTCCGTCTCTCTGTCTCTCTCACTCTTCTCTCTCTCTCTCTCCGTCTCTCTCTCTTTCTCTCTCCGTCTCTCTCTCTCTCTCTCTCTCTCTCCTCTCTCTCTCTCTCTCTCCTCCCCCTCTCTCTCTTGTCAACCACAATAGTCGACTGTTATACTCTTGTATGCTGTGCAGGAGGTATCACAATGGCCACAGGAAAGCATAGCGCTCTGTCTGGAAACGATAAAGGTGCGCTGGGCGAGGCCCAGAAAATGATCAACTACTACCTGAAACCTGGCGTCGGCGCTGAGCGAAGCGTTAAGGCTTATGACGAGACCAGCAACAAGTATGAAGAGGCAAGTAGTGGTGTTTGTGTGGTGGTTACTTTTGTGTGTGGTGTGTGTGGTGTGTGTTGTGTGTATTGTGTGTGTTTGTGTGGTGTGTTTGTATGGTGTGTGTGTTGTAGCGTGCGTGTGCGTGCGCGCGCGCGGTGTGTGCGTGCGCGCCGCTGTTGTGTGTGTGTGTGTGTTTTTTGTAGTGGGTGTTGTGTTCGTGCGTGTGTGTGTGTGTGTGGTGTGTGTGTGTGTGTGTGTGTGTGTGGTGTGTGTGTACGTGTGTACTGTGTACGTGTACGCGCATGTGTGTGTAAGAGAGAGAGAATGTTGTGAGAGAGAGAAGAGAGAGGATAGAGAGGGGGATGGAGGGATGAGGACAGACAATGAGAGAAAGAGAGGGATGGAGGGAGGGAAGGACAGAAAGCAATGAGAGAGAGAGGAAAGAAGAGAGAGAGGTGTGTGTGAGAGGAGAGAGAGAGAGAGGACAGAGACAGAGCGAGACAGACGGAGAGAGGGAGAGAAGGAGAGACAGACAGACAAAGAGAGAGAGAGGGAGGGAAGAAGGGACAGACAGACAATAAGTGTATGTGAGTGTGTGAGAGAGAGAGAAGAGACAGACAGACCAACATACAGACAGACAGACATACAGAAAGAGAGAGAGAGAGAGAATGAGAGAGAGAGAGAGAGAGACAAACAGACAGACAAAGAAAGAGAGAGAAGAGAGAGAGAGAGAGAAGAGAGAGAGACAGACAGACAGATAGAGAGACATACAGAAGAAAGAGAAAGAGAGAGAAAGAGAGAGAAAGATAGAGAGAGAGAGAGAGATAAAGAGACAGACAGAAAGAAGAGAGAGAGAAACAGAGAGACAGAGAGACAGAGAGACAAGAGAAACAGAGAGAGAACAGTTATTGGTACTAATGGCAGACGACTAGGCTATTAGATAATTTTGTGCACGCTGGCAATTAGTTTTCCATTAGCAATAACCAAGCTTCCATAATTGAAGGAGCGAAATAACAATAACAATAACAATAACAATAACAATGCAGTGATAATTACAACTATCCATCATCGTGACTAATAATGAAAATAAAAAGGCCAACCGCAGCACTTTTCGCTGATTATGAGAGTACCGACGCAACACAGTGCGAGACACACACCATGCATACAGCACCATCGTTTAACCCTTTGACTTCTGCTCCTTCTGTTGCTAGCATCCTGCATTGCCAACCATGATAGCAAAACAAAAACTTCTCTTCAGTTTTTTCAAAAAGAGCTGTTGACACACTTTCTTTGAAATATTAGTATTAACCCTTTTGACTCCAGCACCCTATTCACCAACTTCAAAAACTTAACCCTTTGACTTATTCACCCTATCAAACAGCTTCGTGTAGGAAACTGGTGGATAGGGTGAGGTAGTCAAAGGGTTAAGTTTTTGCTTTGCTAGCACGGTTGACAATGCAGGACTACTGGGGCTAGGGTGCGGGAGTCAAAGGGGTTAAACACATGTTTGGTCCCCCTTGCGGCCTAGACCTTGATACTTTTGCGTCTATACGGCAAGTTTGAAAAATGGATATTGGGTGAAAACTTTTATCGTTGGAAGATAAAGTACGCTCGTAATATTGCCATTGTCATTGTCTGGAATTACGCTTTCGGAAGATAAACTATGCTGGTAATATTGCCATTGACATTGTCTGGGATTACGCTTTCGCCACTCCATAATGGTCCAGACCTATGACCAATCTTTGGCAAAAAAATTAACCCTTCAAAAGCTGAGAAAGTCTTGATGACCACGCACACTTTTCTCTCAGACGGACAAACACACACATTCACATTCACCCGTGTGCCTTCTATCGATATGAAACGACACCCTTTTTTCTTTCCAAAGAGAGGTTAATGAAACGGACACAAATGTTGCAATCATAGTAAAATTACAACAACAACAACACAACAACAACAGCAACAACAACAACAGCAACAACTACTCTCATTCCAGCTAATTCTGTTTTCAGTACGTGGGCGTATTTGAGTACCGTGGTCCCCAGCAGGTGGCCAAGACAATCAACCAGCTATATCCTGAGGAAACACAGAAGGAAAAGGTTCAAATCTTGGATGTGGCTGCAGGCACCGGTTTAGTGGGCGTTGAGGTGGGTACGGTGGTCCGTATGTCTTTATGTACTTGTGTTCGTATCCAGTAGTGAATGGGTGTTTAGGGTTTGTTTTGATAATTGTGTATATGTGTGTGTGTGTGTGTGTGTGTGTGTGTGTGTGTGTGTGTGTGTGTGTGTGTGTGTGTATGTGTGTGTGTTTGTGTGTGTGTGTGTGTGTGTTTTGTGTTTGTGTGTATGTGTGTGTTTGTGTGCGTGTGTGTGTGTGTGTGTTTGTGTGCGTGTGTGTGTGTGTGCATGTGCGCGAGCGCGCGAGCGCGCGTGTGTGTATGTGTATGCGTGCGGTGGGTGTGTGTGTTGGGTGGTGGAACTAATCATGCTAATAATAATAGTAAAATCGTCAGCGGTCCTTAAAATGTAGTACCACCACCAGCTGAGCAATGACTAGTACCAAACCAAAACTTGTGGAATATATATCCCCGAAATCGTAGGCGAGTGAGGTGGTAGAGACTTCAACTTTTGTTGAGGCCAGCATTAAGAGGGCGGTACCCATCTCCTCTCCATCGCAGCTTTATCTTCCCTAAGACTGTAGAAAGTCAGGTACCCACTCAAAAGTGGATAGACTGGAGGCTGAACACATGTAATTATGAAGTATCACGGGCTTGCTTGGCAACCGTACAAGCTGGTGCAGGCAGATTGGAAGGCGAGTGCTCTACCTCTGCGCCAATGTGAAATGATAATAATGATAAATATAATAATAATGATAAATATAATGATAATAATAATAATAATAACAACAACAACAATAATAATAATAACATTGATAATAACAACAATAATAATAATAACATGATAATAATAGTAATAATAATGACAATAATAACATCATAATAATTAAAATAATAACAATGATAATATGATAATAATATGATAATAATAATAATATAATAATAGTAGTAGTAGTAGTAATAGTAGATGTAGTAGTGATAATAATAGTAATACCAATAGTAATATCATTACCATTTTCATATTATTATTATTATTATTATTATCATAATAGTCGTCATTGCTGTGGTCGTCGTTGTTGTTATTATTACAATTGTTGTTGTTGCCGTTACTGTTGTTGTTAATTGTTACCGCTGTTATTGTTGTTGTTATTACTTTTCTTCTTGTTGCCATTCAATTATTGACTCATTCTGACAGATGCACAAACTGGGGTTTCGCCGAATGGACGCCTTGGACCCCAGCCGGGGGATGCTGGATGTGGCCTCGAAACGTGGCATCTATGGCCGTCTGTATACTGACTACATCAGTGACAAACAGCTCCCTATTGAGGACAGTGAGTAGTGTATCATCATCATTTGTCATCATTATCGTCATCATCATTCATCGTCGCCGTTATCATCATCATTCATCGTCATTGTCATCGTTCATCGTCATTATCTTCACCATCATTCTTCTTCTTCTTCATCATCTTCATCATCATCATCATCATCATCATTTTTTTGTCATCGTCGTCGTCATCAGTCATCGCCGTCGTTATCGTCGTTGTCATCGTCGGCGTCACCATCATCCTCATCCTCATCTTCATCATCTAATTCATCGTCTTTATCATCATTATCACCACCACCCTCATCATCATCATTCGTCACCATCATTCATCAGCACCATTGTCGTCATCATCATCACACATCAAGCATCAACATTGCCACCATCATCATTCATTACCGTCATCATCCATCACGTTCAACATTTATCATGACATCACCGTCACCATCATCACCATCATCATTGATCACCGTTATCATTATCGTCATTTTCATCATCATCGTCACCATCGTAATTGCCATCGCCATCGTCGTCGTCATCATCTCATCATCATCATCATCATCATCATCATCATCATCATCATCATTGTCGTCGTCGTCGTCGTCGTGTGTGTGTGTGTAAAACAGTAACCACACTAAGAAGCTAATTTGGAGAGGTTGGGTTTTGTTTTGTTTTTCATATCGACGTCGGTACAGCAATTTTGCAAGTTTGTCTCGCTAATTTACATAACTACAAATTTATTCTTTTTTTTTTCAGACGCCTATGATTCGATTGTGTTGTCTGGAGGGATGGGAGAAAACCAGATTCCTTGCTCAGCTCTCCACGAAATGATTCGTCTGGTCAAACCAGGTACGTATGACATGATTTTCTTTTTCATGTTGAAAAGTGTGCATCATTTTCTATAGACTGTAAGGCCAAGTTGGCTCCCAGATTCAGCACTCTATCCCCGTGGGGATGCCGGGGGCTCTTTCAGTATAAATAGTATCCCCACCTTCTGGAAATGCTGTGCTAGAAATTTCCTCTTTTCTGTCACTCTCTTTGTTTATTTCTACCTTGTTACTTTGCTTTCTGTCATTTCCGACTATCATTTTCTGCCTTGCTGGTCCGTTCACCTGTATGTGTTCGATCAAGTCTGACGTACTTTTCTCTTAGGACTGATAATTGGGTACATGTATTAAGTGCATTTTTGGCTCTAGGGAAATGAGATATGCGGAAGGAATTTTCGGTGATTTAGGCCCGTTTTTATGTAGGTTTTAGTGTCCTTAGTTATGTTTAAATTTGTATTCAGGTGTATTTTTTAATCCTGTGCGATAAATTGGACGGAGTGGTCAACTCTAGGGGCATCCCCATAGATCATGAGCACGAATTCATTGATATGTGTACTTAACTTTCTTTTCCTTTTCTTCCCTATTGAAGTATTGTATATGTTTTGAAACTGTTACAGCCCTCATATGGCTCTACACAGTCGGCTGGGCTTTATACAAAAATACCAATACCAATAAGACACAGCATTCGCTTTGCAATCTGCTGTGTATATATGCGTGCGGTCTTCAGTCGACCTGGCTGTGAATATGTACCTAGTTTTTCTTCAAAATTAGGGAAAGGTATATAACAGCGAGGGAGATGAAATGAACCCCGAAAAAGTTGAGATCTCTACAACCTCTCTTCCCTACGACCTCAGGCCTTTGTCAAGCGTAGGATCACAAACAAACAAACAAACAAACACCAAATACAAAAATTAGGAGAAGAAGACTGAAACTTCCCTGCTGTTTCGTCCAGCGTAAAAAAAGACCAAGATCTCAAAGACTTTTGGGACATATAGTAACAATTACATTTTAAGTCGCCATTGGTTTTTTTATTTGTTTCTTTGTTTGTTTGGGATTTTTTTGCGTTTTGTTTTTTGTTTGTTTTTGTTTTGTTTGGTTTTCATTGTCGTTGTTTTTTATTCGTTTGTTTGTTTTTATGCAAGAATCAAACCAAAGCTAGTTGTTTGTGTCGGAGGACGACACTGAACTCATGCCGTCAGACACGGAATACTTTTGAACACTCGGGTGTTGTGTCTGACAGGTGGATACATCGTCAACGTGACCCGGGTGGAGCACCTGAAGTACTGCTCAGATTACATCGGCCGTCTGGAGAAGCTGATGGAGCAGCTGGAGAAGGAAGGACGGTGGAGAGAGGTCGTCAGAACTACCTTCCCCAACTTTCTCAAGGGCAAGGAGGGACTCCTCATGGTTCACCAGGTCCTTTAAACTCTTTAAGACATCGCCTGAAAGGACTCTTCTTCTTGGTGCCACCAAGATCTCAAGGCGTTTTGGGGACATACATGTACAGAACAATGACATTTGTAAGGCGCCAAGGTTTTTTTGGTTTTTGTTTGTTTGTTTGTTTGTTTGCTTTGTACAAGAATCAAATAAAAGCCTGCATTCTTATCATTCATCAAAGCGATCACTGATAAAGACTGAAATACCAAGGTACCAAGCACATGCAAATCGGGAATGGGGAGGACAGGAGGGGAGGGGGACAAACAGGTGGGCTCGTAGAAGGGGGACATTAGAAGAGGGACTCCTCCTGGTGCACCAGGTGTTCCAGACTTTTGGACATCGCAAGGAGGGGCTCTTCTTGGTGTACAAGGTCCTTTAGATTGTTAGACATCGCAAGAAGGGGCTCTTCTTAGTGTACAAAGTCCTTTAGACTTTTGGACATCGCACGCAGGCCTCTTCTTGGTGTACAGGGTCCTTTAAACTTTCGGACATCGCAAGGTGTTGCTCTTCTTGGTTTACAAGGTCCTTTAGACTTTTGGACTCGCAAGGAGGAGCTCTTTTGGGTACACCAGAGTCTCCAGTTTTTGGGTTATCACAAGAGGAACTTCTCCTGATTACATCAGATCTTCCAGAAGTTTGGACATCGCAAAAGGACGGACTGAGTACACCGCACGAAAGGACTCTTCTGGTTTATAAGGTCCTTTAGAATTTTGGACATCGCAAGGAGTGGCTCTTC
>CM060309.1:22459808-22472308 GCA_030674185.1 Monoplex corrugatus
AGAGAGACAAACAGACATACAGACACAGAAAGAGACAGACCGACAGAGAGAGAAGGGGGAAAGAGAAAGAGAGAGAGAAAGAACAAGAGGGTGTGGAGAGAGAGAGAGACAGACAGACAGACAGACAGAAGACAGAGACAGAGACAGACAGACATAAAGGCAGAGAGAGCAAGCAAGAGAGAGCAAGCAAGAGAGAGCCAGAGACAGAGGCAGAGATAGGCAGACAGAGATAGACAGGGACAGAGAGAAACAGAAATAGACAGGTAGAGACAGAGACAGAGATAGACAGACAGACAGACGTAGACACATCGAGGCCAAGGTCTCTCTCTTTGAGTGTAGGTAGACGTGTCTTCTTTATCAGGGCTGATCGTGTTTGTTTCACACTGTGGGCCATGGGGAAACTCCCAACCCGACTGATGACAGTGAGTCCAGAGTTCTCCATGCTCTGTACGCTGTGGACTGTGCGGCCTCGTGGGTCATGTACTCATTAAGGAGACGAGAAACCTGGGTTCGAATCACGGATCGGACGGAAATTCCCATCCCATTCTCACCTTCCTCCCCCTCCCTCTCCCCCTCGATCATAAGGGGTTATCTAGGTGCTAGTCTTTTAGGATGAGGCGATAAACCAAAGTTATGTGTGCAGAACACACTCAGCGCACATTAAAAACCCCACGTCAAGAAAGGAGCTTGCCTGCCCTTGGTAAAATTCTGTTGTAACATCCAGTTTCACAGGGTAAACGTAAATACACGCAAACAGGCGGAAAAGAGAAAAAGAGTGGGAGGGAGAGAGCGAGAATGAGGGAGGGAGGTACAGAGACAGAAAGACAGAGGCAAAGAGACAGAAAGAGAGACAGACAGACAGACAGACAGAAAGAGAGAGAGAGAGAATGACAATGACAATGACGATGAATTTATTGGGTGAAAACCAGAGAGAGAGAGAGAGAGGGGGGGGGGGGCGGGAGAGACAGAAACAGAAACAGAGAGACTAGACAGAGACAGAGACAGATAAACAGAGAGAGACAGACAGAGACACGGAGAGAGAGAGTGGGGGGGGGTGGAATAAAGAGAGAGAGAGAGAAATAGAAGGAGATAGAGAGAGACAGAGAAGGGGGAAACAGAAAAAGAGAGAGAGAAAGAGAGAGACAGAGAGACAGAATGACAATAACAATATCAATAACAATGACAATGACGATGACGATGATACTTTATATTCAAGTGGTAGAATTTATTGGGTAAAAGCCGGAGAGAGAGAGAGAGAGAGAGAGAGAGAGAGACAGACAGACAGACAGACAGACAGACAGAAAGACAGAGACAGAGATAGACAGAGACAGAGATAGACAGATAGAGAGAAAGAGAGACAGACAGACAGACAGACAGAGACAGACAGAGGTGAGATAGACAGAGAGACAGACAGAAAGACAGAGACAGAGATAGACAGACAGACAGACAGAGAGAAAGAAAGAGAGAGAGAGAAGAGAGAGAGAGAGAGAGAGAATGAAAGAATGAATGCCTTTTTTTAAACTTTTTTTTTTTGCCTCCTTTATTTGCAACCACCCAGAGTTTCAAAGCAGTGGGCTACACTGCATGTGGGTGAAATTTTCTTTTTTCGTTCGCTTCTCTTTGGACTTAAAGTTCCCCCATTAGCTGACATGCCGAGTGATTAGCACTCAACCTGTTCCTCCCGCCTCTAAGGGAAAACAAAAAAGAAAAAAAAAGAACAAAACAAGACAAAAGAAAAAAAATCCACAGGGATGGGGTAGGCGACTATTCGCTGTGGCATTCACCTTGTTTTTCCTTTTGTTTTATTTTTGTTTTTGTTTGTTTGTCTGTTTTTCTTTTTTTGTTGTTTGTTTTTTTTTCATCCTGTATTTTTTTCGTTCTTTCTGCTTTTTCATTTATTTTTTGTCTTTTTTTTTTTTTTTTTTTTGTATGTTTTTTTCCTTCTATCTTTTTTTTTTCTTCCTTTCTCTTTATTCTTTTTTACCTTCGTTTTTTTTTTTCCTTCTCTTCTTCTTTCTTTCCATCTTTGCTTCCTTCATTTCTTCTTTCATTCTTTTCTTCTCCTTTCCTTCCTTTCCTTCCCATTCTTTATATAGTTCTTCTTTCTTCCTTTCTTTCCTTCTTTCTTTCCTTCCTTCTTATCTTTCTTCTTTATTTTTTCCGTCTGTCTTTCCTTCTCCTTCCTTCCTTCTTTTTTTTTCTTCCATCCTTCTTTAGTTTTGGTTTTTTTATCCACATTTCCTTTGTTCTTTCTGCTTCTCTTTTCTTTTTCTTTCTTTCTTTCTTTCTTTCCTTTTTATTTTATTTCATTCTTTTTCTTCCTTTCTTTCCTTCTTTCTTCCTTCCTTCCTGATTTCCTTCCTTCTTATTTTTTTCTTTCTTCCTTCCTTTCTTTTTTCTTCCTTCCTTCCTAGCTTTCTTCTTTACTATCTTCCTTCCTTCCTTTCTGCCTTCTTTCCTTCCTTCGTATATTTCATCTGTACTTTCTTTCTGCTTTTCTTTCTCCTTTCTTGATTTCTGCTTTTTCCCCCCTTCTTTCCTTCGTTCCTTTCTTTCTTTCCTTCTTTCTTTATTTCTTCGTTCCTCCTTTTCTTCATTTGTTTCTTTCGCTTGCTGCTTTATCTTTCCTTATATTAGAGGAAAGCTACGCACCCATTCGCGGCCGGGTAGACTGAAGGCCGCTCGCACATAATGGTCAGTTCCAAGGACATGATTCACACCCGTACAAACTCTTACAGCAGATTGGAAGGCAAGTACTCTACCTCTACACCACCCAGGCCAAGAACTTGTACATTTAGAATCAATATGTTGATGTCAAAATCGACAGAGAACATTGTATTTATCTTGGTGTATACGTTTACGAATAATTCGAGATAATGGGTAAAATTATGTACTAACCTTTATATCTGAATGAAAAAAAAAAGAATTATGCTTACTTTTCTATATAAATGTATTGATTATCCCTTTTTTTCTGAGAGAAAAATATATGTATGCACACACACACACACACACACACACACACACACACACACACACACACACACACACACACACACACAACATACACACACACCCCACACACACATATGTATAATACACACATATATATATTATTTGTGTTGTGTGTGTGTGTGTGTGTGTGTGTGTGTGTGTATGGTAGGCCAATATGTAGCTTCCGCTCTGCCTTTGCCTAAAACTTATCTTTCTGCTTTTAAATCCAATTTAAAAACCCGCCTCTCTTCCCAACAATCAATTCTACTATTACTTCTTTCCCTCGGTCTGTGTGCTTTTGTTTATATTAAAATTATAAGGTAGTTTTTTGTCTACTGTATTTGTATGCGTATGCCTAGTGCGTGAGTGCGCCTTGATTTGAACTGTCAAGATTTGGCGCCGTATAAATACTGTAATCAGTAGTAGTAGTAGTAGTAGTAGTAGTAGTAAGAGTAGTAGTAGTAGTAGTAGTAGTAGTAGTAGTTTCGCAGTTTCAGTTTCTCAAGATGGCATGTCTACACGCTTGGAATAAAGTCCCTACGCACTAACGACATTTTCAGTTTCGGTTTTAGTTTCAGTTTCTCAAGACGACGTCTCCGCGCTCGGAACGAATTCCATATACACTAACGTCACAGGTGCCATGTGTATGAGGATCGCGGTACAAGCCTTAAGCCTGCATATAAACCCATGAGCTGGCCCTACCTAGCCTATGTTTTACCCAGTCTGTATTTCATATTGGTATTGTATCAGCCTATCACTGGAGCATTTTTTTTTTTTCTTTTTTTAAAATTTTTTTTTAGGATCATCGCACCCAGGGAGGTTACCTTTGTGCTCGCCTTTTTTTTTTCTTTTTTTCTTTTTTCTCTTTTTTTCCCCTTATCCCATTTTCTACGCCATCTTAATGGCCTCAGAAGCTGGCACAGTTTTTTACAATGCGATGATGATGATGTCCATGAGGATGATAATCATGATGCTATGGAATTCCATCTAGTACTGAGACTGCGTGACAGGGCTGTACTCTACGCTTACTAATCATAATGTATCCTGGCGTCAACCAGGCCCGAGAGACACAGACACCTGCGGTGCTGGTCAGAAGATTTGAGCAACACCCTCAATGACTCATCCCTGAAGAAGATGAGACTCGAATGTATGATCCCAGTCTTCCCAATGAGCCTACAGCACGCCCATCTCTGGGTAGGAGCCGGTTAGAGCCGAAAATTCCCACAATGATATTTTTTGCACTGAAGTAATCTTGGTTACAAGTAAATGACATGTGTATCTGTGTATGTGATCTTCAAAAAAAAAAGGAACATTTATAGATGGAGCGCATAAGGAACTGTCCAGAGCGATGCATCCATTCTTGAACAAACACTTCACTGAGAACTACACACCATGACAAACGTGCTGTTTGTTACCGCTGTCAGCAGTCGGAACTAATGCATATGTCATGTCTAACCGTCGCTGATGGCTGATGGTCGGCTCGCTCAGCTGGTTAACCGCCACTTGGGGAGTGATTCCGTGGAAACGGTTTGAGTTCAAACCTCGGTTTTAACCCTTTGTCTCCCGCACTCTATCCATCATTTACAAAAAAATTCAACACTATGACTCTCTTTACTCTGAGGAAATCAAAGGGTTAATTTTTCCTTTGCTAGCATGGTTGACAATGCAGGATCCTGGTGGAGAGGATGCAGGAGTCAAAAGGGTTAAGTTAACCCTTTGACTCCCGCACCCTGTCTGCCAGCATCCTGCATTGCCAACCACGCTAGCAAAAAGGAAAAAATAATCAACCTTTGACTCCCTCACCCTATCCACCAAGATGATACATTTGTCCGTATGTGTTCGATAAAATCTTACGTACTTTCTCTTAGGATTGATTCTTGCAGGAAACTGGTGGGTGGGGTGAGGGAGTCAAAGGGTTAAATTTGATTTAGGTTAATCTGTCCAGCTATGGAGGAACGTAAGAGGAGAAGGGGGTAAATGGATTTATTCTCTTACTTTAACAGGGCGGGGGAGGGGGAGGGGAGGGGGGAGGGGTGAAAGAGGTGGGGGAAAGACAGAAACTAAGAAAGAGCGAGAATGTGTGAGAGAGAATGTATGTATGTATGTGTGTGTGTGTGTGTGTATGTGTGTGTGTGTGTGTGTGTGTGTGTGTGTGTGTTGTGTGTGTGTGTGTGTGTGTGTGTGTGTGTGTGTGTGTGTGTGTGTGTGTGTGTGTGTGTGGTGCGTGCGTGCTCGTGCGTGCGTGCTCGTGCATGTGTGCGCCCGTTCATGTCTGTGTATGTCCATGTGTGCGCGTGTGTTTGTGTGTATGTCTGAGTGCTGTGTATGTGTGCATGCGTGTGTGTGTATGTGTGTGTGAGCAAGAGAGAGAGAGAGAGACAGAGAGAGAGAGAGAGAGACAGAGGCAGAGAAACAGACACAGAGAGAGACAGGGAGAGACAGAGAGCGAGAGAGAGAGAGAAAGACAGACAGACAGACAGACAGAGGCAGAGAGACAGACAGACAGGCAGACAGACAGACTGACAGACAAACAGAGACAAAGACAGAGACAGAGACAGAGACACAGAGAGACAGAGAGAGAGACACACAGAGAAAGTGACAGAGACACACACAGAGACAGAGAGACAGAGACACAGAGAGACAAACAGACAGACAGACAGACACAGAGAGACAGAGACGAGACAGAGACAGACAGACAGACAGACAGACTGATAGACAGACGGACAGACAGACAGAGGAAGAAGAGGAGGAGGAGGATGACCCAAGGACTTCCGTAGTCTCTTAATTAAAACCTCGAAAAGTGCTCTCTCACATCAACACAGACCGCGTACTCCAAGAATATCCTCCAATTCACACAGAACGGTAACACTTTGACAAGAATATAAACTTTCAATGCTACCACCGCTGATTGGAAAAGATGGAATTTCACACGACGGTTCTGTTACTGAAAAGATGACACTTCAAAGAAGACGTTGAGAGACTTGGTGGTATCGTGTGAGTGGCGTGGGCGAACGCGGAAAAAACTGGTCAAGACTGAAAGGAAATGAATGATGTACCGAAACAACCAGAGCTATCTCCATTATATTTCTATCTATCTATCTATCTATCTATCTATCTATCTATCTATCTATCTATCTATCTATCTGTCTATCTATCTATCTATCTATCTATCTATCTATCTATCTATCTATCTATCTATCTATCTATCTATCTATTCTATCTATCTATCTATCTATCATCTTCTATCTATCTATCTATCTATCTATCTGTCTATCTATCTATCTATCTATCTTCTATCTATCTATCTATCTATCTAGTCTATCTATCTATCTATCTATCTATCTATCTATCTATCTATCTGTCTATCTATCTATCTTCTATCTATCTGTCTATCTATCTATCTATCTATCTATCTATCTATCTATCTATCTATCTATCTATCTATCTATCTATCTATCTATCTATCTATCTATCTATCTATATAATCTATATATCTATCTATCTATCTATCTATCTATCTGTCTATCTATCTATCTATCTATCTATCATTATCTATCTATTATCTATCTATCTGTCTGTCTATCTATCTATCTATCTATCTGTCTATCTATCTGTCTATCTATCTATACTATCTATCTATCTATCTATCTATCTGTCTATCTATCTGTCTATCTATATATATATATATATATATATATATATATATATATATATATATATATATATATATAGTAGGACATGCCGAAACAGTTATATTATCAGGTTTTGTTTTTGTTTTTGTTTTTTATCAAAATTCCGAAACCAAACCCTGAAATCCCTAAGTTCTATTTGGGTTTCTTAGCGAGCGGTGAACACTGCGAGGCGACGAACGACTCCTTTTGTGGGGGTAAGGTCACATATGGTTATACAAATTGACTACCCAGCAAATGTATGACCTTTGCAGCATTGAAAGGGTTCGACTTGTTCTGTCATCTGTCCGCTTACATCGTTACGGAAGTCGTAGGATCAAGAGCTGGTGGTCAGCGATAAGCTGAAAGGCCTGAAGAAGAGAATTCCATTGTAATGTCAAGTCTCCTTCACACCGAGCTTCTTGCTTTATTCCCTTTGACTCCTGCGCCCTGTCCACCAGCATCCTGCATTGCCAACCATGCTAGCATGGCGAAATCTTTAACCCTTCGACTCCTGCGCCCTCTCCACCAGCATCCTGCATTGCCAACCATGCTAGTATGGCGAAATCTTAACCCTTCGACTCCTGCGCCCTCTCCACCAGCATCCTGTATTGCCAACCATGCTAGTATGGCGAAATCTTAACCCTTCGACTCCTGCGCCCTCTCCACCAGCATCCTGCATTGCCAACCATGCTGGCATGGCGAAATCTTAACCCTTTGACTCCCGCGCCCTCTCCACCAGCATCCTGTATTGCCAACCATGTTAGCATGGCGAAATCTTAACCCTTTGACTCCCGCGCCCTCTCCACCAGCATCCTGCATTGTCAAACATGCTAGCATACCAAAAACTTAACCCTTTGACTTCCGCGCCCTGTCCACCGGTCTCCTGCATTGTCAACCATGCTAGCATAGCAAAATCTTAACCCTTTGACCCCCGCACCCTACCCATCAGCATCCTGCGTTGTCAACCATGCCAGCATAGCAAAATATTAACTCTTTGACTCCAACACCCTACCCACCAGCATCCTGCATTGCCAAACACGCTAGCATAGCAAAATCTCAACCCTTTGTCTTTCTCTGTCTGTTCATACTATTGCAAGGAAGACAACTCTCCTTTCCCCCTCTCTAGGGGCTGTACCTAGATATCAACATTTACGCTACTTTACAATGATACCGGCAAAAACATGTTGCTACTCTTTACACTACTTAACACTGGTAGACATAAAAACATGTTGCTACTCTTTACACTACTTAACACTGGTAGACATAAAAACATGTTGCTACTCTTTACACTACTTAACAATGATAGGCGTAAAAACATGTTGCTGATCTTTACACTACTTTACAATGATACAGACACAAACATGTTGCTACTCTCCTTTACACAACACTTGGGCCGAACGTTCTGGCTTAAATTAATGTGCCGATCATGCTAGCTTAGCGTGTCAGTTCCCAGTCCACACCAAGACCCTTTCCGTCTATTTCAAGACCTTACCGGCGCATAGAGCTTTGCGAAGACTCAAGGAGTCTGCCACAGACGGTAGATTTGGTGGAGCGCATATGGAAATGTGCGAATACGATGAGCTGCTCTTGGAAAACTCTAAACTGGAAGTGTAAACCACTACAGTTAGAATTCAGTCCAGCCCCTGATTTTTTCCAGTCTGTAAGGTTTGTCTTACATTCATTTGCTCACTTTCACTTCTCCAGGTTTTTCAATAGTTTACAAGAGATCAACAGATTTCATTCTTATATGATCATATGTACGGGACTGATTTTTAAATGCATTTTCAGACTTGAAAAGGCTAATCCTGAGCTTGCTTTTTAACCGTTGCCTTTTTATGAAATCCAAAACAAGTGTGACTGCCCGCGTTCAAGCAAACATGAACCAGAAAAAAAAACCACGAAAAAAAATAACAAGAACGCGTATTTGATACAACAAGACAAGACAGGAGCAAATGTTCGGCCAGCTGGCCTTTGTCAAGCGTAAGATCACAAACAAACACCAGAATTGTAAGATCACAAACAAACACCAGAAGCGTAAGATCACAAACAAACAAACACCAGAAGCGTAAGATCACAAACAAACAAACACCAGAAGCGTAAGATCACAAACAAACACCAGAAGCGTAAGATCACAAGCAAACAAACACCAGAAGCGTAAGATCACAAACAAACACCAGAAGCGTAAGATCACAAACAAACACCAGAAGCGTAAGATCACAAACAAACAAACACCAGAAGCGTAAGATCACAAACAAACACCAGAAGCGTAAGATCACAAACAAACACCAGACGCGTAAGATCACAAACAAACACCAGAAGCGTAAGATCACAAACAAACACCAGAAGCGTAAGACCACAAACAAACAAGCACCAGAAGCGTAAGATCACAAACAAACACCAGAAGCGTAAGATCACAAACACCAGACGCGTAAGATCACAAACACCAGACGCGTAAGATCACAAACACCAGAAGCGTAAGATCACAAACAAACACCAGAAGCGTAAGATCACAAACAAACACCAGAAGCGTAAGATCACAAACAAACAAACACCAGAAGCGTAAGATCACAAACAAACACCAGAAGCGTAAGATCACAAACAAACAAACACCAGAAGCGTAAGATCACAAACAAACACCAGAAGCGTAAGATCACAAACAAACAAACACCAGAAGCGTAAGATCACAAACAAACACCAGAAGCGTAAGATCACAAACGAACAAACACCAGAAGCGTAAGATCACAAACAAACACCAGAAGCGTAAATCACAAACACCAGACGCGTAAGATCACAAACACCAGACGCGTAAGATCACAAACAAACACCAGAAGCGTAAATCACAAACACCAGAAGCGTAAGATCACAAACACCAGAAGCGTAAGATCACAAACACCAGAAGCGTAAGATCACAAACAAACACCAGACGCGTAAGATCACAAACAAACACCAGAAGCGTAAGATCACAAACACCAGACGCGTAAGATCACAAACACCAGACGCGTAAGATCACAAACAAACACCAGAAGCGTAAGATCACAAACAAACACCAGAAGCGTAAGATCACAAACAAACACCAGACGCGTAAGATCACAAACAAACACCAGAAGCGTAAGATCACAAACAAACACCAGAAGCGTAAGACCACAAACAAACAAGCACCAGAAGCGTAAGATCACAAACAAACACCAGAAGCGTAAGACCACAAACAAGCACCAGAAGCGTAAGACCACAAAAAAAACACCAGAAGCGTAAGATCACAAACAAACACCAGAAGCGTAAGACCACAAACAAACACCAGAAGCGTAAGATCACAAACAAACACCAGAAGCGTAAGACCACAAACAAGCACCAGAAGCGTAAGACCACAAACAAACACCAGAAGCGTAAGATCACAAACAAACACCAGAAGCGTAAGACCACAAACAAACACCAGAAGCGTAAGATCACAAACAAACACCAGAAGCGTAAGATCACAAACAAACGCCAGAAGCGTAAGACCACAAACAAGCACCAGACGCGTAAGATCACAAACAAACACCAGACGCGTAAGATCACAAACAAACACCAGAAGCGTAAGACCACAAACAAACAAACACCAGACGCGTAAGACCACAAACAAACACCAGAAGCGTAAGATCACAAACAAACACCAGAAGCGTAAGATCACAAACAAACACCAGAAGCGTAAGATCACAAACAAACACCAGAAGCGTAAGATCACAAACAAACACCAGAAGCGTAAGATCACAAACAAACACCAGAAGCGTAAGACCACAAACAAACACCAGAAGCGTAAGACCACAAACAAGCACCAGAAGCGTAAGACCACAAACAAACACCAGAAGCGTAAGATCACAAACAAACACCAGAAGCGTAAGATCACAAACAAACACCAGAAGCGTAAGACCACAAACAAACACCAGAAGCGTAAGACCACAAACAAACACCAGAAGCGTAAGACCACAAACAAACACCAGAAGCGTAAGACCACAAACAAACACCAGAAGCGTAAGACCACAAACAAGCACCAGAAGCGTAAGACCACAAACAAACACCAGAAGCGTAAGACCACAAACAAACACCAGAAGCGTAAGACCACAAACAAGCACCAGAAGCGTAAGACCACAAACAAACACCAGAAGCGTAAGACCACAAACAGACATTATTCCTTTTCTCACACCGGACAGAGCAGCAGGGAAGTTTCAGTCTTTTTCTCCTAATCTTTGTATCTGGTGTTTGTTTGTTTGTGATCTTACGCTTGACAAAGACCAGTTGGCCGAAACTTTGCGCCTGTCTTGTCTTGTTGTGTTAAATACACGTTCTTATTCTTCTTTCGTGTATTTTTTATTCTGGTTCCTGTTGTGTGTGTGTGTTTTTGTTGTTGTTGGTTTTTTTTTGTGTGTGGGTGTGTGTGTGTGTGTGTGTGTGTGTGTGTGTGTGTGTGTGTGTGTGTGTGTGTGTGTGTGTGTGTGTGTGTGTGTGTGTGTGTGTGCTTTGTTTGTTTTTGTTTTGTTTTTTGTCTTGGAGTTATTTTTAAGATGGTTCGTTCGTTATTTCTTTTAACGTCTATTCACATATGTGCGTTTAGATGATTTTGAGGTGGTGTTAGCCCTGATATGACCTTATAGTGGTCGGCTTGGTTATGAGCAACACGAACCGATGTTAATCTTCCCGAGCTCAAAGAACTACCCGGAAGTTTTCTGTTTCTGATATTTCTGTCCTAAATGTCTTTCTTTCTCTCTTGTCTTTTGCGCTCGCCTGACAAAGACCAACTGACCAAAAATTCGTGCCTATCTTCTTTCTTACTTTGAATACACATTCTCATTCTACATGTATTTTCGTGTTCCTGGTTTCCATTTCCTTTAATGCTGGCAAATACTTTGATTCAGACAACCTAGTCTATCAGCCTTCTATCCTTCTGATCATTTCCCCCCTCTTCAAGCTAGTCACTCATAAAATATGACGTCATTTATTCACTTTAACACACACAAAAATCGTTCTTTACAATTTGACGTCATTTGACATAACAGTTCTTCCGAAATTAACAAATAAACAAAAAAAGCGGTGATAGCAAAAATGTTCAGCAAGCTCCGATGTTGTCGGATCCTACAGCTGTTTGTGGATGTGACGTTTTTCATGATCGGTCTCACGTCGATAGCGGTTTTAATCATAACGAGTCGCTACAAGCTGAATGATCCCAGAATTATTCTTGGAGAAGGATGTCTGGAATCGGATTCTAGTGGCTTCGTGCAGTTAATCATCATATGGGGAACTATTCTCGGGTAGGCCACAATTTTGTCCCTTGTCACAGTGGCTATCGCCTGTGTTAATGACTCATTTCAAAATAGTGATAACGACGCTGCTGCTGCTACTGATAATGACAATTGTAATACTACTACTGCTAATAATAATAACAAGAAGAACAAGAAGAATACAATAATGATACTAATAACAATAATAATGATAATAATAATAATAATAAAGACTATAAATATAATGAAAATAATATAATCAAAACAATGAAACAAAAATAACAATAAAAACTCTAATGATAAGAACCTGTATTTATTCTATACAAAAGAACTGACTTCCGGGCTTGCATTATGAAGGAGAGTAAGTATTGGTACGTGTCCTCAGTTCCATTAGAACGAAAGCAGGGTTGTCTTCTTTGCAATGGTGAAAAGGTAAGAGTTCGTTCAGGAGGGATTCATCACATTCGGAAAATTCCATATGTGCTCCTCCCAAATCTGCCAGCAACAATCTGACTGACTGCCTGAGCCTATGCAAAACCCTATGCGCTAGCAAAGTTTGGAGATGGGAAGGAGGGGGGGGGGGGCG
>CM060309.1:22479808-22487308 GCA_030674185.1 Monoplex corrugatus
AATGATAATAATAATAATAAGATAATAATAATAATAAAAAATAATAAAATGAATATGATGATGATGATGAATGATGATAATGATAAAAATAACAATATAATACTACTACTACAATTATTCATATGATAATAATAATATGATAATTATAAGAAAAAGAAGAACTTCATATGGTTCAAACAATCCATGTCAGAAAAGAAGCATTGCCATGTCAGTTTATTGATAGTAATAATACAGTACAGACACAGGCAGATACATACACAAATATATGAATGCAGCATAAACATTGCCATGTCAGTTTATCATTACAGTACAGACACAGGCAGATACATACACCGATACATGAATGCAGCATAAACATTGCCATGTCAGTTTATTATAGTAATAATACAGTACAAAGACACAGGCAGATACATACACCAATATATGAATGCAGCATAAACATTGCCATGTCAGTTTATTAATACAGTACAGACACAGGCTGATACATACACCAATACATGAATGCAGCATAAACATTGCCATGTCAGTTTATTAATACAGTACAGACACAGCAGATACATACACCAATATATGAATGCAGCATAAACATTGCCATGTCAGTTTATTAATAATACAGAAACAGATACATACACCAATATATGAATGCAGCATAAAATTGTCATGTCAGTTTTTAATACAGTAAACAAGGAATACATACACCAATATATGAATGCAGCATAAACATTGCATGTCAGTTTATTAATACAGAACAAGATACGTACACCAATATATGATGCAGCATAAACATTGCCATGTCAGTTTATTAATACAGTACAGACACAGGCAGATACTACACCAATATATAATGCAGCATAAAATTGCCATGTCCGTTTTTAATACAGTACAGACACAGGCAGATACATACACCAATATATAAATGCAGCATAAACATTGCCATGTCAGTTTATTAATACAGTACAGACACAGGCAGATACTACACCAATATATAATGCAGCATAAACATTGCCATGTCGTTTATTAATACAGTACAGCACAGCAGATACAACACCAATATATGAATGCAGCATAAATATTGCCATGTCAGTTTATTGATACAGTACAGACACAGGCAGATACTACACAATAATGAATGCAGCATAAACATTGTCCATGTCAGTTTATTAATACAGTATAACAGAGATACATACACAATATATGCGATACATTTCATTCAGTTATTAATACAGAATAGTACTCCCTTTACAGCATAAATATTGCCATGTCGGTTTATTAATACAGTACAGACACAGGCAGATACATACACCAATATATGAATGCAGTATAAACATTGCCATGCTACAATGATTCAGTTAAAATACAGTACATGTACACAAGCCAATACATCACCACATATAAGAGATCATAAAACAATCAACAATTGCAGTTTATTAATAAGTACAACACTACACCATTATATGAATGCAGCATAAATATTGCCATGTCAGTTTATTAATACAGTACAGACACAGGCAGATACACACACCAATATATGAATGCAGCATAAACATTGTCATGTCAGTTTATTAATACAGTACAGACACAGGCAGATACATACACCAATATATGAATGCAGCATAAACATTGCCATGTCAGTTTATTAATACAGTACAGACACAGGCAGATACATACACCAATATATGAATGCAGCATAAACATTGCCATGTCAGTTTATTTATACAGTACAGACACAGCCAGATACATACACCAATATATGAATACAGCATAAACATTGCCATGTCAGTTTATTAATACAGTACAGACACAGGCAGATACATACACCAATATATGAATGCAGTATAAACATTGCCATGTCAGTTTATTAATACAGTACAGACACAGGCAGATACACACACCGATATATGAATGCAGTATAAACATTGCTATGCATACACATGAACGCAGTACATACATATGACCAATGGATACATGTACATGCACAGACCAATACATCAACGCAGCATATACAGAGATCATAAAAAAAAATCAACAAATTTGCGTTTCAATTTATCAGTGACAATACTTACAGTGAAAATAAACATACATATAAGCACGCACACGCGCGCGCGCGCACACACACTCACACACACGCACACACACACACACACACACAACACACACACGCAACACACACACACACACATATATATATATATATATATATATATATATATATATATATATATGAATATATAATATACATGTGTATATATGTATGTATGTATATATCTATATATCTCTATCTATCTTTCTATCTACATCCTCTCCTCTCTCTCTCTCTCTCTCTCTCTTTATACACACACAGTGACACACACACACACACACACACACACACACACACACACACACACACACACACACACACACACACACACCACATATGTATATATATATATACATATATATATATGTATATGTGTATATATATATATATAAGTATTATATGTATGTATGTATGTATGTATGTATGTATGTATACAAACTGCAATACCATTGTACTTAGAAGAGCCGTAAGAGTTAAATGATGAAATTTGGACATATTTCCCGAAAGAAGTGTGTTTTTAAGTGCTTTTGAAACTATACACACAGCTACTTTGTCTTGAAGACACGGGAAGGAGTCCATGTTGTTGGGCTAAAAACAGAGAAAAATTTGTTTTAACAGCTTGTCAGCAAGAACCGATATACGGTTAAAAGAAGGATTTTGTGGCGTTTGTGTTGCTGTTGATGCTTGTTCTTATTGTGCTGTTTTTAAAGGGTTTTCACTTATTTAGTGATTGGATAGGAGCTGACTTATTTTGTTGCTGGTTGATACGGATCATGGGTATTGTGGTAGTGTAGGTCAGTGGAGTGAATCAGATTTATTAGCACAGAACGATGTCAATCAGATTTATCAGTATTGATCTTGTTAATCAGATCGATTAGCATTGAACGATGTTGATCAGATTCATCAGCACTGATGGTGTTGATTAGATTTCAGTTTAGTTCTGTTCAGTTCTGTTCAGTTCAATGTTCCTTTATCAATCCGCATTTGGAAATTGTTATTGTTATTGTTATTGTTAGTTTACTGTTATTTTAATGTTACTGTCTATTGTTACTTGTTACTGTTATTGTTATTGTTATTGTTACTGTTATTGTTGTTGTATTGTTATTGTTATGTGTTATTTTTGTTTAAAGCCCAGCCGACTGAGTATGGCCATATCAGGGCTTTAACCGTTTCAAAAGCATGCACAATATTTCAACAGAAAAACAAAATGGAATGAAAATTAAGTACACATATGAATGCATTCGCGCGCATAATCTAAAGACATGCCCCTGATGTTGACAACTCTGTCCAATTTATCACCGCAGGGGTGGGGGTGTAAAACTAACATGAATACAAATATATAGACATTACTAAATACACTAAAACATTTTATATAAACTGGCCTATGTTACCTGAGATTGCTTCAGCACATTTCACTTCCTTAGAGCCCAAAATGCGGTTAATACATGTGCCTAACTATCAATTGTAAGCGAAAGTGTGGAAGGCTTTATGGAAAACATACAAATGAAAGGACCAGCAAGACATAAAAAATGATAGGAAGGGACGATAGAGAACAAAGAAGTGACGGAGAACAAAGAGACTGACAAAAAAAAAAAAAAGGAAATTTCTGGCACAGAATTTCTTGAATGTAGAAGAGATACGATTTGTATTGAAAGAGCCCTCGGCATCCCCACAGGGGAGGGTGGCTTTACTCTAAGTACATGTAATTGGGTTAGCTTGTCACAATCAGGATTAATTTGAACTGTAACAATTATCACGTTCCATTTTCATCAAAAGATGATACATTGAGGTTTGTAAACGGAGTAACTGATGGCTGGGTCTGAGTGGGCCATGCAGTGCATTGACGCCCCCCCCCCCCTTTTTTTTTTTTTTTTTTTTCTTGGTGAAATGACTGTCGAGTAGCGTCGGGAGCTTTGGAAATGATTGTCTGGAGAGTGGCGAGGCATTGGTGCTCCGGGTCCCATTCGCATCCTCGTTGTGTTTCTTGTTAACTAAATATGATATATTGAGGCTCGGCTTAAAACAACAAACGTGATGATGATAATACTTCTCGGGGAAACGTTCTCTAAAATCAACATACAGAGCAACACGCACTCTGTGTATACGAATATCAGGAGCCTGAAATGCTATCTGTTTGAACAAGGTCAAGGCTCTATCAATCAGTATTGAAAGCGGGCCTCCACAGCTTGGCTGGTTGAGCGTCGGAATTTACACGTCAGTAATTTTAGAGTCGAACCAGATGCCTGGTGTAGAGGTTAACGCAACGGAGTACCGACTGGAAGGCTGTGGGCTCGAATCTCCATCAGTCCCTTCAAAAATCATTGTGGGATTTTCGAGCTCTAACCGGCTCTTACCCAGAGTTTAGCGTGCTATGGGCTCATTGGAAAGACTGGGACCACACAGTCGAGTCTCATCCATATCACGGATGCGTCGTTGAGGGTGTTGTTCAAATCTTCTGACCAGCACCGCAGGTATCTGTATCTTTCGGGCCTGGTTGACGCATAGATATATCATGATAGTAAACGGAGAGCACAGCCCTGTCACGCAGTCTCAATCCTAAGTGGAACTCCATAGCATCATGATTATCATCATCAACATCATCATCATCACATTGTAAAATAAACAAACAAACAAACAAAAAACTGTGCCAGCCTCTGTAGCCATCAAGGTGGCGTAGAAAATGGGACCAAAAAAAAAAGGTGAGCACAAAGGTAACCTGCCTGGTGCGACGATCCTAAAAATATAACTAACTAAATAAATAAAAATCAGAGTCGACTCTAGGGGTGCACTACATTGCATTGGCCTTTGACTGCCCATGTTAACATAATTGTTCCTCTGGTGGTTTTAGTGTAGGATTAGATAAGCACCCAACACCCCAAACCCCCACACCCCCACCCCACACCGCCACCCACCCTTCGCTAATTTCCCCCGGGATGTTCGCGTGCACGAAAATCGGGAGCCTGAACCAGCATGAACAAGTTCAAGGCCATCATTCTATCAATCAACATTGAGAGCGGATTACAACACCTTAAGTAAGATCAAGGCCTGTGGTGGGTGCACATGTAAAACTGAACCAGGCCTTGTGAGAGGAACAGATGTTGATCCAAAGTATAAATGTCTAAACAGAATAGCTAATTTTTTTATATACAGAATAACTATTTCTATACAGATTAGTTAGTTGTGTTGTGATTCAGACCTTTAATTATTTATTTATTCACTTTATATATATGTTCCCTTTTTGAAGGTAAGATATACACATACACATGTCATTTACATGTTACCAAGATTATTCCAGCGGTAGGCTGATAAATACTAGCATAAAATAGAGGCTAGGTAAAACATAGTCTAGGTACGGCCTTAGGACCTGGTCAGCTCATGGTTTTTTTTGTTTTGTTTTTGGTTTTTTTTTTGGGTGCAGGCTTAAGGCTTGTGCCACGGTTACCATACACGTGGCACTTGTGACGTTAGTGCATATGGAATTCGTTCCGAGCGCGGAGACGTCATCTTGAGAAACTGAAACTGAAACTAAAACTCATCTAAAATAAAGAATAAACCAACAGCCACTGACAATAATTGTACTCTTTCTAAGAGAGTTATGGCCACATTCATTCATAATCATACAATACAGATTAGGGATATTTCATGAGGCTAACGTGGATTCCTGCATTCACTAACAGAGACAAAGAATAATAGAAGCATAGGAAGAAAGCTAAAGGGAAAAAAATGAGATAGAGGAATCATGGAAGAGGGAACTTCCGTTCTTGTTATTCCTAGCTGAGTCGACCACTTAAGCGATCTTTAAGCTGATGGACGAAAAAGGAGGGGGGAGAGAGAGAGAGAGAGAGAGAGAGAGAGAGAGAGAGAGAGAGAGAGAGAGAGAGAGAGAGAGAGAGAGAGAGAGAGAGAGAGAAACTGAAAACTGAAACTGTTTATTGTCATTACCCGAAAAGGTCTTTTGACAAGGGGGATAACAATTTTCCAGTAGTGCGACACATAATCCACTCTATGTATGTGCGCAAATTCTTCACACATAATCAAAAAAAATATCGAACATCCATTCCTTGAACAGTCGAACATATTCAAATCATATACAATATAATGAACAATCATCCATTTTACCACTACTACATAATACAAAGAAAACAACAACAAAAAATATCAGAACAGTGTTCCCACATTCAGGCCAATAATTTGTTTAGGTTTAGACAAACCAAAATCTTTTTCACACACCCACACCCACTCACACGCATCCATATACGCTCACACGCGGGCGCGCGCTCGTGCGCACACACACACACACATCAAAACTGTAATATGATGAAACATCTGGGCTAGACCACCCAAACCTTACATTTAGTGATAATAATATAATCTTCACATAACTGCCCCAAAATACTCTGTTAACAAGGGACATCACTATGCCTTTTATTTATTTGTTTTTTGGTTTGTTTGTTTTTTTGTTTTTGTTAACATGTATAGTAGACCCTTAAGTGTCTATATACCCTCGCATTGACTATTGCAATTCACTCCTGTCTGGTCTTCCTGCCTCCACCATTCACATCCTTCAGCGCATTCAAAACAATGCTGTACGCCTTGTACTCAAAAAGAAAAAAGCTGACCACATATCTCCTCTCCTGGCACAACTTCACTGGCTCCCTGTATCAAAGCGCATACAGTACAAACTAGACACCATGTGCTACAAAAGCCTCAATAACGCAGCCCCCGATTACCTGTCAAGCCTACTTGAGATCTATCTTCCCTCACGTACCCTCCGCTCTGCCTCCGATCCTCTGACTTTTCGCTTTCCACGCACTAAGCTCAATACCTATGGTCCACGAGCCTTCTCTGTTTCTGGTCCACTCTCCTGGAACAAACTTCCTCTCTCAGTCCGTCAGCAACCTACTTTTGCCTCCTTCAAGTCCGCTCTCAAAACTCACCTTTTCTCCTCTGCATAAAATCCTAACCTCACTCAACCCCCCTCTGCAGCCTGTCTCCGCTCGGAGGGGAATCACTTTGTTTTAATATATAATTGTATATGATGTGCTCTCTGTGGTTTTCCATTGGTTTTATTCTTGCTTTTATTGCTTTTATTCTTTTCTCCCCATTTGTGGCCATGCATGTGTGTGTGTGTGTGTGTGTGTGTGTGTGTGTGTGTGTGTGTGTGTGTGTATGTGTGTGTGTGTGTGTGTGTGTGTGTGTGTGTGTGTGCGTGCGTGCGTGCGTGTGTGCGTGTGTGTCTTTTCGGCGCTTGGATTTGATTTTGTCGAGATTTGCGCTATATAAATATTGTAATTATTATGTATGCATGTGCGTACGTATGTATGTATGTATGTATGTATGTATTCGCTTAGATTTATGTATGTATGTATGTATGCATGTATACGCTCAGCTTAGATTTATGTATGTAAGTATGTAAGCAT
>CM060309.1:22494808-22517308 GCA_030674185.1 Monoplex corrugatus
TTAATTCTTGGGAGAGGGGCGTGATTTATCCTCTTGTTGCGTGTAGGATTGATAAAGAAGGTTTTGGTTATGTTATCTGGAGCATATCCATATATCAGAGCTGTACAAGGTTGGCAGTACGTTTGAGTTGTAGAACTGCAAGTTTAGGATGAGGCAGGTTGTTGTTGTTTTTTTTTGTTGTTGTTTTTTTTTTGCTGTTCAAGATTTTCGACAGCATGTTGAATGCTGCCGTTGCTTTGCCGGAATATCAATGTTTAAAACGATCGGGCTTAATCAGTCTACGTGTATATTTGTGTGTGTGTGTGTGTGTGTGTGTGTGTGTGTGTGTGTGTGTGTGTGTGTGTATGTGTGTGTGTGTGTGAGTGTGTGTGTTTGTTTGTTTGTTTGTGTATATGTGTGTGTTTGTGTGTGTGTGTATGTATGTGTGTGTGTGTGTGTCTGTGTGTGTGTGTGTGTGTGTGTGTGTGTGTGTGTGTGTGTGTGTGTGCGTGTGTGTGTGTGTGTGTGTGTGTGTGTGTGTGTGTGCGTGTGCATCATCATCACCATCACATGTGCCCTGACGCATGGCGTTGGCGATCGTGGCCCTCCAAATGTTTTGACTGTGTATGCATAAATACATATATGAGTGTATGTCTAGCTGTGTTGGGGGAGGGATTAGGAGTGGGACTTAGTATAACTGACCACTAGATTGGGAAAAATGAACGAATTAATGTAAAGCGCAGTGAATCTTTACCTATGTGTAGGAGTATAGGCTAAATCTCGGACTCAGGCTAAATCTCGTGGGACTCGGAGGTATGTCCCCCAGACGTGCGGCATGCAGGTCCACCGGCATATGGATATGCCCTGGTGCCCACGAACCAGATCCCCAAGCTATGGGTAAATAGCTCCACTGCCTGTGGGCATCTCGGGAGAGAGTAAGGCTAAGGGAGTTAACCCTGAAAAAAAAACCGATGGAAGGCAAGGGGAAACCACCATTGTACTTTTCCCGAGGACAATCATGGACAAAAGAAAGATGAAGAATGAAGTTAACGACGTGAATAGGTGCTCCTGTTGAGCACCTTCGTCCGGTAGGGACTGTCATGCGGCGCAGGTGACACCTGACCGTCAGCCAGCTACTGCGACCAAAATCAAACCTAAAGTCAAACTTAGAAACATCAAAATAGCAACATGGAACACCAGAACACTGTTGCAGAAGGGAAAATTAGACAACATCAAAATGGAGATGGAAAGGCCTAACATCAGTATTTTAGGACTAGGGAAGTGAGATGGAAGGAGGCAGGCATTAGAACATCAGGAGAATATACTCTGATATGCTCTGGTGGTAATTCACCTGAAAGATGAGTAGGCATCATAATGGACAAAGCCAAATCAAAAGCAGTTAAGGGATACTGGGCTGTGTCCGACAGAGTTTTGCTGGTCAAATTGGGAGGCAAACCGTTTGATATCAACATCATACAGGTGTATGCACCTACATCCGCATGTACTCAGGAAGACATCGACAACTTCTATGAAGTATTAGAGATTGCCAAGGTCCAATGTAAATCACAAGAAGTCACAGTCATAATGGGAGATTTTAATGCTAAAGTGGGACAGGATAGGGTGGAGGATATAGTTGGACCTCTGGCCTTGGTACACAAAATGAAAGGGGAGGGAAACTTATAGAATGGGCACAGACGAATGAGTTCATAGTAGGAAACACCTGGTTTGAGCAGCCTAATAGAAGAAAATGGACTTGGATGAGTCCAGGAGATAATACCAAAAATCAGATTGACTACATCCTGATCAACAAAAGATTTAGAAATTCTTTACTGTCAGCAAAAACACTACCAGGAGCTGACTGCAACAGTGACCACAATCCTGTAGTGGGAAGGTTTAGGCTGAAATTCAGGAAAAGGAAACAGACCAAAAGCAACATCAAACTAAACCTTGGACTCTTAAAGACAGATGAAGTGATACGTAAAAACTTTAATGTACACGTTCAAAACAGATTCAGTGCTCTGGAAGACGTTGGTGACAGTGAGGAACAATGGACAAAGTTGAGAAATTCGATGAATGAAGCTTGTGACGAAATTCCTAAGGCAGATAGAAAAGCAAAAAAAGAGCTGGATGACTAATGAAATTCTGGGCTTCATGGAGGAACGGAGGAGGGAAAAGAAAAACGAGGAGATACACAGGAAGATAAACAAAAAAGTCAGGTATAAGTGCAATGAAGCTAAGGAAGCTTGGCTGAAAACAAAATGCAAAGAGATAACCGACACAAAATGGATCCTCAGGGTATGTACAGACGAATTGAAAAAATTGTCCACATGAAATATACATGCACACCGACTGGTTGCTTAAAATCGAAAGATAGCACGCTTATCATGGAAAAAGACAAAATACTGGATAGATGGGAGAGTACATTAAAGACCTTTTTGAGGATGACAGAAACGAAGAACACATTATAAAACAGAACTTTGAAGGACCACCCATAATGAAAGATGAAGTTAGAGCAGCACTGAAAAAGATGAAACCAGGAAAAGCCCCAGGACCAGACAACATTACTGCAGAGATGATCCTGGAGGAATTTGCATAGAAAAAATAACAATCCTCCTAAATGAAATTTACGACACTGGAAAATTCCCCATAGATATCGAAATCAATTTTCATTGCACTTCCAAAGAAGACAGGGGCTATAGAATGCAAACTCCATCGCACAATCAGTTTGATGAATCATGTAACAAAAATCCTGTTAAGAATAATCATGATGAGGACAAGGAATAGAATCAGAAGAGAAATAGCAGAAGAACAGTGTGGATTTGTGGAAGGGAAAGGAACTATTAATGCCATATATATCCTAAGAACTATCATAGAGAGGTCAATTGAGATGAATAAGGATTTGTATTTATGCTTTGTTGACTATACCAAGGCTTTCGATCGGTACGACATGAAGAATTGATCAACCAACTGAGAGACTCGGTGTTGATGGAAAAGATCGAATAATCAGGAATATGTACTGGGAACAAACAGCTGCAATGAAAATAGAAAACACTTTACAGCGATAAACATCACATGAGAAACCTAGAAGAAGACCCTGGATTAAAGGTTGGAGGGAAAATGATAAACAAACATTCAGTACGCAGATGACACCGTGCTAATTGCAGAAAATGAAATGGACCTACAAAGACCTTGTGAATATACTTGAAATAGAAAGCAAAGGTAAGGGGTTGGAACTAAACAGCAGGAAGACTGAAGTCATGGTGATCAGTAAAAAACATGAAATCCCCTCATGCAAAATAAAAGCAAATGGCACAACCTTGACACAGGTTAATAAGTTCAAATACCTGGGAACGGTCATTTCATCAGACGGCAGATGCACATCGGAAATAGCCAGCAGAATCGGCCAAGCCAAAATAGCATTCAAGAAGATGACAAGCATTCTTACACAAGCAAATAACATCAGGAAGAGAGTCCTTGAATGTTATATAGAACCAATACTGTTGTACGGATGTGAGGCGTGGACAGTCAACAACAAAGCCAGAGCAAGATTGAGGCAGTCGAGATGTGGTTTCTAAGAAGAATGTTGAGAGTTCCATGGACAGCAAAGAAAACAAACGAGACAGTCTTGATGGAAGGCAGACACAAGTAGATCACTCATAAGGAAGATTAGGAAAAGACAAGCAACATTTATAGGCCATTTTATGAGGAAGGGGGATTTGGAGCATCTGGTCACAACGGGAAAGCTGGAGGGAAAGAGAGCACCAGGTAGACCCAGGGAGAAAATGCTAGACGGACTTGCGGAGTGGCGAAGACAAGGAGGGTGGAGGAGATGCTTGGGGCAACAAGAGATAGAGACATGGGCAGCCAGGGAGGTACCTGATGATGATGGAGTATAGCGCTATATAAAAATGATTTATTATTATTATCATTATTGTTTATTATTATTATTGTTATTATTATTATTATTATTATTATTACATTATCATCATCAGTATTGTTATTATTAGCTGTCCATCTCTCGTGCTCTTTTTCTGTCTCTCTTTTGAATATTTTTATATTATTTACCTTTTTCTGTTCCATTCTTTTCTTTTGTTTCTTTTCGATAATTCTTCTCCGTCAAAATCAGAGTTCTACAATTACAGTGTGTATGATTTTTGCATTACACACTGCCATCAGTGCTCTTTTTCTGTTTTTCCTTGTTCACGTCCTTTGATCTATTGTTTTCTGCTGTCTGTTTTTCTTCTACACCTACGTCAAGATAGTATCAGCTTCCAAAAATTACCTGTGGAAGTTCTAGAAATCGTGGGTGATATAATTAGGGTTATTATATTGTGGATGGGTGTGTGTGGGTGGGTTGATGTGTGTATATGTGTGTGTGTGTGTGTGTGTCTTTGTGTGTGTGTGTGTGTGTGTGTGTGTGTGTGTGTGTGTGTGTGTGTGTGTGTGTGTATGTTGTGTGTGTGTGTGTGTGTGTGTGTGTGTGTGTGTGTGTGTGTGTGTGTGTGTGTGTGTAGGCCACTACGTTTCTCCATAGCAGAATATCTCAACACTATTTGAGTATTCAGTGTCTTCGATCATGTTTTTGAGGGGTAAGCGATACAGAATTCGAATAACATTATAGTTTATCTCTGTTGATGCCTGTGCGACTATACAATTCTCTCCCCTTAAAGAATACTTATATATTTTTCGTTCTGCCTCATTCTCTTTGTTTTTCGCATGGGAAAACATTCTTCCCATGGCTTGTCGTTCATAAAGATGGCGGCCGACCAACAGAGATGTGTTTGAAAGGCCGTTACGATCGTTAAGAACACAACTGGACAGACGAGAGAACCATCATGTTGCTTGTGTCAGCCATGGCAAGCATAGGGTTTTTTTTCCTTCAGCGCTGACAAACGTCTGAATAGGGCAAACTTCCCAAAACATCGCCTCACGGTGTGTTTCCAGGTGGTAACATAAGACATACTGTGCACATCTTTCTTCCTTTTTCCATGGGATCGTAGTGAGTCCCCCACGTTTTAGTGAAATTGTTTTGTCCTTAACATTGATGGAAAAGTCACATATTTAACAAGGCGACCGTATTTTACTCCATTTCTTTTGTCCAAGGATTTGTAGGTCTACAAAATCGAAGACTGTTATAATGGCTCGACCATTTTTTTTTTATTCATAAAATCTGTTTATCAAAATATGTTTACCATGCAGTGCTGTTTTCATTTCTCACTGTCACATCTGTAAGAAATGAAAAATCTCGACAGCTCAGTGTTGGGTGTGTGTGTTTGTTGTTGTTATTATACATATATACATATCATGTATATATGGTTTTTCCCCCTTGCTGGTGTTATTGTTGTTGTTGCTGGTTGTTGTTGTAGCTGTTGTTGTCGGCCATCATGCTGTGTGGATATGGGTGTTGTATGTATGAATTATGTGTGTATGTCTGTGTGTGGGCATTGGGTATATGCATTATTTATGTTACTTATATTTTTGTGTTATTTATTATAGCTTACCTGAATATTTGTCTACATACTTCTTTATTTTGTATTTATTTGTTCACCTACTTACTTACTTCTTATTCACTTACTACTATTACTTACTTACTTACCTTCACTCATTCACTCACTCACTCACTCACTCACTCATTTACATACCTATCTGTCATTAAGAAAATACTGTCTTCACCTAGTTGATAGACAGCTGAGCATTTGTGCGTTGACATGGGGGGGGGTGGGGTTCTGTCATATGAGACGAGTTTATACAGAATGGCTAGTTGTGTTTGATTCAGACCTTTAATTTTGTATTTATTTACTTCAGTATATATAGCTCCTTTTTTAAGGATAAGATACACACATACACATGTCATTTACATGTAACCTAGATTATTCCAGTGATAGGCTGATGAAATACCAGTATAAGATATAGACTAGGTAAAACATAGTCTAGTAGGGCGTCAGGACCTGGCCAACTCATGGGTTTACGTGCAGGCTTAAGGTTTGTGACATGATCACCATACACGATGGCACCTGTGACGTTGTGCATATGGAATTCGTTCCGAGCGCGGAGACGTCATCTTGAGAAACTGAAACTGAAACTGAAAAACAAGTGTGACTGCCGCGTTCAAGCAAACAGGAACCAGAAAAAAAAACACGAAAAAAGATAAGAACGCGTATTTAATACAACAAGACAAGACAGGCGCAAATTTTCGGCCAACTGGCCTTTGTCAAGCTAAGACCATAAAAAACAAACACCAAATACAAAAAAACTCAGGAGAAAAATACTGAAACGTCCCTACTGCTTCAATCTTTTTCTCCTAACTTTTGTATTTGGTGTTTGTTTGTTTCTTTGTGATCTTACGCGTGACAAAGGCCAGTTGGCCGAAAATTTACTCCAATCTTGTCTGATTGTATTAAATACACGTTCTTATTCTTTTTTCGTGTTTTTTTTTTTCTGGTTCCCCGAAACTGAAACTGTTTTTTTATTTCAAAACGTGTGTTTGTGTGTCAGGACGAGAGCAAAGGAGCCTACAACCCGGACGCCACAGTGGCCGAAGTGGTTCCCTTGCTGGTGGACGAAGACTGCCCCTTACAGCCCGACGACACCAACAGCTACATCAACGTCAGCTGCATCGATTACCTGCACCGTTTTGTGGACAACATGACCAAGATGGTGTTTTTCCTGTCCCTGCTGTTTGAGTTGTTGCAGCTGGTTGCTGCTCTGTGTGCGCTCTACACCTCCCGTGCCACACGCAACAAAATGCTGAGAGAGCATATGAAGAAGAACCGACTGGTTCGATAGTAAGCAGCAGTGAGTAAGCGACAAGATGCTCTGTCAGCATATGAAGAAGAACTGATTGGTTGATAGTATGCACGATGAGTAAGCAACAAGATGCGAGTTAGCATATGAAGGGAAACTAGATTGCTTGTAGTATGCAATGAAGGGAAACAACAAGATGCTGTGTCAGCATATGAAGGAAACTCAAGATGCGTAAATGAAGGGAAACAACAAGATGTCAGACACATAATAAGAAAAAAACGATTGTTCTGTCAGCGATATGAAGGGGAAACAACAAGATGCTGAGTCAGCATATGAAGGAGAACCAGATCTCTTCAATGAGTAAGCAGGAAACTACAAGGCAACCAGATATGAAGGGAACTACAAAGTTTCATGAATGAAGGGACCAATTGGCTATGAGGTAAGAACACAGATGCCTGATCAGCATATGAAGAAGACTACGATGTTTCGCAATGAAGGAAACACACGATGCTGTCAGCATACGAAGAGGAACCAGATTTGGTCGATAGTAAGTAAAACGATAGCAACAAAATCCTGTCAGCATATGAAAAAAGAAGCCGTTGGCAATGAAGGAAACACAAATGCTCTGGCTATATGGGTGGAACTTCCAAGTGCCTGCACAATCAATGAAACTAATCATTGTCTATTAAAACTCAAGATGCTCTCAGCATATAAAGGGGAAACTACAAGATGCTCTGTCAGTATATGAAGGGGAAACTACAAGATGCTCTGTCAGCATATGTAGAAGAACTGATTGGTTGGATGAGTATGCAACAATGAGTAAGCAACAAGATGCTGAGTCAGCATATGAAGAAGAACCGATCGGTTCGATGAGTAAATAACAGTGAGTAAGCAACAAGATGATGAGACAACATAGTAATAAAGAAAAACCAATTGGTTCGGTGAGTAAGCGACAATGAGTAAGCAACAAGATGCTGAGTCAGCATTTGAAGAAGAACCGATCTGTTCAATGAGTAAGCAGTAATGAGTAAGCAACAAGATGATGAGACAACATAGTTATGAAGAAGGACCGATTGGTTCGATGAGTAAGCAACAAGATGCTGAGTCAGCATACGAAGAAAAACTGTTTGGTTCGATGAGTAAGTAACAATGAGTAAGCAACAAGATGCTGAGTCAGCATACGAAGAAAAACTGTTTGGTTCGATGAGTAAGTAACAATGAGTAAGCAACAAGATGCTGAGTCAGCATACGAAGAAAAACTGTTTGGTTCGATGAGTAAGTAAAAACGAGTGAGCAACAAGATCCTGAGACAGCATATGAAAAAGAACTGATTGGTTCAATGAGTAAGCAGCAACTGTTCTGGCTTTGCGTGTTGACTGTCCACGCCTCACAACAATTTAACATTATCATTTCTTTAAAACATTCAAGAACTCTCTTCCTGATATTATTTGATAGGCATTTGTTGATAAGAATGTTTTTAATCTTCTTGAAAGCTGTTTTGGCTTGGCCCATTCTGTTGGCTATTTCTGATGTGCATCTGACCGTCTGGTGAGATGACCGTTACCAGATACTTAAACTTATCAACCTGTCTCAAAGTTGTGCCATTTGCTGTTATTTTACATGAGGGTTTTTTTTTTTACTGATTACCATGACTTCAATCTTCTTGCTATTTAACTCCAACCCTATATTTTTTGCTTTCTGTTTCTATTACATTCACAAAGTTTTGTAGTTCCCGTTCATTTTCTGCGATTGGCACGGTGTCATCTGCGCAGCGAATGATGTTTATCATTTTCCTCCAACCTTTAAATTAATCCAGGGCATTCTTCTACGTTTCTCATGTTGGTTTCGCTGTAAAATGAAAACAAAACTGGTGGCACAACACAATCTTGCCTGACTCCGTCGTTTGATATTTTGGAAAGAGTTTGTATCGTTCTTCATTCTGATTGCTGCTGTTTGTTCCCAATACATATTTGGAGAGAGAGAAAAAACGTATGATTTTGTTTGATCGTTCGTTCGTTCGTTTGTTTTCTTTCTTTCTTTCTTTCTTTCTTTCTTTCTTTCTTTCTTTCTTTGATTGTTTGTTGTTTTGCTTTGTTTGTTGTTTTCTTGTTAGTCTATTTTGTTTTGTTTTTGTTTGGATTTTGTCTTTTTTTATGAAAACCAGGGACAGAGGCAGGGCCTATGAAACACTAAGCTGACACCATTGAATGATCGCAACATGAACAAGGGCAGGAAACAAGCCAGGTTCTTGTTTGTTGTTTTGTTTGTTTGTTTGTTTGTTTGTTTGTTTGTTTGTTTGTTTGTTTGTTTTTGTGTTGCAGGCTTGGACTGAACTCGAGACGTCAGATCTTAAGTCCATGGCACTATCAAAAGAACCAGCCAGCTCACGTAAAACACAAACCAACCAAAACAAAGGTCAAGGAATAGTTGTATACAACGACCAGTTCTTAACACCTGGAGAAAATGCATCCTCTGGAGCTGGGGACGGAGAATTTTGTGAACTCACTGATCAGTTGATTGTGCGATCGGTCAGTCCCCCCCCCCCCCCCCAAGTGGAACTCTCTCTCTCTCCTCTCACTCTCTCTCTCTTCTCTCTTTCTCTCTCTCGATCTCTATCTCTCTATCTCTCTCATTCCCTCTCTCTCTCTCTCTCTCCTCTCTCTCACACACACACACACACACACACACACACACACACACACACACACACACACAAACACACACACACACTCTCTCTCTGTCTCTTTTTTTTCTCTCTCTCTCTGTATATATATATATATATATATATAGAGAGAGAGAGAGAGAGAGAGAGATCATACGATGAGATCATACGATTTTATTGTCATTTTACCCTGAGGAAGGCCAAGGGCTGAAATATAGGAGAAAATACTCAATGCCCTTGTTGATTGTCTTGGAAAATTGAAGTGTATATATGTATATATATATATATATATATATATATATATATATATATATATATATATATATATATATTATGTATTATACATACATACATACACACATACATACATACATAACCACATACATACGCAATATATATAGATATATACATATATATATACCTACATACATAAATACATACATACATACATACATACATGCGTATAGACATGTATACATACATATATGCATACATACATATATACATGCATATACATACACACATACCTACATACATACATACATACATGCATACGTACGTACGTACGTATTTACATATATACATGCATATATATATATATATAATATACATACATACATACATATATACATGCATATACATACATACATACATTCATACACACACACATACACACACAAACTATCACACACACACATACACACACACATACACACACACACACACACACACACACACACACACACACACACATACACACACACACACACACACACACACACACACACACACACACACACATAAAGTAAACAACTCCGTGTAGCAACCTACACGCTCTGCTATACATTGTGTACTCGTTAGTCCAGGGCTGTGACAGAGGGCGTTTAAACATCGTTAGACGTGATGCCAAGTTTACAGAAGCTCCATGACCTACAGCTCATTGTAAGACCACCCCTACTTGTCCTATCGATCAGTGAACACTTATCTTTGAGCGGTCGATGATCTCAGTGGAAAACACATCATTTAGCGAACATCGATATTTTGGCTAAACAGATGTTGGCTGAGAGAAAAACCTGTCAGAGATATAACTTGCTCTTGCTGATACTTTATCGCCATCACTAATGTCACTGACCAGCGTGGTCGTCAAATGCATACACGTCAGAGTTTTAAACGAAAGGTCCTGATTCCACCCTGGCTGAACTGCCCACCCAACTGGTGGGTAAGGGTGGTGATTTTATTTAATATATTTATTCATTTTTTGATCTCCCAGTGATAAAAGTAACATGCCTTGATTATGAGTGTAAAAAATGAGTACATATCTCTCTCTCTGTCTCTCTCCCTGTCCTCTCTCTCTCTCTCTGTCTCTCTCTCTCGCTCTCTCTCTCTCTCTCTCTCTTCTCTCTCTCTCTCTCACTCTCGCTCTGCCTTTGTGTGTGTCTCTGTCTTTCTTTCTTTCTCTCACTCACTCTCTGTCCTGGCTGTCTGTGTGTGTCTCTCTCTGCCTCTATCTGTCCTGTCTGTCTGTCTATCTGTCTCTTTTTCACACACAAGTACAAACACGTACCACACACATTTGTGTATACACCAAACACATACACACACTCGCAGATATATGCTTAACATACATACCCGCTCGTGCGCGCAATGCACACACATACACGCGCACACATACATGCACACAACACACGCGCACACACACACACACACCAACACACAAACATACACACTATCACACACACACATACACACAACACACACACACACACACACAACACCACACACACACACACACACATAAAGCAGACAACTTAAACTTACGGCAGTAACCTACAACGCTCTGCATACATTGTGTACTCGTTAGCCCAAGGCTGTGACAGAGGGCGTTTAAAACATCGTAGACGTGATGCCAAGTTTACAGAAGCTCCGTGACCTACAGCTCATGTAAGAACCACCCCTACTTGTCCTATCGATCAGTGAACATTATCTTTGAGCAGTTCGATGATCTCTTGAAAACCGTCATTTTGCGAACATCGATATTTTGCAAAGAGATGTTGGCTGAGAGAAAAACCTGTAGAGATATAACTCTCTTGCTGAACTTTATCGCCATCACTAATGTCACGACCAGCGCGATCGTCAAATGCATACACATCAGAAGTTTTAATCCAAAGGTCCTGATTCCATCCTGGCTGAACTGCCCCCCACTTCGTGGGTAAAGGGTGATGATATATTTATTTTTTTCTATGATATATTTATTTATTCTATCTATTATGTATTATTTATTTATTTGTTATTATTTATTTATTTATCTATATTTAATTATTTATTTTGATCTCCTAGTGCATAAAGTTCATGTCTTCATTATCATGAGTAAAAAAAATGTACACTCTCTCTCTCCTCACTCTCTCTCTCTCTCTCTCTCTCTTCTTCTTTCTCTCCTCTCTCTCTCTCTCTTCTGTCTGTCTCTCTCTCTCTGTCTCTCTGTCTCTGTCTCTCTCTCTCTCTCTGTTTTCTTTCTTCTTTTCTATGTCTCTCTGTCTCTGTCTCTGTCTCTGTCTCTTTCTATCTTCTCTATCTCTCTCTCATCTCTCTTTCTTTCTTTCTTCTCTGGCTCACTCTCTGTCTAGTTGTGTTTGTTGTTCTCTTGTCTCTGTCTGTCTGCTATATACCTCACCTACAAGTACACACACACACATACACGCACACACACACACCACACACACACACACACACACACACACACACACACACACACACACACATACACACACACACACACACACACACCACATACACACTACACACACACACACATTTGTGTATATACCAAACACATTCACACTTCACAGATATATGCATGAACATACATACACGTTTGTGCACACATACATAACACACGCGGACATACCGACAGACAGACGCGCACACACACACACACACACAACACACACACACACACACACACACACACACAAGGTGCCATGTGTATGGTGATCATGTAAAACACTACAGGGTGCAAGCCAGAAATGGGGGTATAATGATAAAGCCTTCATATCGGATACTCCTAACCTGTCTCATCTAATGTAGGGTTCCATATCTATCCTTCTATCAACCCATTATGATGTAACTTGGGCCATGTTATAGTGAAATGTACCTGTACATCTATAACATACAGAAGAAACTGAAACAAAACAAGCTACAAACACACACACACACACACACAGATATATAGATATAGATGTGTATAATTTAATTTTATATATTGTCTATATCTATATACATAAACACACAAACACACAACACACACACTACTACACACACAACGACAACACACTACACACACACACACACACACAACAACACACACACTACACATACACACACCACCAACACACAGATAACTACACTAAGATGTGTAAATATATAATTATATGTCATATCTATATACATAAACACACACACACACACACACACACACCACACACACACCACACACACACACACACACACACACAACACAGAGATAAATATATATAGATGTGTGTGTATATATATATATATATATATATGTCTATATCTATATACATAAAACACACACACACACACACACACCACACACTCACACACACACACACACACTCACACACACACACACACACACACACACACACACACACACACACAGATAAATATATATAGATGTGTGTGTATATATATATATATATATATATGTCTATATCTATATACATAAACACAGACACACACACATACACACACACACACTCACACAGATATATATATATATAGATGTGTGTGTATATATATATATACGCGTGAGCAACACACACACACACACACACACACACACACACACACACACACACACACACACATACGCACAGAGAATGATCATGGCAAAACCATAAACCTGCAGAAACTGTGGCTAGACAGGATCAAATCCAAGAGCCTTGCATTATCGCTCATGCACACACACTTACATAAAAACACATGCACACACCATCAGTCACACCTTTACATACACGAATGCACACAGCATCCCACCAGCTCCTGTTCACACACACGCATTTGTTGTTGTTGTTGTAGTAGTAGCAGTTGTAGGACGCCTCTTCATCCAGTTTTCTGTCTTTCCTTTACTGCAAGTGCCGCTTTGTGTATCCAGAACTTGCAGAAAACAAAAATTATGATCAACAACTACTACATCGAAGACTTAGACGGAAAAGTGAAGATCGAAAACGAAGAGCTAGAAACGGTCGACCACTACATGTACTTAGGCCAACGCATCTCATCTCAGCAGAATCCTTCTCCTAAGAGGAAGAAATCAAACGTAAGATAACCGAGTCAACAAGCCACTCAAAACAAAATTTGTGATCTGCTTGAGGGTCAAACCCGAACCCTTTGCGTTCTCAACACGGCTCATTTAGTACCTGACCAATGGGACCATTTTTGGTTCAAGCACCAAACGGACAACGAAGTAATTGTTGGTTCGATCCTTAGCAGTTCAAAATTTTGGCCCGTTAGCTCCCAGGAGAACTGGAATAAACAGACAGATAACAATCTTTTCCAAATCCACCCCAACCTGAAAGAAATTCTCCCATCTGCTGCAGGGAACCGTAAGAAAGAGACAGTGTTATGTAGATTACACACGGTCACACATCCTACATTCATTCGTACCTTTTTAAAAAATGAAGAAGCACGTTGGTGTATACCATGTGACGAGTTATTGACCATCAGACTACCTTCTTCCTGATTGCTGGGACTTGTACGATGTGAGACATAATCACTACACGGCGGACACCTTAAAGGTCCTCTTCCAAGACGTCCCTCCTGATCCAATTTTTTCAAGTTTTTACAAGAGATCAATAAATATGTTTTTCTTTAATTGCATTTTAGACTTGTAAGGTTAAACAGTGAACACAATTTTAAATTTTAATTTTAACCTGGTTGTCGTTTTTGAGGTGGTGTTAGCCCTGATATGGCTCTAGTAGTCGGCTGGGCTATAAGCAATATGAACTTGGGAACTCGGTCTACTGTTCCCATAGTACCGAACAACCTCTACCCACAGATATAAAAAAAATATCTTCCGGAGGAAACAGAAAAAAAATAATAACAATAACCTATTCCAGCCGTACTAAGAGACACTGTCATCCTTTTTGATTGCAATGCGACATTTCTTGGTTATTTCATTTCATTCATGATTATTATTTAAAGCCAAGACGACTACGCGGGGCTTATATCAGGGATATAACCACTCTCAAAACGTACACAACATCTTGTTGGCAAAAATCTGGATAAAAAATCAAGTACACACACACACACACACACACACACACACACACACACACACACACACACACACACACACACACACACATGTATATATGTGTATGTGTGTGTATCAATGCATTCGTGTATAAAACCAAGGATATGCCCATGGTGTTGACTATTCCGTCTAAATTTTACCAGGGGGTTAAAAAGAACTAAACGCGCTTGTTAACATAAATAAAGACACTAAAACGTAAACAAAACTGGCTTAGATTACTTAAAATTGGTTCTGCACATCACTTTTCCTAAGTGCCAAAAAAACGCTCGTCCGCACACTTCCTACTTCAACAACATCGCTGAAGTCTGTGGCTGGGGATGTAGGAGGTCGCCCACAGATGTCTCAACCATGTGACCTGGAGAATACTCGTGACGTCGAGCGTGGCTCCTACCGCCGATCCCGGTGAGGAAGAGAGGTGAGAGTTGAGGCGGAAAACGCTGTCAATGTATGTATCCATTTATCAATCCCAAGAGAAAAGTATGTAAGAGCTTTATAGAACACATACAGGTGAATGGACCAGCAAGGCAGAATTGACAGGAACTGATAACAGAAAGCAGGGAAGCGAAGCAGAAACAAAGAGGCTGATAGAAAAAAAAACACGAAATTTCTAGCACCCAGTTTCTCCAGTATTCTTGTTCTTGTTTTGTATTAATGTCTCAGCGTGTTCACGATTAGGGACTGTCTTGAAAACGAACCGTGTCATATAACAAGAAAGAGAACGATATCTTGTTGTGAAGATAAATATAGTTATACTGAAAGACCCCCGGTATCCCCAAGGACAGGGGGGTCTTCAATAGGCTAAGGAAAAAATTAGAAATGAAACCGAAAAAAAAAAACCCCCAAAAAAACCCATACATCAGATTTATTTTCTACTAATTTCAAAGATCACGTAAAAAATAACAGTTTCAAGATATTGTATTACCGCGTTATATCCTAAAAATAATTAAAAGCAAAATATACTGCAACTACAGAAACAATTTTGCTGAAATTGTATTTCTTTCTTTTTTTCCTTTTCTTGTTGAGTGAAATTTAAGTTTTTCGTGTAAACTTCTTCATCACAGTCTGTCTATCTGTCTGTCTATCTGTCTGTCTGTCTGTTCGTGTGTGTGTGTGTATCCTTGTCTGTGTATCTTCCTGTATGTCCGTCTGCGTGTCTGTCTAAAAAAAACAACGCAGCTAAACACACGCGCGCGCGCGGACACAACACTCATACAAACATAATACACATTCACTGGCACACGCAAACATACACATCTAAACACACGCATGGGCCTGCGCGCGCGCACACACCACACACGCACTCATAATATACATATGCTCACGCTCACACACACACAACACACACACACACACACACACACACACACACACACACACACATCACACACACACACGTATAATCTTAGATACATTAATAGACACACTGAGCACGCACAAACACGTACACACACTGCATTAATACACATCTTACATCCATACACACGCGCACACACACATATAAACGCATACACATAGCGCGCGCGCACGCTCACATACGCACACACACACACACACAAGCACGTGTAAACATATACACGCACGTACTTAACACATGCACATATACGCACATATGCACAGACACACACACACTCGCATAAACACACACACACACACACACACACATACGCGCGTGCAGATCACAAACACACACATACACTCGCATACACTCAAACATAGACACATATACACTCACACACATGCACACTCAAAACTACACACACACACACACACACACACACTGCATAAACACACACACGCCAGCATAAACACACATGCACACTCATAAACTTACATACTCACACGCACATACACCACACACACACACACACACACACACACACACACACACACCAACCACACAATCACACAATCACACAATCACTCACACATACGTACACAAACAAACACACACAACACACAACACACACACTCACACACAGACATAAACACACACACACACTCACACAATCACTCAACAACCACACACACACACACACACACACACACACACACACACACAATCACAATCACACACACACAATCACACAATCACTCACACACAGTACACAACAGAACACACACACACCACACTCACACACATACATAAACACACTCACACAAACACACACACACACACACACACACCACAACACACACACACACACACAACACGCACACACTCACACAATCACTCACATACATGTACACAAACACAACACAACACACACACACACACACACCACACACACACACACACACACACACCACACACACACACACACACACACACACACACACAATCACACAATCACTCACACACACACGCACACAAACAGAACAACACACTCACACACATACACGAACACAAACACAACACACACACATAAACACACACACACACACACACACACACACACACACACACACACACACACACACACACACACACACAACACACAACACAAACACAAAGTTGTGCGGTCACCCCAATCGCAGAAAGAGACATAATAGCACACAAACAGCACACACACAAACCCCCACTAAACCAGTGTAATGATGCGTTAGCATAATAACAAAAAATCTGATGCGCCTGACTGAAGAACTCCAGTGTGATGCGCAACAGGCACACACGTCCTGTACCTAAACAGCAGGAAAGCAGTGGTCATCATCGTCATCGTTGTCGTCATCGTTGTCGTCATCATCGTCATCATCATCATCATCATCATCATCACCATCATCATCATCATTAATCTTCTTCTTATTACTATTACTATGTAATTATTATTATCATTATCTTAATCATCATCATTATTATTATCATTATTATTAATATTATTGTTGTTGTTGTTATCATTATCATTAGCAGTAGTAGTAAAAGTGGCAGTAGTAGTAGTACTACTACTACCACTACCACCACTACGATTACTACTACTACTACTACTACTACTACTACTACTACGACTACGACTACGACTAATACTATACTACTACAACCACCATCACCACCACCTCCATCACAACTACTACTACTACCACTACTACTACTACTACTACTTCTACTACTACTACTACTACTACTATCACCGCTACTACCACCACTAATAGCAACAACAGTAGTAGTAATATTGTTATTATCATCATCATTATTATTATTATTGGTAGCAAACTGACACCACCAGAATGATTGAAGTATTAAGACAGACAACGGATAGGCCAGTGTTTCATGATACCAGCTGGGTTTAAACTCGGGACATCAATTCTTGAGCCCATGGCTCTATCAAAAGAACCAACCATTCCGCATTTGAAAAACCGGAGTCCGCCCAATGGGTGGAGTCCACAACCGTTACATTCTGTGCATGACGATCTAACAACAGTGCTAATAGGCCTAGACTATTCTAGATCACCATCATCATCACCATGCGCCCTGCCGCGTGGCGTTGGCGATCATGGCCCTCTAGACAAATCTATCTTTTGTCTCTGCAGGCACTTCTCCTACCCTTTCTGTCCTCTTCCACTGCACAAGTCTGTCCAATATTTTCTCCATGGCTCTCTACCTGGTGTTCTTTTTTTTTCCCTCCAGCTTTCCTGTTGTGACTCATCATCATCATCATCATCATCATGTGCCCTGCCGCACGGCGTTGGCGATCATAGCCCTCCATACCAGTCAGTCCCTTGTCGCGTACGCTTGGCCGAAAATTTGTGCCTGTCTTGCCTGATTGTATTAAATACGCGTTCTGAGTCTATTTTCGTGTGTTGTTGTTGTTGTTGTTGTTGTTGTTGTTGTTGTTGTTGTTGTTGTTGTTTTCTGATTCCTGTTTACTTGAATACAGGCAGTTGCACTTGTTTTGGATTTCGAAATACTCTTTGGTTATGAGGCAAACTCCATGACCCTCCGGCGACAGCTCCCATGAACCACTGATACCAAAGACTCCAACGTAACTCTACGTCAGGACCTCAAATAATAGAAGAATAGGAAGCTGAGGTCAGCACTAGAGCAAGGCATTCAGGACTACAGAGTACATCAGGGGCAATGTTCACGATACTATGACGATTAATGATTTCATGATAATTAGGATGATGATCACAGTGTTATAGTTTTCCATGTAAGACTGAGACTGTGTGACAGAGCTTACACTACACTTTTTTTTTCTTCGTAATACATGTATGTACCACGGTCAACATCTCCCGAATGGTAAATACACTTGCATTTGTTGGTCAAAAAAAAAATGGGAGAGATGAATACGCCCACATTTCTTGGTCAGGAAAAGTGAGTAACACCTTCAATGACGAGTTCATAAAATAAATAAGACTCCACTGTGTATTTTCAGTCTTTCCACTGACCCCATAGCACACTCAGTTTCGGGTAGGAACCCATCTGGACCAAATCTCTCTCTCTCTCTCTCTCTCTCTCTCTCTCTCTCTCTCTCTCTCTCCTCTCACTCTCTCTCTCTCTCTCTTTCTCTCTCTCTCTCTCTCTTCTCTCTCTCTCTCTCTCTCTCTCTCTCTCTCTCTCTCTCTCTCTCTCTTTCTCTGTAGCAGCACACTTTAAAAACAACAACAAAGAAACGAAACGAAAGAAAAGAAAACGAAACGAAAACAACCAACCAAAAAAAAAAAGCAAAAAACAAAAACAAAACAAAACAAAACCAAAACACACAGACACACACACAAAACAAAAAACAATAACAAAACAACAAAACCTGAAATTATCGTTATCAAAATATTATTTCAAGTAAAACTTATCATAAGGTATAATATTATGTTAAAAAATTAAATATTTGATATTGAGAAAAAGGTTTTGGGACCCCCCCCCCCCCCTTTATCCCTCCACACACTCACACATAACTGAATGGTGGAAAGCGTTTGAAAGGCCATTTCACAGATTACGTCCCCTTAACGATAATTTCAGTTTCAGTTTCAGTTTCTCAAGATGATGTCTACGCGCGTGGAATGAATTCCATATGCAAAAAAACAAAACAAAAAACAACAACAACAACAAAAAAACGTCACAGGTGCCATGTAATGGTGTGCATGGCAGAAGCCTTACGCCTGCACATATAAACCCATGAGCTGGCCAGGTCCTGAGGTCCTACCTAACCTATGTTTTACCTAGCCTACAGTTGTTGTTTTTTTAAATCTTATACTAGTTTTGTATCAGTCTATCTCGCAGATATCTTATGTTCTATAGGATGTCTGCGGTCTGTCTGTTAGCCACAGTAACCAGTTCAGGGAGTGGCGACAGGGCACGTGCGGTCCGCCAGCATGCGGCATGCTGTGTTCATTGGCTGTGTGTGGCCATTGTCTGTGTCGCTGTGTGTCGCCTGCCGCCTCCAGAGAACTGGCAGTGGAGCAAACACCCGACAAAGTTTGGTCCCCGCTTACAAGTGGCCCCCATGTCAAAATTGACCCGGCTTTAAGATTGGTTGTAGGTTTGGTTTGGTTTGGTTTGGTTTGGTTTGGTTTGGTTGGATTTAGTTTCGTTTCGTTTCGTTTCGTTTTGTTTTGTTTTTGTTTGTTTCGTTGGTTGATTGGTTGTTTTGTTGGAGATTTTGTTGTTGTTGTTTTTTGTTGTTGTTGTTTTAACGTGTCTCAGCCAACTGCACTGCTTTGATGGCACCAATTTCACTCCAGTCATTCCAGATCCACAACACATCACAAAGTTCATTCCGTCGACGTGTGAGTGTCAGGAAGCCCATGGGAACCAGAGATATCAAACCACCCTAGGGCCTAGACCCTAGGTGGAGTTGATCAGTCTGTTCTTATTCAAATGATAAAGAACACTGCTACTGTGCCCCTTACTAATGACAGTAATCACTCAGCCATGAAGCTAGACTGCATGAGAGACCACTCCTAAGAAGACTACTACTACAGCCCTCCAACGACAGATCCCCCACCCACACACACACACACACACACTGAACTACAGACTACTACTAAGATCCCAGCTTGAGTTCACCTTAGGCATGGGAATAATAAAGGAAACCGAGGTTACCATGAGATCAGGCGGGCCCCAGTAGCTCAGTCGGTTTGAGCGTCGGATTCACACGCTAATGATTGTGGGTTCGAATCCCGGGATGCGCTACATTAAAACTGGCCTTCTCACTGCCCCATCTTAACATCATTGTTGTTCCGGTGGTGTCAGTATAGGGGTAGATAAGTTCCCCCCCCCCTTCCCCCACTTCCCTGGGATGGTTATCCCCGTCGGCCATATCACCTGAGGTGGGTGTCGACGTAAAAACTGAAACAAATTAATCAATCAATGAATGAGATCAGGACATAAAGGGCCACAGAATCTGGGAGAGCGATATTATCATGACTGATGATTTCGTGACGATGGGAATGATGATCATGATGCTGTAGAGTTCCATCTAGGATTGAGACTGTATGACAAGATTCTATGTTTATCTTATTTACTTTGTGTGTGGGGGTGTGTGGGGGTAGGGGTGCTTTAGTTCGTTTGGACGTTAATTTGATTTTCCACAAGTCTCCATGTCCGGCATACATGAAGCCTGTCAGTCACTTTTGTCCATACGCCAAGTACATCCTTATTTCACATTTAGTGTTGAAAAAAGCCTGTCGTTTTTAGTCTTTCTTTGTTCTTTCTTTCTTTCTTTTTTTTTCACATTTTGTCAGTTGGTGTTGAAGAAAATGTGAGTTGTTTTTAGTTTTTCTTTGTACTGTTGTTTTTTGTTGTTGTTGTTTATTTGTTTTTGTTTTTGTTTTTTGTTTTATTTTTTTTAATTTTTTTTTTTATCGCATTTGTCAGGTGTTGAAAAAACGCAAGTTAATTTTAGTTTTTCTTTGCTCTTTTTTTCTTTCTTTCTTCCTTTCTTTTTTTTTTCCACATGTTTGAGTTGGTGTTGAAAACAAGCGAGTCGTTTTGCAGTTTATCTAATTCTTTCTTTCTTTCTTTCTTTCTTTCTTTCATTTCATTTTAATCTGTCTGCTTGTACCATCAGGATGTCGGAAGAGAAGACAGCGCTGCTCAAACATCGGTTATGGGAGATAATTACGCTATGTGTGAATATTTCATCGATTTGTTTGTGAGCCTGTGCCAATGTGTGTGTGGGTTAACCAGCACGAGTCCCTGTGTAGGTGCTTGTCTATTTACGTGCGTCCACCGCATTTAGACAATTCCATATGCGCTCCCTCTAAATGTGCCAGCAATTAGCTGGCAGACTCTCCGACCTCCGTCAAACCTTATGCACTAGCAAGACCTTGAAATAGAGAGGGAGGGAGGGGGGGGAGAAAGATGTGTGAAACACTAAGCCAACACCACTAGAAGTGATGGAAACATTAAGATGGACAGCAAACAAGCCAGTTTAGACACACACACACACACACACACCACACACAACCACACACACACACAACACAAGATTATACATATATAGAATAGATATATATAGAGATGACAGCAGAATTAGATAGATAGATAGACAATACGATAATACATAATATGACTACTAGATAGATAATATAGATAGTACAATACATATAATACATAATAGAAGATAGAAATAGAATAGATAGATAGATAGAGAAGATAATAATAGATAACAGACAGACAGAAGATGATAGATAGATAGACAGATAATAGATAGACAACATAGATAGATACATAGATACATAGAAATAGATAGATAGATAGATAGATCAGATACATAGTAGATCAGATACATAAATAGATAGCATAATACATAGATAGATAGATAGATAGATACATAGATAGATAGAT
>CM060309.1:22527308-22529808 GCA_030674185.1 Monoplex corrugatus
GTCTCTTTCTCTGTCTCTCTGTTTCTGTCTCTGTCTGTCGGTCTGTTTGTCTGTCTGTGTCTCTCTCTGTCTCTCTCTGTCTCTCTCTGTCTCTTACTCTATCTCTATCTGTCTCTGTCTTTCTCTCTCTCTCTCATACTCTCTCTCTTCTTACTCTTCTCTCTCTCTCTCTCTCTCTCTCTCTCTCTCTCTCTCTCTCTCTTTCTGTCTACCTATCTATCTATGTCTCTTTGGCGTTTTTTTTCAAAATATCGTGTTTGAAATCAGACTGGTTGATTGTGGCGCTATTTGGGAATGCAAGTAGTATTTTTTGTGTATGTTTCATTAGCTTTACAGGCCTTGCGTCTGTGTGTATGTCTGTTCGCCAGCATGAACCCCTGTGCATATGTTTGTGTCTGTCTGTGTTTGCGTGAGTGTGTGCGTGCATGTGTACGCGCCTACGAATATGTGTATGTGCACATGTGTGTGCGTGTGTGTGTGTGTTTGTGCGTATCTGCGTGTGTGTGTGTGTGTGGTGTGTGTGTGTGTGTGCATGTGTGTGTGTGTATGTGTGTGTGTGTGTGTGCATGTGTGTGTGTGTGTGTGTTGTGTGTGTGTGTGTGTGTGTGTGTGTGTGTATGTGTGTGTGTGCGTGTGTGTGTGCTATGTGGACGTATGCGTGTGTATTCATCAGGAAGAGTGTTTTTCGTAACTTTAAGCTTGCGATACTGTTGTTCTCTATTCTTGTTCCGTCAAATAACCAAACCACTTATTTCCCTGCTGATGTGTGTGATGGTGGACTGGTGTTGTTCCCACCATTGCTCTGATCTTGTCAGCGAATTTTCAGTTGGAGTCACCGTTAGGGGTTATCTACATTTTCTTGATAGTTTTTGTTTCTTCTTTAGTTTTTACTTTTTCCTTCCGCTTGTACCGGTGGGCGTCGCGGGGAGATACAGTCGTCTGTCAGCAGCAAGGCGGGTTGCCTGGAGAAGGGACATCTCGTGAGCTCTGAGGGTGTCTGCCACGGAGTCGCTCCATCGTCGTCTTGGTCCAGAGTATCTGGTGTTGTATGCCCGAAGAGCTGGATGGTTTAGGGGCGTACGTGTGAGGTGTCCAAACCACTTGATCCTCATATGTTCGATGTGTTGTAGGATTGGTGTTGCTCCTACCACGTCTCGTATCACCTCATTTCTGATCTTGTCCCGCCTTGTCTTGTTTACTGCTTTCCTCAGGCATTTCATTTCACAGGTGACCAGTTTCCTCTCGAGGACTTTAGTTAGGGACCATGTCTGGCACTGGTATGTCAGCGTTGGTAGAAAAATGGCGTTGATGAGTTTCGCCTTAGTGCTGGTGGGAATGCTGGGGTGTTTCAGGAGAGGGGCAAGTTGGTAGCTGACTGCGTTGGCTTTCTGGCATCTGGTCTCGATTTCTCTGTCTAGTTTGCCATTTTCAGTGAAGATGCTGCCCAGGTATTTAAATTCACTGGCTTGCTTCAACTGGGTTCCGTTGATGTTGATATCCAGTTTGTTTGGTCTCTTACTGACAGTCATGACCTCGGTCTTGCTGATGCTGATCTTCATGCCGTATGTCTCGCAGCTTTCATTGTTTCTTCAATGATGATTAATCTTGTAATACTCAAGAATATATTCAGCTTTTAATGTTTTTTTCTGTCTTGTTGGTCCATTCACATGTATGTGTTCGATAAGGTCATAAATACTTTCTCTTAAGGACTGATTATTGGGTACATATATTAAGAGAATTTTTGGTTCTAGGGAAATGAGATCTGCGGAAGCAATTTTAGATAATTTAGGCCCGTTGTTATGTATGTTTTAGTGTCCTTAGTTGTGTTTGAATTAGTATTTATGTGTGTGTTTTTTTTTTAAATCCCCTGTGCGATAGATTGGACGGAGTGGTCAACGCCAGGGGCATCTCCTTAGAGTATGTGCCCGAATGTATTGATATGTGTACTCAATTTTCTTTTCCTTTTCTATTTCTGTTTAAGTATTTTGTATGTTCTGAAACGGTTTTAGCCCTAATATGACATTACGCTGGGCTTTTAAGCAAAATATAACAATAACAGTAACAATTCCCTCTTGATGAATATGATGGTGGGCTGGTGTCTGTTCCCACCATTTCTCTGATCTTGTGAGCGAATTTTCAGTCGGAGTCACGTACACTTTCTTGAATTATTTTCGTGCTTAAAATGGCTACCTGGTTGAACCTGGCTCTCAGTTACAAAAAAGGCTACCTACTGCGTAGCTTTCATCGGCGATCCAGCCGACTTCTTCAGCGCAACTGCTGGGTTGAGAACTGGCTTCAGTGCGCACCGCCTTGAGCGAACTCACGACATGCTGATTAACCTTATAATACTCAAGAATGCACTAAGCTTTTAATGTCTATTCTAATTATGCTTTACTTTTAAGCTTCAGTTTATCAGTATGCTTGCACTTACCCGTTCGTCTATACAAATTCTCAGTTGTTACAATGCAGTTTCAGTTTTAGTTTCAGTTTCAGTTTCTCA
>CM060309.1:22539808-22542308 GCA_030674185.1 Monoplex corrugatus
ACCAAATAGAGAAATTTCAGGAAAATGTGTAGGAGAACACACAAAAACTTTAGAGACCGTTTTCTCAAAATGGCCGTCATACAACTTAATGACTTTAAACATACATAACTTCTACATTTTTATGAGTACAAGCTTTATTTAGGTACCAAAATAATTAGCAGAATGTACACTTTCCAGTGAAATGTATATCTCAAAATACCCAAAATGCTAGTTAAGACAGATTTCGTGGTGGGAAGTCACATTTGATATCCTGAATGCATCCACACACGAAGGGGCTTTGGGCATTAGCCGGTCTGCGTACGTTGACGAAAAACGAATCGGACCCGTGTTCCTTATGGCTGCGCACGCTAAAGATTCCACGGCAGTTGAAAATCGTGAAGAGCAGGGCATTGCCCGGCTGCCTCAGTATAAAACATCGGAGAGATAGGTTGGTTTTCCAGGTCCCACCCCTCGACGACCAATTAAACTTGCCTTTCTGAAGTCTTGCTTTTTAAAAAAAAAGTGAAGAGTTATGAATATGAATTTGAAGCGAGGGAGAAGAGATGGGCGCCGCCCTCGTGGTGCTGGCTCCGGGAAAAGTTGAGGTCTCTGCCACCTCACTCCTTCTACGACCCGAGGTTTATGGAACTATCCAGGTGGGGACCTCAGGACCTGGCCAGCTCGTGGGTTTATGTGCAGGCTTAAGGTATGTGCCGTGATCATTCTGGATCTTCTCCATCACATGGCACCTGTGACGTTAGTGCATATGGAATTCATTCCGAGCGCGGAGACGTCATCTTGGAGAAATTGAAACTGAAACTGAAACTGAAGCATACCTGTTGACCTGGGAAATCGGAAATTTCTCCACCCTTTACTTCCCCAAGGTGAAAGTATCTAAGCGGATCGAACCCAGAAGCTCCTGATTGGAAATACTATGTTTATTCACTTAACCATCAAGTACGCACCTTGCGCTCAGCTTCAGATACTTTTTTCCGTCGAGATCCTAGATTTAAACACGTAGTACGTAACGTAACGTACGTAACTACAATGCATACAATACATACATACATATATAGATACATACATACATACATACATACATACATACATACATACATACATACATAACTACATACATACACATACTACATACATCTACTACATCATATCATCATCATCATCATCAGGTGCCCTGCCGCATGGCGTTGGCGACCATGGACTTCCAACCATCTCTATATCTCGTTGCCCCTAGCATCTCCCCCACCCTCCTCATCCCCAGCCACTCTGCAAGTCCGTCCAGCATTCTCTCCCTGGGTCTACCTGGTGCTCTCTTTCCCTCCAGCTTTCCCGTTGTGACCTGGTGCTCCAAATCCCCCTTCGTCATAAAATGGCCTATAAATGTTGCCTGTCTATTCCTAATCTTCCTTATGAGTGATCTACTTGTGTCTGCCTCCATCAAGACTGTCTCGTTTGTTTTCTTTGCTGTCCATGGAACTCTTAACATTCTCTGAGAAACCACATCTCGGCTGCCTCGATCCTGTTCTGGCTTTGCTTGCTGACTGTCCACGCCTCGCATCCGTACAACAGTATTGGTTCTATATAACATTCGAGGACTCTCTTTCTGATGTTAATTGATAGGCATTTGTTGGTAAGAATGCTTGTCATCTTCTTGAATGCAGTTTTGGCTTGTCCGATTCTGCCAGCTATTTCCAATGTGCATCTGCCGTCTGATGAAATGACCGTTCCCAGGTATTTGAACATATTAACCTGTGTCAAGGTTGTGCCATTTGCTGTTATTTTGCATGAGGGGATTTCATGTTTTTTTTTACTGATCACCATGACTTCAGTCTTCCTGCTGTTTAGTTCCAACCCCTTACCTTTGCTTTCTACATACATATATACATGCACAGACAAAATTTCTCTAGCAGATATAAGAATATGCAGACATAATTCTAAAAACAGGGGGAAAAAAACAAGACTGCGATTCATTCAAACAGACAGAAAACCAGAAAACAAACCGACAGACAAACAGACAGATAAATAGACAAACAGACAGACGAACCAAAAAAGTAGATAGATAGACAACAAACAGACGTACAAAAAGAGAAACAGATAGACAAACAGCTAAATAAAGAAACAAACAGACTGACAGACAAAGACAAACAAATGGAAAAACAAAGGACGGTTACACAGGCAGACAAACAAACAGACGGACGAACAAACAGACCGACAGACAAACAGACAGACAAAAGACAGACAAACAAGCAGACGAACAAACAGACAAACAAAACAGACAGACAACATGGAAGATTTCGCAGGCAGGCCCCCAAACCGTATTTGTGAGATCATGACAATTTGGCGCTAATAACGATAATATACAGCAATAACATGTTCCGGACCCCTGTGGCTACCTTACGAGTGGCAGACAGTTATTGAGCCATACCACTAACTCTCTCTGTCTCTGTCTCTGTCTCTGTCTCTCTGTCTCCTGTCTCTCTCTCTCTCTCTTTCTTCTCTCTCT
>CM060309.1:22547308-22549808 GCA_030674185.1 Monoplex corrugatus
GGGGAGCGGACTGAACATTGACAAGACAGTGTTCATTTTCGACCAACTGGCCTTTGCCAAGCACAAGATCACAAACAAACACCAGACACAAAAATTAGGAGAAAAAGACTGAAACTTTACTGCTGCTTCGTCCAGTGTGAGAAAACGGAGCAGCAGGGAAATTTCCGTGTTTTTCTCTAATTTTTGTATCTGGTGTTTGTTTGTTTGTTTGTTTGTGATCGTACGCTTGACAGATGGCAGATGCACATCAGAAATAGCCGGCAGAATCGGCCAAGCCAAAACAGCATTCAAGAAGATGACAAGCATTCTTACCAACAAATGCTTGTTAATTAACACCAGGAAGAGAGTTCTTGAATGTTATATAGAACCAATACTGTTGTACGAATGCGAGGCATGGACAGTCAACAAGCAAAACCAGAACAAGACTGAGGCAGCCAAGATGTAATTTCTAAGAAGAATGTTGAGAGTTCCATGGACAGCAAAGAAAATAAAAATGAGACAGTCTTGATGGAGGCAGACACAAGTAGATCACTCATAAGGAAGATTAGGAAAAGACAGGCAACATTTATTGGCCATTTTATGAGGAAGGGGATTTAGAGCACCTGGTCACAACGGGAAAGCTGGAGGGAAAGAGAGCACCGTGTAGACCCAGGGAGAAAATGCTGGACGGACTTTCAGAGTGGCTGGGGACGAGGAGGGTGGGAGAGATGTTAGGGGCAACGAGAGATAGAGACAGATGGAAGTCCATGTTCGCCGACGCCATGCGGCAGGGCACCTGATGATGATGACGCTTGACAAAATTTGCGCCTGTCTTGTCTGGTTGCATTTAATACGCGGGTTTTTTTGTTTTGTTTTTTTGTTTTGTTTTTTTGTTTTTTTTAGTTTCTGTTTCCTGTTTGCTTCAACGCGGGCAGTCACGCTTTGTTGGAAGACAATGTTCGTAAGGTTCAAACTCTTGCAGTCAGATTGGAAGGCGGCTGATCTGTCCATAAGGCCAGCAGTCCTGAAAGTGTTCACCCTTTGACTCCCCGCACCCTATCCACCAACTGCAAAAATTCAATCCATTGACTCCCTCATCCTATCCACCACTTTTTGCAGTAAGCTGATGTAGGAAGCTGGTGGATAGATTGAGGGAGTCAAAGGATGTAAGTTTTTGCTCTGCCAGCAGGGATGACAATGCAGGATACTGGCGGATAGGGTGAGGGAATCAAAGGATTAAGTTTTTGCTCTGCTGGCATGGCCCTAGTGGAGAGGTGAGACAGTCAAAGGGTTAAAGAACCGTTTGCCAAACGTTTACCCTACAGACTGTCCTTTGTTCAATCAGAGTTTGTTTGGAGTTTGTACAAGATGAATTCATCGCATTTAAGCAATACCATAAACACTCCGTCCCCCGTCTGCCAGCAATAATGCATCAGACCTCTTGAATCTGTGCAACAGCCTTAATCACCGGCAAGGTCTTGAAATGGGGTTAGGGAGAACGAGAGCTATGAAACACTAAGCTGATACCACCAGCATGATCGAAACTTTAACCCCTTCACTCCCACACCCTATCCTCACCTATCTCACCTATCTCACCTGTCTCACCTATCTCACCTGTCTCACCTATCTCACCTGTCTCACCTGTCTCACCTGTCTCACCTATCTCACCTGTCGGCGTCACCGGGTTCGGTGTTAGCCTCTGCACATCTGAACGCCACTATCTCCCTCTAGGCCGTTCTGTCTCGACTTTTGTGGACAATTTCTTGAATATTCAGACCACCGATATTGGTTACGCCCTCGATGTATGAGATTGGAAGTCTGCAATTCTTCGTTCTTGCCGCTGTTTTTCCCTGAAAGATGGTTGCCATGAGGTCCGTGTTCTCGTTGCGTGACACATGGCCAACGTATTTTAGTCTGTTTGATGTCTGCTAGTAGTTTTCTGGTGGTATCAGGTTCTTCCGGGACACTTCCCTTAGTTCCTCTATCTGTCCATTTGACACGTAGTAGTCTCCTATAAAACCACATCCCTGCTGCCTCGATTCTTCTGCAATCAGTTCTTCTCAGAGTCAAGGCTTCGCAACAGTGCACATGATGAAACGAAGAAAAGTGCACGCTATCCACAAAATGCAAAAACTTAACCCTTTGACTCCCGCACCTTATCCACTAACTTCCTGCAGGAAGCTGATGGGGAGAGGGTGAGGGAGTGAAAATGTTACATGTTTTTGCTTTGCTACGATGGTTGACAATGCAGGATGCTGGTGAACAGGCTGCAGGAGACAAAGGGTTAAGATGGGCAACAAGCAGGCCAGAAATCCACAAGTGCAGCTGCCCGCATTCAAGCAAACACGAACCAGAAAAAAAAAACAAAAAAAAAACATGAAAATAGAATCAGAACACGAATGTAATACAACCAGGCAAGACAAGGTTTTTATGCTGCTGATTAAAATTGAACGTTAACCCTTTAACTCCCACACCCTATCCACCGGCAATCCTGCATTGCCAACCATGCTAGCAATGCAAA
>CM060309.1:22554808-22557308 GCA_030674185.1 Monoplex corrugatus
TAAAAACAAGAAATCCCTTCGTGCAAAATAACGGCAAATGGCACAACTTTGGGACAGGTTGATAAGTTTAACTATCGGGGAAGTCATCTCACCAGACGTTAGATGCACATTACATGTAGCCAACAGAACTGACCAAGCTAAAACAGCATTCAAGAAAATGAAAAGCGTTGTTTACCGATAAGTATGTATCAATTTACATCAGGAAGAGAGTTCTTCAGTGTTACATAGAACCGATATTGTTGTACAGATGTGAAGCATGGACAGTCAACGCGCAAAGTCAGAACAAGATTGAGGCAGCTGAAATGTGGTTTTTAAGAAGAATGTTAAGAGTTCCATGGACAGCAAAGAAAACAAAGGAGACAGGCTGAAAGAGATAAACACAAAAAAGAACATTAATGAAGAAGATTAGGAAAAGAGAAGCAACATTCGTAGAACGTTTTATGAGGCAAGAGAAATTAAAGCACCAAATCATAACAGGAAAGCTGGAGGGAAAAAGAGCACCGGCTGGACCCAAGGAGAGAATATTGGACAGACTTGCAGAGTACGTGAAGACAGAGTGGAAGATGTACCTATAGCGACAAAAGATAGATTCGTATGGAGGGCCATGATCACCAACACCATGCGAAAAGGCACATGATGATGCTGATGCTGTTGCTGCTGTTGCTGATGATGATGACGACGATGATGATGACGACGACGACACCGACGACGACGATGACGACGATGAAGACGATGATGATGATGGTGATGGTGGTGATGATGATGATGATGATGATAGACACGAGCACATAAGCCAACTTACATATATGCCGTTACTAATCTCGTAGTTGATACCAAGTGGTGTATGCGCGTGAAAAAGTGTGTATATGCGAGCAGATGTATGTGTGTGTGTATGCGCGCGTGATTTAGTATGTCATGGTGTCTGTGTGGAAGCCGGGTAGGGTTAGAACTTCGCAGTTTTTTCGCCCTTTCTTTTCTCTTCAGAACTTAGCGAGGTATGACAAAACTTCATGTTAACACCAGCAGAATGATTGAAGTATAATTTGCCTGTCTTTATGCTTCCGGCTGGATGTGAACTCGAGACAGCAGATCTTGAGTCCACCGCTCTTTCAATAAAATCAAGCAGCCTGTTTCGGCTTTTCCCGTTTTGCCTTTTTCCCGTTTTGCCTTTTTCCCGTTTTGTCTTTTTCTCGTTTTGCCTTTTTCCCGTTTTGTCTTTTTCTCGTTTTGCCTTTTTCCCTTGTCACCTTTTTCCCTTTTTGCCTTTTTCCCGTTTCGCCAATTTCCCGTTTTGCCTTTTCCTGTTGCATCTTTTAGCGTTTCGCCTTTTTCCCGTTTTGCCTTTTCCCATTTCGCCTTTCTCCCGTTTTGTCTTTTCCCGTTTTGCCTTTTCCCATTTCGTTTTTCTCCCGTTTTGCCTTTTCCCTTTTCATCTTTTCCCGTTTCATCTTTTCCCATTTCGCCTTCTCCCGTTTTGCCTTTTCCCATTTCCCTTTTCCCATTTTACCTTTTTCCCGTTTTGCTTTTTCTCGTTTTGCCTTTTTCCCGTTTTGCCTTTTTCCCGTTTTGCCTTTTCCCGTTTTGCCTTTTCCCTTTTCACCTTTTCCCTTTTCACCTTTTCTCATTTTGCCTTTTTCCCGTTTTGTTTTTTCCCGTTTTGCCTTTTCCCTTTTCACCTTTTCCCATTTCCCTTTTCTCATTTTGCCTTTTTCCCGTTTTGTTTTTTCCCGTTTTGCCTTATTCCCGTTTTGCCTTTTCCCGTTTTGCCTTTTCCCTTTTCACCTTTGCCCATTTCATCTTTTCCCATTTCACTTTTTCCCATTTCTCTTTTCCCGTTTTGCCTTTTTCCCGTTTTGCCTTTTTCCAGTTTTGCCTTTTTCCCGTTTTGCCTTTTTCCAGTTTGGCCTTTTTCCCGTTTTGGCCTTTTTCCGTTTTGCCTTTTTCCCATTTTGTCTTTTTCCCGTTTCGCCTTTTCTGATTCCAAATTTTCCCATTTCACTTTTTCCCATTTCACCTTATTCACGTTTTGCCTTTTACCCGTTTTGCCTTTTTCCCGTTTTACCCTCATCTTGTTTCGCCTTTTGATACGTCACTGTTTTAACTTAATCCCATTTTGCCTGAAATTTATTGACTTGTGCATTAGCCTATTTACACTTAGACACCTGCATACATCAAACACAAAATGATAAAATGAATAAGAATTAATGTTCCTTTTAAACTTATTTTCCCTATTCCTCCCTTTCTCACAAAGTCATTCCCACTTTTTTTTTCAAAACGATACCTACGCTCAGTCCAAAGTGTGCCGAAGTCGCCTTATTTACGTTGTAAGCCCAGCAAAAACTTAACAAACAAACAGCAAACACATGAAAAAAATAGATAAATAAATCAAAATGTAAGTACTAACCGAAAATTAACTAAGTAAGTAACTAACTAACAAAGTAAAGTAAAGTAAGTAAGTAAGTAAATAAGTAAATAAATAAGTAACTCGCTCACTCTCTCA
>CM060309.1:22562308-22582308 GCA_030674185.1 Monoplex corrugatus
GTTTCGTTTTGTTTCGTTTCGTTTGTTTTGATTTGATTTGATTTGGTTTGGTTTGGTTTCGTTTGGTTTCGTTTCGTTTCGTTTCGTTTGGTTTTTTTTTATATTTGGTTTGGTTTGGTTTGGTTCGGTTTGGTTCGGTTCGGTTTGGTTTGGTTTGATTTGGTTTGGTTTGATTTGGTTCCGCTTGGTTACAAATTGCGCCTCTATCTTCCCCCTGTCCCCACGCCCTTCCAGTAGTGCTCTCTTATGCCGCTCATTCCAAAGCCACACCACTCCTCCCCCCACCCTTAACCCAAAGTTCATCAACAAAGTCTCAGTACCAGAAGCTCTCGGGAGTCATAGATGTCAAAGCGCCATAATGCCACTCAACCAGGGGACCTCTGCTGGGGCCTTGGTGGAGTTCAACGGTGCCAGTCCTGACGGCACATGATGATGTGATGATGATGAATGATGATGATGAAATATGAATTGTCAGTGTTTGATGAACTCCTCTTGAACAAAGTTCAAAACTTCGAAAGACTGACCCTGTATGGTCAGTGCAGAATGGAGGAGAGTTCTATACATAACCTTTGAAATGAACGTGAGGGGTGGCCGAGTTTCGAGTTTTGCTCCAAACGATGATATTAGATATTGCCTGGGTAGAATGCAGTACTTCTCCCAACAGTGTTTTTTGTTTTTCTTTTGGCTATTCCACATAACATCATAACCTTGATAATGGGGTTATTGGAGTTATTTCAAGAGAGCTTTCATTGGCACCCGGACATGCTCCATATGCGCTCCACCCAAATCCGCCAGCAATTACCTGACAGATTTCCTGAGCCTGCACACAATTCTATGCGCTGGCAGGGTCTTGAAACAATGTTAATATTATCTTGATACACTTTTAATAATAACACTATCGAAAGTATCAGGCATCGTAAATTTGTATTCATTAATTGATTCCTATAGTGGCATATATGCTGCTTAGAAATCATGGCCCTTTAAGTAGCTGTATTGTGTGTTTGTGCAATCAAAGACCAAGAAGCATCGGTAATTTTTGATCTGTTAATTCTGCTAGTGGGGAACATGCTGCTTAGAAATCATGATCCTTAACTTTCTCATATTGAATGTTTCTGTGATCAAAAACTCAAGATACCCTACTTAATGGACGATCGTTTGCAAAATGTATTGTGGTCACAGTTTTCATCACGTAAGTGTGTATTTCGATAATGATGTATGCGTGTATGTATAGATCCATTTTTGTGTTGTATGTATGTATGTATGTATGTATGTATGTATGTATGTATGTATGCATGTATGATGTATGCATTATGTATGTATGTATGTATGTATGTATAAATAACCGTATATATTTTTTGTACATTGTGAGTCAATCAATATGATGTAAAACAAAAAAAGAAAATTATAAATAAGTACCTAATACAATTTTTATTAAGTACATGTACTTGGTCTCTGAATCAATTTCACTGCTTTACTGAAAGACACTACTTGCAAATGGGTGTATGGGCTCAATGCTGATCGTTGAATGGCTGGAGGATACCACCCATTTGTTTTGAAACGATCAGAGTGGTTCGGGTGTGGCTTAGCGCTGATCGTTGATTGGCTGGGGATGACGGCCATTTGTTTCGAAAAGATCAGAGTGGTTCCGGGTGTGGCTCAATGCTGAGCATTGAATGGCTGGAGGATACCAACCCTTTGTTTTGAAAAGATCAGAGTGGTTCTGGGTGTGGGCTCAATGCTGAGCGTTGATTGGCTGAAGCATACCAGCCGTTTGTTTCGAAAAATTCAGAGTGGTTCCGAATGGTCGGGTTGAACCTGATGCACTAGGCCGTTAGAGACGTATGTTTACGATGACAAGACGATCTGTTTGGGATTCGTTTCATCCCGTCCTCTGGAAGCGTACAGTCGGAACTGGTCGTGTGTCAGTACTTTAGATATCGAGGACAAACGAGACAAATCGTCCACTAGTTGCTGATCGCTATCAAGCAATGCAGGTGGAGGGTCAACAGTTGCTTGGAACACGAGGTGTGAAATGGCAGCTGGTCATCTGATCACAGCAGCATTACCACCTGATGACAATACGGCTGCATTGAAGATAACGAGCGGTCCCATGTGCCCACTGAGCTATCGTGACCGTCCGTCCTCGGCATGTGACAATCGTGGCGTAACGCTGGTGGTCCGAACACAATGACGGCCCGTCCCCTGGGGGCTGAGGCTGTGTATATCTGGGTGTGGGGTTAGATGGAGATTTAATTGCCATGTAACACACTCTGTCCGTCTTTTTCTTTTTTTTTTTTCTTTTTTTTTATTCGGCGGTTTGTGATATTTCTGTTTCTTCTCAACCTACACCTAACCGGCACGAGAATGGGAGCTCAAAGCAGTCATTGGCGTGGATTCTCACAAACGATAGTGTTTGTTTTGCTCAGGAAGACGTCCACAGTCGTAAGCAGACAGACCAACTACTCAACACCTTCTTGGCCTATGTCAGCATATGTACAGATTCCTTTTTCTTTTTTTTTTTTCTTTTTTTTTTTTTTTTTGGTGGCCCATTCAACATCATCATGAACATCATCATCATCATCATCATCATCATCATCATCATGTGGTCCTACCGCAAGGCGTTGGTGATCATGGCCCTCCATGTAAATCTATCCCTTGTCGCTGCAATTACTGTCTTCCACCCTCTCTGTCCTCAGCCTCCCTGCAAGTCCGTCCAATCATTTTGTTCCTGGGTGTACCTGGTGCTCTCTTTTCCCCCATCTTTCCCATTGTGACTAGGTGCTCTAAATTCTCTTGCCTCATAAAATGTCCTATAAATGTTGCTTGCCTTTTCCTAATTTTTGTTTATTGCTGTCCTTCTTGTGTCTGCCTCCTTCAAGACTGTCTCTTTTGTTTTCTTTGCTGTCTACGGAACTCTCAACATTCTTCTTAGAAACCACATTTGAGTCGCCTCAGTCTAGTTCTCATTTAGCTCTGTTATTAGAGCGTTATATTCATAGCGCAGGGATGGTAGGTTCAGCTCTCAGGTCACGTTTTTCACATGTACTAATTCTTTGGGGTTTTGTTGTTGTTGTTGTTGTTGTTGTTGTTGTTGTTGTTGTTTTGGGTTTGTTTTTTTTCGACAGTTCTAGACTCAAAGATCTAAGATCCCGAGTTCAACCCCAGCCTGCAACATTAAAAAACTGACCTGTTCACTGTCCATCTTAATGTTTCCATCATTCTAGTGGTGTCATGAAATAGCCGTCAGAATCGGCCAAGCCAAAACAGCATTCAAGAAGATGACAAGCATTCTTACCAACAAATGCCTATCAATTAACATCAGGAAGAGAGTTCTTGAACGTTATATAGAACCAATACTGTTGTACGGATGCGAGGCGTGGACAGTCAACAAACAAAGCCAGAACAGGATTGAGGCAGCCGAGATGTGGTTTCTAAGAAGAATGTTGAGAGTTCCATGGACAGCAAAGAAAACAAACGAGACAGTCTTGATGGAGGCAGACACAAGTAGATCACTCATAAGGAAGATTAGGAAAAGACAGGCAACATTTATAGGCCATTTTATGAGGAAGGGGGGGTTGGAGCACCTGGTCACAACGGGAAAGCGGAGGGAAGGAGAGCACCGGGTAGACCCAGAGAGAAAATGCTGGACGGACTTGCAGAGTGGCTGGGGACGAGGAGGGTGGGGGAGATGCTAGGGGCAACGAGAGATAGAGGCAGATGGAAGTCCATGGTCGCCAACGCCATGCGGCAGGGCACCTGATGATGATGATGAGTGGTGTCATCTCAGTGTTTTATAGGTTGCTTCTCTCCCTACTCCCCAACTTCCCAAGCACATAGAGTTTTGCGCATGCTCAAGGAGTCTGTTAGATAACTGCTGGCAGTTTTGAAAGAAGTGCATAAGGGATTGTCCAAGCGCGGTGAATCCTCTTGAACAAACTTAAATTCCTACTTATTTTGTCTGATTGACGCCTCAGTACCTTGCGATAACGTAAAAGACAAGATCAGATGTTTACTTGATAAATATTATTGAACTTCTGTGGCAACAGTGTGGTCCTGTTTTTGTATATTGTTGATCAAGATGGAAGCATTTTCTCGTCATTTTTCCATTTCTGTTTTAAGCAAATTTTGATCAAACACTTCTCCGTGTAAAATCATTTGAAAATTGGTGAATACGTATCGTGATCTGTTTTTCTATTGTCAGGAATATGCCACAAATTCAAAGTGAAATAGATTTCAAAGAGACACAGCACAAATCATTTCTCGATTGTGATGCCAATCCTATAGCTCTGCAAGGCGTCATATCACAGAATGCACAAAGCTGTTGCTTGTTCCTTTAATGTTTCTGACAGGTATAATAACAATAATAAATAAATAATAATAACAATAATAATCTATAAACAATATTAATGGTAATAGAAATAATAATACATAATGCTAATATAATAACAATAATGTTGATGATGATAAGAAGAAGAAGAAGAAGAATGATAATAATGGTAACAGTAAAAATAATACTAATGCTAATGATAATGACAATAAAGCAGCTGATAATAATAATAATAATAATAATAATAATAATTAATAAATAATTGAATTTTAAAAAATGAAAAAAATTATACTACCAATAGTAATGCTGCTAATATTGCCACTATTACTTCTAAAAATTGGTAAGTTTAATTTAAATGTAGCAATGATTTCCAACTTATCCACACTACTGGTGCATTGTACATTGACAAGATAGAAGTTAATACATACAGAATTATTATTATCACATACACACACACACACACAACAAATATATATATATACACACTCACACATCACACACATACACACACACATCACCATACACACACACACACACACACAAATACACACAACACATAACACACACACATACACACACACACAACACACACACATACATACACACACACACATATATAACATATACAATATATAAATATATATATAACATACAGATAGATAGATACACACATACAACACGCACACAAAAACACACAACACACACCACACAAACACACACACACATACACACACATATACACACACACACACAAACACACACACACAACACACACACACACACACAACACACACACACACACAAACACACACAAACACACACACACAACACACACACACACACACACACACACACACACACACACACACACACACACACACAGGTGTACCCAAACTCTAACCCAGACCTTCCAGTTCAGAGATCAGTACACTAACTGCTCAGCTATCATGCCCAGTCAAGGCTATATTAAATAAAAGATTTTTTTTTTAGTCCCAAGCCCACTGCAATACTAGCACTGTGTTTACAGGTCCCAAGCAGTTACAGTGTGACCCACATAGGTTGCCACAAATTAAGTGACCCATCTTTTTTTTCGATGTCTTTGATCACATACAAAAATGCCACAGAGTGATTGACCTATCTATTTCCCCATATCTCTGATCACATACTCAGCATACCACAGAGCGAGTGGCCCATCTCTTTCTTCTTGTCTCTAATCACACATACAGCGTGTGCCACAGAGTGAGTGACCCATCTCTTTCTCTGTGTCTCTGGCCATATACACAGCGTGTCATAGGCTTAGTGACTGATCTCTGTCCCCATATATCTGATCACATACACAGCATGCCACAGAGTGAATGACCCATCTCTTTCCCATGTCTCTGACACATACACAACGTGTGCCACATAATGAATGACCCATCTCTTTCTCCATCTCTGATCACATACACAGCGTGTGCCACAGGTGAGTGATCCACTCTTTTTCCATATCTCTGATCACATACACAGCGTGTGCCACAGAGTGAATGACCATCTCTTTTTCCATATCTCTGATCACATACACAGCATGCCACAGAGTGAATGACCCATCTCTTTCTCCATGTCTCTGATCACATACACAGCGTGTGCCACAGAGTGAGTGATCCATCTCTTTCTCCACATCTCTGATCACAACATACGTGTGCTACAGAGTGAGTGATCCATCTCTTTTCCATGTCTCTGATCATACACAGCGTGTGCTAACAGAGTGAGTGACCATCTCTTTCTACATGTCTCTGGACACATACACAGGTGCCACAGAGTGATGACCCATCTCTTTCTGCATGTCTCTGATCACATACACAGTGTGCTACAGAGTGAGTGACCTATCTCTTTCTCCATATCTCTGATCACATATACAGTGTGTGCCACGGAGTGAGTGACCCATCTCTTTGTCCATATCTCTTGGCACATACACAGCTGCCACGGAGTGAGTGACCCATCTCTTTGTCCATGTCTCTGATCACATACACAGCGTGTGCTACAGAGTGAATAATCCATATCTTTTTCCATGTCTCTGATCACATACACAGCGTGTGCTACAGAGTGAATAATCCATATCTTTTTCCATGTCTCTGATCACATACACAGCGTGCTACATAGTGATGGATCTATCTCTTTGTCCATGTCTCTGATCACATATATGAACTTATACGATGAATTTTGTGTTCGTGTTCGTGTTTGGGTGTTCTGATCACACACACAGCGTGTCACAGAGTGAGTGGCCAATCTCTTTCTCCGTGTCTCTGGCCAGCACTGTTTTGTCAGTGGTATGCCGTTGTCTGAAAATTGCAGTAAACAGACCATTCTCGATTCACGACAAAGCTCTTGACATTTTACTGAAATACGTGCAAACAGCAATTTGGGAAGCTTGAAACGCCTAGTTCCTTAGGCACCGTTCAAAATAATAGCTAACTTACCTGATTGTTCCAGTTTTGCTGCGCGGGGAAAGCAGGAACTGAAATCGACCAAAAATTACTGAAAGTGGATGAAATTGCCAAAGAAGCACACAGAAGATTGATCACAAAAAGGAGACAAAGTCACAGTTCAGGAAATCGGAGAGGAAGGGATCACCATTCATATGCTGCCCAAAGTCCAAGGTGAACTGTTTTAGTGCATTGCAAAATAGTGCAGTAAAGTACTATGGACCACAATATAGTACAACACAGTACAATAAATGGAGCAACGTAAATCAAAATGACTGCCAGCGTTTGAGCAAACATGAACTAGAAACACACAGAAATAGAATGAAAACGCAGATGTCATTAAACAAATAAATAAGTAATACCAAAGGAAATAAGAGGGAAGCAGGGAGAATTTTTAAATATCAACTAAGTAACATAACTCTTGAGAGTCACGGAGTTATCTCCCATGTAGAATTTCTCAAACCCAACAACACAGTTTGCGCTACCCATTCAGCTAGCATAGACGCAGCCACAAAGCATAATGTGGTAAGCTCAGAACAAATAAATAAGTGTAAATTTTCGCCAACTGGCCTTTGACAAGCGTACACAACTGTCAAAAAAAAAAAGACACACTCAAACTACTTTAGGGATACAGATGGTGGGGGTGAGGGATAGCAACGAGACTTCCCTAATGATATCCATCATTTTTTCCTGCTCAGACGTCAGGGAAGTCTTGTTGCTGGTGTTTTACCCTATACGTTTTGTATATTTATTCTTTGGTGTCTTTTGCGTACGCTTGACAAAGACCAGTTGGCCAAAAATATACGCCTGATATTTTTTTTATCATTATTGAATTTGCGTCTCATTCATTTTTGTTGTTGTTGTTGTTGTTGTTGTTGTTGTTTTTCATATGTTTTTGGTTAATGAGATTTTTATTGTTATAGCCAATGAGATTCGGTCAAGACCTTTTGACGCACGCTGGAAACTAAAATAATACAATGCCGTGCGATGACAACACACTAGTGCAATACAATACATCATACAATGCGATAAGATACAAAACGTGTACTTTATTACAATACAGCACAGTTCATTACAATAGACTTGACTGCTGGTTTCAGGGAATTAGACCTGATGACTGCAGGGTAAGCCTTGGTGATGGCTTGAAAATACGGCAAACTTGGGGATTCCTTTGGGAGCATGTCTGATCTAGCTGGAAATTAATATGGGCTGTGTCTACAGCATCATGACTGGCCATTTTTGCGGCCGTACACACACTCCATGTGGTTGTGGTAAAGCAGTGTTGGAAACTTCCGACTGCAGAATGCTGGGACTAGAGTAAGGGAAGAAGAGCTGGCAGCTGTGCGAGCCGGCGACAGGTTAGAGAGATGAAGACTCAGAGCAAACTGAGAAACGGGTTTTCTATTCTCTCTTGGTCCAGTATCTGCCCTGGACCTGGTTGGTGTGTGTTGTGCGGCTATGTCCACGGGTTTGTCATCTCCCGACCTTGTTATTCGGTATGTAAACAAGTTAACTGATGACTGGGTCTGAATGGGTCATGCAGCGCATGGGAAGCTTCTGTTTCCTGGGTGAAATGCTACCATGTGGCGTCGGGAGCTTGGGAAGTGATTGTCCAGAGAGTGGTGAGGCATTGGTGTTCTGTGTCGTCTTCAGTATCTTTTGGTGTTTCTTATTCACTTTGGTAGCATGTCTGATGAGGTCTAGCTAATGCGTGGTTATTGCTCACTGAAAAATAATATATGATATAACACAATGCTGTAAGTTACAAAATGATAGGGTGAGAGAGTCAAAGGGTTACATTTTTACTTTGCTAGCATGGTTGGCAATGCAGGATGCTGGTGGACAGGGTGCGGGAGTCAAAGGATTAAGATGGACCACGAACAAGTGAACTTTTACCAAGCACAGAGCATGCAGTGTCCCAGTAAAGACTAACAGTTCAACGCATTTTAATCAGTATCAGTAGTGGGCGTGAGATAGAGTATCATTCAGCGAAACAGGAAGAATCAAACAATGCCAGTCTGTCTGATCACGAAACAGGAAGTGTCAAACAATGCCAGTCTGTCTGATCACGAAACAGGAAGTGTCAAACAATGCCAGTCTGTCTGATTACGTGTCAAACAATGCCAGTCTGTCTGATCACGTGTCAAACAATGCCAGTCTGTCTGATTACAACCATGATGTGTCACAGATAGCCTGTAAACGAGCGGTCCCATCTGCCCGCTCAGCTGAGGTAAACAACCCCAGCACGTGACAATCGTGCCGTCACGCCGTGGGTCACACTCAGTGACAAGCCTTTCCTCTGGGGCCTGGGGCTGTGTGCTCGATACTTCACTTCCCCGTCGCCACCCCAGTTAAGAGACGTGTGTTATCCTCTCCACTCCACTTAAGTCAAGCGTGTTCAGAAATCTGTGGCCCGTCTTCCCCTTCGTGAATAGAAACATGATCATATCACTCCCTTGCTTCACTGTCTCCACTGGTTGCCTGTTTCTCAAAGGATTTCAGACAATATCAATACATTATGCTACAAGTGTATCAATGGTACTGCTCCTGTTTATCTTTGCGACCACCTCTGAAGGTACACTCCTGCCCAACTTCTTGGTTCTTCTTCTGATACTCATCATCATCACCATCATCAGGTGCCTTGCCGGATGGCGTTGGCGATCATGGACTTCCATCTGTCTCTATCTCTCGTTGCCCCTAGCATCTCCCCCACCCTCCTCGTCCTCAGCCACTCTGCAAGTCCGTCCAGCATTCTCTCCCTGGGTCTACCCGGTGCTCTCCTTCCCTCCAGCTTTCCCGTTGTGACCAGGTGCTCCAAATCCCCCTTCCTCATAAAATGGCCTATAAATGTTGCCTGTCTTTTCCTAATCTTCCTTATGAGTGATCTACTTGTGTCTGCCTCCATCAAGACTGTCGTTTGTTTTCTTTGCTGTCCATGGAACTCTCAACATTGTTCTTAGAAACCACATCTCGGCTGCCTCAATCTTGCTCTGGCTTTGCTTGCTGACTGTCCAAGCCTCACATCCGTATAACAGTATTGGTTCTGTATAACATTCAAGGACTCTCTTCCTGATGTTAATTGATAGGCATTTGTTGGTAAGAATGTTTGTTATCTTCTTGAATGCTGTTTTGGCTTGGCCGATTCTGCCGGCTATTTCCGATGTGCATCTGCCGTCTGATGAAATGACCGTTCCCAGATATTTGAACTTATTAACCTGTGTCAAGGTTGTGCCATTTGCTGTTATTTGCATTGAGGGGATTTCATGTTTTTTACTGATCACCATGACTTCAGTCTTCCTGCTGTTTAGTTCCAGCCCGTTACCTTTGCTTTCTATTTCTAGTATATTCACAAAGTTTTGTAGGTCCCTTTCATTTTCTGCAATTAGCACGGTGTCATCTGCGTATCGAATGTTGTTTATCATTTTCCCTCCAACCTTTAATCTAGGGTCTTCTTCTAGGTTTCTCATGATGTTTTCACTGTAAAGCGAAAACAGATCTGGTGACAAAACACAACCCTGTCTGACTCCTCTTTTGATGTTTTCTGATACTACTTGTTAAAAAATACAGTTCTGCCACAATCAGTTGACGCGCTCTTTTTCTGTGTCTGGTCCATACAATTGCAATGAGCTTCCCCTGTCTATTGGACAGTCTCACACCCTGTCTTCCTTCAAGCCTAACTTGAAGATATAACCTTTTGTTCAGGAGTGATTTTCCCCTATATGTGCCCATTCTTTTGTCCTACTCCTCCTGTCCGCTCAGGACACAGAGGGTGGAAGCTGTACTTGCAGCGACAAGGGATAGATGCATGCGGACGGCCATGATCGCCAAGGCCACTATGTTGCAGGCACATGATGATGATGATGATGTCCCCTCCTGTCCTCCTTCTCCAAGGCTGTTAGTGTTTTGTACCCTTGAGTTTTTGTCACCCGGCCAGTTGGATCAAACCAGAAAAAAAAACTGTCCAGCAGTTTTCTAATCAGTAATGGCCGTCTGTGAAGCCGAGACTAGCATTAAAACCCTTTGATTCCTGCACCCTATCCACCAACCACAAAAGCTTAACCTTTTGACTCCCTCATCCTATCCACCAGCTTCCTACAGGAAGCTGGTGGATAGGGTGAGAGAGTCAAACGGTTAGGTTTTTGTTTTGCTAGGATGGTTGACAATGCAGGATGCTGGTGGACAGGTTGCGGGAGTCAAAGGGTTAAGCAAAATGAAAATTGTGAAGCGGTACCTGCTTATCTGACCATGACGAGCATTGCTGCCTGATTTCACAGATAAAACGAGCAGTCCTACCTGTCCGGTGAGCTATCGTGAATCTCTTCCCCTCTTCCCCTCCCCCCCCCCCCCTTAGCACGTGATAATCGTAGTGTGATCTTATGACGTGATCAGAAACACCGAGATCAGAGAAATGGTGGAAGCAGTCCACCAGCCATCAAATCATTGGCGGAGAATAAAGTTGTTTTTCTTTTGTTGTTGTTGGTGTTGTTGTTGTTGCTGTTGTTTGTTATTGTAGTTGTTGTTGTTGTTTGTTTTTGTTGTTGTTGTTGTTTAGATCACTCAGGGAAGTTACCTTTGCGCTCACCTGTTTTCTTGTTTGTTTGTTTTGTTTTTTGTTTTGGTGTTTTTTGTATGTTTTTTTCATCCCATTTTCTGCGCCACCCTAATGGCACAGAAGCTGGCACACTTTTTACGATGCAATGATGATGATGTCGATGAGGATGATAATCACGATGCTATGGAGTTCCATCCAGGATTGAGACTGCGATGACAGGGCTGTGCTCTAACGTTTACTATCATGATATATCCTGGGATCAACCAGACCCGAAAGACACAGACACCTGGGGGTGCTGGTCAGAAGATTTGAGCAACTCCCTCAATGACGCATCCGTGAAGTGGATGATGACTCGACTGTGCGGTCCCGGTCTTCCCAATGAGCCCATAGCACGCCTAATTCTGGGTAGGGGCCGGTTAGAGCCGAAAAAACTCCACAAAGATTTTTTTAAGGGACTGATAAATGATTCGAACTCACAACTTCCAGTCGGCAGTCCGTTGAACTAACCACTACACCACGGCGACTGGTATGCGGAGAACAAAGTTGTTTGGCCCCGGTCATCTGACCAGAATAACCCCACCAGCTGGCTCAAGCAAGCATACAACAAAAAGATATGTGGATTTTAAGTCAGAGGCGAGCAAGGAAGGCCAGGATCGGCAACGCGAGAAACTGATTTCACACAGCCGTTCCCCTCTTGAGTTCTTCATTTTATTAGTCACGTTTCTGCACAAGGGGGATGTGGACTAAAGGAATAAATTATCTCATCTCATCTGAACTGATCTACATCAGACCTTTCAATCTTGCCTTTGGCTGTCAATTTACTCCCAGCGACACCCGTGATGGTACAACCATCATCGATCATCATGTGCCCTGCCGCATGGCGTTGGCGATCATGGCCCTCAATATGCATCTTTCCCTTGTCGCTGCGAACACATCCCCCACCCTCTCTGTCCTCAGCCACTCTGCAAGTCCGTCCAATATTTTTTCCTGGGTCTACCTGGCGTTCTCTTTCCCTCCAGCTTTCCTGTTGTGACCAGGTGCTCTAATTCCCCTTTCCTCATAAAATGGCCTATTACTGTTGCCTGCCTTTTCCTAGTCTTGCTTATCAATGATTTTCTGTCTACCTCCATCAAGACTGTCTCGTTTGTTTGTTTGTTTGGGTTTTGGGGGGGTGTTTTTTGTTTGTTTGTTTGCTTGTTGTTTTTGTTTGTTTTTTGTTTGTTTGTTTGTTTGGTTGGTTGGTTGGTTTTTGCTGTCCTTGGAACTCACAATATTCTTCTTAGAAACCACATCTCAGCTGCCTCAATCTTGTTCTGGCTTTGCGTGCTGACTGTCAACGCTTCACGACCTGTTTAAAATTATCGGTTCTATATGACATTCAAGAACTCTCTTCCTGATGTTTATTGATAGGCATTTGTTGGTTAAGAATGCTTTTCATCTTCTTAAATGCTGTTTTGGCTTGGCCGATTCTGCTGGCTATTCCTGATGTGCATCTGCCGTATGGTGAGATGATCGTTTCCAGATATTTAATTTAAACTTACCAGTCTGTTTTAAAGTTGTGATGGTACAAACGTACCGAAAAACGAAAAAGACGACATCGCGGATCACTCACGAAAGGAGGGAGTGGGAAGAGAGAGGGGAGAGAGAGAGGGGGAGAGGGAGAATCGTTTTCTAGGCCCTGAGGCAGTTTGTCCAATGCTCCCCACTCCGCTTAATTGCTGTGCAACTGTTCCCGCCCTTTTCCTCGGGCAACTCTCCATACATTTTCGCCAAGATGTTTTACTAGGGGGAAAAAATCATTTGGTTGGGGGAAGTGTATGAAGTATGATGCATGGTGAGACTGGGGAGTTTTATCAAACTGAACTGTGTGTGTATTTGTCTGTCTGCCTGTTTGTCTGTCTGTCTCTCCATATCTTTCTGTCTTTCTGTGCGTATATCTCTGTGTCCTTGTCTCTGTGTCTTTGTCTTTGTCCAACTTTCTGTCTGTTTGTCTCCGTCTGACTGTCTCTCTCTGTCTGTCTGTCCTCTCTCTCTCTCTCTCTCTCTCTCTCTCTCTCTCTTTCTCTCTGTCTCTCTCTCTCTCCGTCTCTGTCTCTCTGTCTCTCTCTCTCACACACACACACGCGCACACACACACACACACACACACACACACACACACTCACTCACTCACACACACCGAGATGCTGAACTAGAGTACACTCAAACCTGTTTGGCGAATGACCTTTGGCCCCAATAGCCATATTCTCTGTCACCCACTCAGACACAGGCACTCACAGACAGACAGACAGACAGACAGATACACACACACACACACACACACTCACACTCACACACACACACACATACACACACACATACACACACAAACACACAAACACACAGTGTTCTTTCTCTCTCTTTTTTCCAAGACTTCAAAGACAAGAAGGCTATCTGGCTTCAAGGGGAAGGACTCGGGAAATCTCTCTCTCTCTCTCTGTCTGTCTGTCTGTCTGTCTGTCTGTCTGTCTGTCTGTCTGTGTCTGTGTCTGTGTCTGTGTCTGTCTGTCTGTCTCTCTCTCTCTCTCTCTCTGTCTGTCTGTCTGTCTGTCTGTGTCTGTGTCTGTGTCTGTGTCTGTCTGTCTGTCTGTCTGTCTCTCTCTCTCTCTCTCTCTCTCTCTCTCTGTCTGTCTGTCTGTCTGTCTATGTCTGTGTCTGTGTCTGTCTGTCTGTCTCTCTCTCTCTCTCTCTCTCTCTCTCTCTCTCTCTCTCTCTCTCTCTCCTCTCTCTCTGTCTGTGTCTGTGTCTGTGTGTGTGTGTGTCTCTCTCTCTCTCTCTCTCTCTCTCTCTCTCTCTCCTCTCTCTCTGTCTGTGTCTGTGTCTGTGTCTGTGTCTGTGTGTGTCTCTCTCTCTCTCTCTCTCTCTCTCTCTCTCTCTCTCTCTCTCTCCTCTCTCTCTGTCTGTGTCTGTGTCTGTGTGTGTGTGTGTGTGTCTCTCTCTCTCTCCTCTCTCTCTGTCTGTGTCTGTGTCTGTGTCTGTGTGTGTGTGTCTCTCTCTCTCTCTCTCTCTCTCTCTCTCTCTCTCTCTCTCTCTCTCTACTATTTCATGTCAGGGTCTTCTTGCCCACTGCATTTTGTGTGTTTCTGGTTCCTGTCGGCTTGGGCTCTGGCAGTCATTTTGATTTAAGTCTGAATTTCTTGTTCCATTTTCCCGTCTTTGGTTCATGAACAGGAATTCGACGCGATCTCAAATCTATCAACCTCTCCACTTTTTCATCTGATGCTTCCCGTCTCCTTTCCGAAAAGTCACATAACCTTGCCGATGAATTCTATACTACTCTCCACCATCTTCTGGACACTCATGCTCCAGCTACAACCCGTCTTTTACCTGACCGCCCCCCTACCCCCTGGCTCACTCATGAGATTGCCTGTGCAAAACGTGCCCGCCGCAGAGCAGAGCGCCGCCGGCACAAATCCAAACTCACTGTTCATAGGTAACTTTTCCAAGCCTCAAGAACAAAAGTATCCACCCTCATCGCATCTGCAAAAACAAGCTTTTTCCAAACCAAAATCCTAAATGCCTCTTCTTCAAAAGAACTCTTTACAACCACGAATCATCTCCTTGGCACACGAAAAGATTTACCTCTCCCAACAAAACACAATAATGAAGAACTCCCATCTGTATTCTCCAAGTATTTTACCACCAAAATACAAACTCTTCGTGACAAGCTTGATAGGACACCCTGTCAACCATGCCCACCTGACCCTTCCTTCTCTGGCACACCTTTTACTACTTTTACCCCAGTCTCACAAGAAGAAATTCTCAACACAATCAGATCCATAACGTTCAAAACCTGCGAACTGGATCCTCTTCCAGGTTCTCTCTACTCGAACTGTCTCCCTACTCTCCTCCCATTCATCACTGACATCATCAACACTTCTCTTCAAACTGGAACTGTCCCGGATTCTTTCAAATCTGCTATCGTTCACCCTCTCCTCAAGAAATACAATTTAGACCCACATGAACTGAAAAACTACCGGCCTATCTCTAATCTCTCTTTCTTGTCAAAACTCCTCGAAAAAGTTGTCCTCAACCAGCTGAACTCTCACCTGTCTGCCAACAATCTCCTCAATCCTTTCCAATCAGCCTACCGCCAGTGCCATAGCACTGAAACTGCCCTACTACACATTCTCAACAATCTCCTCCTTGCAACTGATACTGGCAAAGTCTCTCTCCTCACACTCCTCGATCTGTCTGCAGCCTTTGATACCATTGATCATGGTATTCTCCTTTCTAGACTCCATCATACTTTTGGCATCTCTGACACTGCTCTCTCCTGGTTCACTTCATATCTATCAAACAGAAAACAAACTGTTCTCATCAATGGCACTTACTCTCAACCTGCATACCTGACCTGTGGTGTTCCACAAGGATCTGTCCTTGGCCCTGTTCTTTTCACTCTTTACACCTCCCCCCTGTCCACTATCATCAACTCCCACTCTATAAAACACCACCTCTATGCTGATGACACTCAACTTCAAGACAGTGACAATGTACAGCGCCTCTTGACTCGCACCACTGAGTGTTACTCGGACATTAAAAATTGGATGACATACAATAAACTCCAGCTTAATGACGACAAGACAGAAGCTATCCTCATTGGCACCCGTCAGAAACTTTTTCAGCCGCCCCCTCTTTCTCTCTCATTATGTAACACATCAGTCCCAATTTCTGACTCAGCTAAAAACCTTGGTGTCTGCATTGACTCTACCCTCTCCATGAACAACTTTGTTTCTCAAACTGCCAGATCTTGCTACTATCACCTCCATCGTATAAGCCTGATCAGGAAGTATCTCCCTGTTGAAACAACTGCAAAACTCGTTCTCTCCTTCATAATGTCTCGCATTGACTATTGCAATTCACTCCTGTCTGGTCTTCCTGCCTCCACCATCCACATCCTACAGCGCATTCAAAACAATGCTGCACGCCTTGTACTCAAAAAGAAAAAAGTTGACCACATTTCTCCTCTCCTGGCACAACTTCACTGGCTCCCTGTATCAAAGCGCATACAGTACAAACTAGTCACCATGTGCTACAAAAGCCTCAATAACGCAGCCCCCGATTACCTGTCAAGCCTACTTGAGATCTATGTTCCCTCACGTACCCTCCGCTCAGCCTCCGATCCTCTGACTTTTCGCTTTCCACGCACTAAGCTCAATACCTATGGTCCACGAGCCTTCTCTGTTTCTGGTCCACTCTCCTGGAAAAAACTTCCTCTCTCAGTCCGTCAGCAACCTACTTTTGTCTCCTTCAAGTCCGCTCTCAAAACTCACCTTTTCTCCTCTGCATGAAATCCTGACCTCACTCATCCCCCTCTGTAGCCTGTCTCCACTCGGAGTGGAATCACATTGTAATATATATTTGTATATAATATGCTCTCTATAATTTTCCATTGCTTTTATTCTTTTAGAATTCACAATATGGAATATCTTTGCCATTGTGGTGTTGGAAATACTCTTCATTTTTCTTGAAAAATATATATACAAAAATTATGCACCACACACAAATAGGACAAAACCACTCACTTTAAAAACGCACAACGTTTCGGCCACACCGGCCCTTGTCACTTGACAAGGGCCGGTGTTTTGTCCTATTTGTGTGTGGTGCATAATTTTTGTATATATATTTTTCAAGAAAAATGAAGAGCTTTTATTCTTTTTCCCCATTTATAGCCATGTGTGAGTGTGCGTGTGTGCGTGTGTGTGCGCGCGTGCGTATGTGTATGTTCAGTGCTTAGATTTGTTTTCTATCAAGATTTTGCGCTATATAAATATTGTAATTATTATTATTATTATTTATTATTATAATTCTGTACAGAGTAGATGCAGCGGGCGGGAAGGCATGTTTAAATCTAAATGTCAAGTAATGCACCTTGAAGTAGAAAAAAGGGGTCAAGCAAATCGAGATACTGAAATCAAGAAGACAGCATTAGAAAATGTGAGTTATTTGAACTGATGCCCATGATGGCACCTGCAGCAAAGACATCAAAATGAGAGTAAGTGTGGTAAAAGAAAAAACTTATCCAACCCAACAGCATTTGGAAAGAGAGAAGCATACCAACAACCCTTAAAATCAAAATCCGAAAATGTCTGCTGTGGCCATTGATACTATATAGCTGTGAAGTCTTGATTAGCAGAAAAATGAAAACACGATCAAAGCAACAATGATGTGGCTCTACAGGCGGTTTCATGGAGTCAAAAGAATTATTAAAGAATGAATGAAAGCATTTTGAATAAACTGACTATTCTACATCGACTGATAGCAGAAATCTCCCTCCCCCTCCCCCTCCCCCTCCCCCCCCAAAAAAACAACAACAACCAAACAAAACAAAACAGACATACATCGGCCATGCAACCCCTAACACCAACACAAACCTAATGACAACAGTTTTACAAGGAAAAATTGAACCCAAAAGAAATCCGGGCAGACCACTCACCTCCTGCACGAACAATGTCACCACCACCATCATCATCATCATCATCAGGTGCCCTGCTGCATGGTGTTGGCTATGATGGACTTCCATCTGTCTCTATCTCTTGTTGCCCCAAGCATCTAGTCCACCCTCCTCGTCTTCAGCCACTCTGCAAGTCCGTCTAGCATTTTCTCCCTGGATCTATCTGGTGTTGTCTTTTCCTCCAGCTTTCCCGTTGTGACCAGGTGATCCAAATCCCCCTTCCTCATAAAATGGCCTATAAATGTTGCCTGTCTTTTCCTAATCTTCCTTATGAGTGATCTACTTGTGTCTGCCTCCATCAAGACTGTCTCGTTTGTTTTCTTTGCTGTCCATGGAACTCTCAACATTCTTCTTAGAAACCACATCTCGGCTGCCTCAATCTTGTTCTGGCTTTGCCTGTTGACTGTCCACGCCTCGCATCCATACAACAGTATTGGTTCTATATAACATTCAAGAACTCTCTTCCTGGTGTTAATTGATAGGCATTTGTTGGTTAAGAATGCTTGTCATCTTCTTGAATGCTGTTTTGGCTTGGCCGATTCTGCCGGCTATTTCTGATGTGCATCTGCCGTCTGATGAAATGATCGTTCCCAGGTATTTAAATCTATCAACCTGTGTCACCACCATCAGCAGTCTGAAAGTCTATGAGCTGGCATGGAAAAGTCAGGACCGGAGCATATGGAGGAGAGTTGTTGTGACGTCTGCTGCGGCGGCTACCATCGACCTCGATGATGCTGAAGGATGACGGGTGACGGGGTATATTCAACCAGGCGCCATGCATGGGAGATTAGCAATATGGCTTGACAATGTTTCACGGTGATTGCCTTCAGGGCAACATCCGGGATCTGTGAGACAGAAGTGAGAGGTCGTTATGGCGACCACCTGCAATTTGGAACACATTCGTATTGGTTTTTGGGGTCATTTGCATATTATTTGCTTTTTGTTTATGGGTTATGCCCCTTCTCTGGATAGGCACGCCGTTCTGTGAATCAGGTCATACAACTATGATTCTTGTTCGTTTATGTCCACATAGTTGCCATCTTCCTTTGATGGATAGATTTAGGAATGTGTGTGTATGTGTGTGTGTGTGTGTATGTGTGTGTGTGCGTGTGTGCGTGTGTGTGTGTGTGCGCGCGCGCGCGCGCGCGTGTGTGTGTGTGTGTGTGTGTGTGTGTGTGTGTGTGTTTGTGGTGTTTAAACGTGTGTGTATGTATGTATGCGCGCGCGTGTGTGTGTGTGTGTATGTTGTGCGACTGTGTGTGTGTGAGAGTGGCTGAGGACAGAGAGGGTGGGAGATGTACTTGTAGCGACAAGGGATAGATTTGTATTGAGAGCCATGATCGCCAGTGCCATGTGACAGGGCACATGATGATGATGATGATCTGTTCTGTGGCTCCCTTTGACAGACACGATATCATCACAATATGTGGAACCCTCAGTCAGTTCGCTGTAGAGGTCTTTGGGGGTCATTCCGTCCGCAAAGAGGTGGATATGATCCAGCGAGAAGAGGCGCCTTTGCTGCAGCAGGTTTAAGAACATGGGGATCTGTGCGTGAATGGGGATCCCCTGGCCTGTTATTCGGTTTGTTTGACAAAACCCAAGACTAAAATCAAAATTCTAAAAGTCTGGGGATCTGTGCACAAGTGGGGACCTCCCTGGTTGTTATTCGGTCTGTATGATCACAATCAAAATTTTAATATGTCTGATCTGGCCAGCAATGCTATCATGGCTATACAGCTTCAACAAGCGGAAAAAGCAGATGAATAGATTGAACAGAAATTGCTTTACGGCGGCTTCTTAGAATCAAATGAACCATAAAACAACAGAATGAAAGCATTTTGATCGAACCCACAGTCCAACGGCAACTGCTGACAGAAATCAATAATAGACAAATGAGGTATTGATATCAATCATGCAACCTGCAACAACAAGACAATCCTGATGACAACACGTTTTGCAAAGAAAAGTTGAAGCCAAAGAAATCTGGGCAGACCACCCACCCCTTATATGAACAACATCACTAACATCAGTGGTTTTAAAGTCTACGAAATAGCAAACTGAGGAGAGTAATTATGGCGTCTGCTGCGGCAGCTACCATCGAACTAGATACTGCTGACAGGTGACATATTTATGACCATAGGTGTGTTATGCAGTAGACTCCGTCAC
>CM060309.1:22609808-22612308 GCA_030674185.1 Monoplex corrugatus
CAAACAGTCAGAGGAAGACACACATTTACCGTGTAACTCTAAAGTTAATTGTTCAAGACGTGTGACCTTGAAAAAGGAGAACGACATGGAATGTGGAAGGACACTGATCTTTGTGTTTGACGTTTTTAACACTACGGCTATTCTTGTCTGTAATGACCTGAAAGCAAGGTTCCAGATTTGTCACCCCACCTTTGAAAAAAGAAACCCAGAATATGACATATTCTGACAAAACAACACCCTGTAAAAAAAAACGTAAAAGGACAAGTTCATTGACTCCTTGGAGAGAAGAAAGAAACAACAACAGTTAAAGAGAATACTGAAATATTTCCCATATTTTGATCAAGTTATAGACAGTTAGCAAACCCTTACACCCAGACAGGGGACTTACTTACTGACAGTTGAAACATTAAAATTTCTGTAGCAAACCCTTACACCAAGACAGGGGACTTACTAACAGACGACAATTTCAAATTTCTAACAGATTAAAAATTCAAATTTCTTCCCACTATGAGCTGTAGATTTAATCCATCTTGAGCATAGTGATTACCTTGAAAGCGAGTTGTGCATACTTGACTTATACTTGAAAAGTTAAGCTATTTCATTTTCCTAGCACGTAAAACATGTAACATGTCAAATATTGTCCATTAGAAGATACTGCTCTCCATGATGTACAAAGATCATACATCATGGACAAGTGGTTAGTCCAAATGATTACCCTCCCTGGATGTCTGGGTGAAGGGTTTGCTACTGTCCATACAGGGAGAATAGTGGCAGAATGGTTCAGACGTTCGCCTGCCAATAATTAAACTCGAGGTTCCAAGGTTCGCTTTCTGTAGAGGCCTCAACTTTTCTCCTCAGTTTGACTGGAAAATTGAACTGAACGTCCACAAGGGGACGAAAAACGAGTCGGACCCGTGTGCCTTCTGGCTGCACACATGAAAGACCCCACGGCAGTTGAAAATCGTGAAGAGCAGAACATTGCCTGGCTACCTTGGTGAAAAAAAAACAACATTGGAGAGGTAGGTTGATTTCCCGGTTCCAACCCCTTGAAGACAAGTTAGTCTTCTTGCCTTTCTGAAGTCCTGGTAAAAACAAATGAACATGAATATGAATTTAAGCAAGGACGGGATGCGCCGTGCTCGTGTGCTGCACAGTAATTAGGTATAGCCACTCATGCCACGACCACAGGATTATGAACCGGTAGGACCTCAGACCTGGCCAGTCATGGTTATGGCAGGCTTAAGGCTTGTGCTGTGATCATCTGGATCTTCTCATCACAGGCACCTGATGTAGTCATAGGAATTCATTCCGAGCACGGAAACGTCATCTTGAGAAATTGAAACTAAAACCAAAGGGTTGCGGACTGGGTAGCTGTGGGTTTGGCTCTTATCACTCAAAGCAGCTGAGGATTTTCATCCATTGCAGCGTCGTGCAGAGTGTGCTATGGGCTGATCAGAAACATTGGGAACACACAGTTGACTCTCACCCACTTTACGAATGTGTCATTTAGGGCTTGTCTCAAATATCCTGACAAACACCATAGATGTCTGTATCTCTCAGGCCTGGTTGATAACGATATATAAAAGAACCATTGCTCTCATCAGTCACACGGGGAAACTCCTGCTCACCATAATACTAAACAATATAGAATCAAAGATCACTCATCACTCATTAGGAAGATTAGGAAAAGACAGGCACCATTTATAGGCCATTTTATGAGGAAGAGGGATTTGGAGCACTTGGTCACAACGGGAAGCTGGAGGGAAAGAGAGCACCGGGTAGACCCAGGGAGAAAATGCTGGACGGACTTGCAGAGTGGCTGGGGACGAGGCGGGTGGGAGAGATGTAGGGGCAACGAGAGATAGAGACAGATGGAAGTCCATGATCGCCAACGCCATGCGGCAGGGCACCTGATGATGATGATAGAATCAAAATAGAAGAGGAGATGCCGGACTGTCAAGCAGGTTACAGGACCAACAGACAAATTACTGACATGCTATTCTTTTCACAGATCATGATCGAGACAATCAGAAACAGCGACGAACAAAAGGCCTTCATTACTTTCATCGACTACAGCAAAACATTTGACAATGTGAAACACCATCATCGTTTTGATACCATTAACCTGACAGTCTGTTAAAAACAGGCTGCAAACAGCTGTCGACAACACTTGCCTCCATTTAAAAAAATTTTCGAATAATCTGTTTTGGGGAAGGGAGAGGGGGTGACAAGAATAAAGTATGGCCATTGAGTGCGTGGTCATGTCAGAGACAGAGCACATGAAGGGGAAGTCGTTGTGCATTTTACGACGGTGAAAGATGCTGAGCTCCATTTTCAAAGACCTCTTCGTAAACAGAGGGGGGGGGGGGGGAGAGGGGTTGTAAGGGTGGGATAGGTGGGGGGAGGGGTGAATCGCCGGGTGCAAGAGCAATGTCCGCCTTATAAAATGTACTAAAACAGTGTTTGTCTTTTTCCTAATCTTCTTTATTGATGTTCTATT
>CM060309.1:22622308-22632308 GCA_030674185.1 Monoplex corrugatus
GATTACATTGCTGATAATAATAGATATTAGAAAGCAGCTGAAATAGAAAAAGATGATGTAGCATGAAACAGAGTGATCAATAGGAGGTGAGAGATGGGCTGGAGTCAAGATAGGAACGGATAGACTAATATTATCAATGAAGAAAAATCTGAAATAGATAGATGATGTAGACGGGCAGTAGAGAAAGCAATGATGGAAGAGGATAATTATCGATAGCCAAGAGGGTATAGTAAACGGAATAATAGCTGTTTGATAGTAGAACATGACAATAATATTCGATTGATAAAAGTAGATACTTAGAGCAGAGTCAACATAGCTTTGACAGTTTGATGTAGGACGGCACTGAAAAATCGATTAATGATAATAATGACAGATCTACATCAGCACCGTCTTCAGCACTGATACTGCACAGTATACATCAACTAGATACCTAAGAAGATCAGAGAAGCACATACGGCAGAAAACCAAGGATCGATAGATCGATCATGATACACTAACTAGTACTAGATGGCAAGATGGCATAGATGTCAAGATAATACACTAATAGATACCTGATTCAAGATCATACATAGAGTCTGTACTAGACAGATACTATATCTGACATGATAGATACAGATCTGATCTTCGATTGAAGATCACATGATATGATATCAACTAGTTACATAAACATAGATAATAGTAGTTTGGGTGGACATGATCATAGAAAGTTGTGAAGATAGACTATGGATCCAAGGAAGATAATAGATCATAGATAATGATATAGATAAGAACATGATCATAGTACTATGAACAACCAATCGAGATGTTGCTATATTCATGTTAGATACTGATAGATGTAGGTCAGACCATACAAGATACATAGATACTAGATACATGTTATGCATGTAGTGATAGATAGGATTCAGATAATAGAAATAATATAAAGTCTCCTAGCAAATGATACACAGATTTCAAGTTTACAGATGCAAGAGGTGGAAATCGTCTTCATAAACTAAAACTGGAAGCTCTAATGGGCTGGTGGTAGAACAACGGCTTAGCAACAGCAGGGTGGTCGAATCTGTCGTTACAAAAGTTGTGAGGCGGCAACTGGACATTCCAAGGTTAAGTGATCTATGATATGAAGATGAACAAGTCAGCTTTATTTTGAAATCCGCGGCAGGTGGTGTATCTTCGGGCGGAACGACAGGATAAAAGCGATGTGGTCGCCTGTACCATAGTTTCAATCGAATGGAGATTACTAGCACAATCAAGATCCCTCACCTTCATATGGTTTTAAAAATTCCCCAGCTTGGGCCTTGAAAGGTTCATAGACGGTCGCAAATAACAAACGTGCATTGAAAATAATAGACGTACGGAAAACCCCTTTTTGTTGTATGTTGTGGTTTGTTTGTTCGTTGCAATGTTTGATGTTTTTTGTTTTGTTTTTTTTTGGCGGGGGAGGGGATTGAGGTTTGGGTTGTGTCTGCCTCACTGATATCGGATCTTGAATGTGTGAATAATAGGCAGGAACAGAAGGCAAAAATCAATGCTGGATGACGAGATGTACCATCCAGTACCACTGTATTCGTCTCCTTCAGCGCACCCACCCATCCACTGCACCTCGCTCCCGATTTTCTGCGATTAATTTTGCAAAAGGTTCAAGATTCTTTCGGGGTGAAACGACAGAACAGTCTTATGTCTTTCACCGAGAATGGAAGATTATTTAAAGGACGAAAACATCTGGTTGGAAGAGTCGTGATATAGAACTGCACTCATTGTGCGAGTGATTTCATAGCCGGTGAGGTGTCCGTTGGCAGGGTCTTTCTTGTGCTGGGTGGGGCTGGTTGAAATTCAGTGGGGGTGTGGGTAAATGCACATGTGTAACGTGTTTGTGGTTTATTGCGTCGTAAGTGTTACCACTTCTGAGATAGGACATTTCAGAAAATTGTTTTGCTGTTTTTAGATGAATCGATATATGTCCGTGACTGACATGATGTGAGAGTGATGGGTAGTCCGCGCCTGTGTAGGCGGCATGAAACTTGATCAAGGGTCATACTCCTGAATAGGTTTGAGTTTACCCTAGATCAGCATCGTTGTTGGGGGGGGGGGGGGATATGAGACAAACTAACTAACTAACTAACTAGCTAAGTAACTAAGTAATAACTAACTACTAACTAACTAACGAACGAACGAACGAACAACTAATAAACAAACTCACTCACTCACCACTCATTCACTCACTCATCTCAACTAACTAACTATCTAATAACTCATTAACTAAATGAATAATGAAAAGGGAGAAATGTGTCTTCCATAAATTGAAAGCTGACCAGTCACTAATGAGCAGTGGTTAGCACAACAGGATTACAAACAGACAGGTCCTGGGTTCGTATCTCATCAGTCCTGCCAAGATCGTAGCGGGGGTTATCGGCCCAAACTGCTCCTATCCAGTTTTGTTTCAGTTCATTCTCAAGATGACGTCTCCTGCTCTCGGAATGAATTCCATATGCACTAACTCACCAGGTGCATGTGATGGAGAAGATCCAGAATAATCACGGCACGAGCCTTAAACCTGCACATAAACCCACGAGGTGGCCAGGTCCTGAGGACCTACCTGGATAGTTCCATAACCTTCGGGTCGTAGGGGAGTGAGATGGCAGAGACCTCAACCGTTCCAGGGCCAGCACCACGAGGTCGGCGCCCATCCCCTCTCTTCCTTGCTTCAATTCATATCATATTGCATATTTTTCATGAAGAAGGCTAATTGATCTTAAAGGGGTGGGAACCTGGGAAATCAACCTATCTCTCCAATGATTTATACCAAGACAGCTAGGCAATGCCCTGCTCTTCACGATTTTCAACTGCCTTTGTATCTTTAGCGTGCGCAGCAAGAAGGCACACGGGTCAAACTCATTTTTCGTCCCCTTCCCAAGGACTAGACGTTCAGTTCGATTTTCTGATCAAACTGAGGAGAAAAGTCGAGGCCTCTGTGGGGAACTGTGAGTTGTAGTTATTGGCAGGCGAACGTCTGAACCTTTCCGCCACTCTTTTCCAGAGTTAAGTTACTATTGGAGCACCTGGTCCCAACGGGAAAGCTGGAGGGAAAGAGAGCACCAGGTAGACCCAGGGAGAAAATGCTAGACCGACTTGCGGAGTGGCTGAAGACGAGGAGGGTGGAGGAGATGCTTGGGGCAACAAGAGGTAGAGACAGATGGAAGTCCATAATCGCCAACGCCATGCGGCAGGGCACCTGATGATGATGATAATGAAGAAAACTATGGGCTCACTGGAATCACGCAGTCGAGTCTCATCCACTATCTGACTAACACCGCAGGTGTCTGTGTTCTCTTGGGTCTGGTTGACTACAGGATAAATAAGCTTAGAGTATGCCCTGTCACACAGTCTCGATGCAGAATGGAGCCCCCTAGCATCAGTCCCATCACCATCACCATTACCATCGTGGCATTTTGAAAAGTTGTCCCAGCTTTTGTGGCCTTTAAAGTGTCATAGGAAATCGGTCAGCGAGAATCGGTCAGCAAGAATAGATGTAATACAATAAGATGCACTGAAAAAACAACAAACAAAAAACCACTTTTGTTTTTCTCTATTTGCTTTTCACTGATAGATGGGGTCTCTTTTAATTAACACAGTGAGAAAAGTTTAGGGCTGTTGAACGAAAGAAAAACATGACAGTAGCTTCAGATTCACCATCACAACGAGAAAGTGTTTTTTCTTACCCGTTTATCTAGATCGTATTTCTGCAAAAGGTTTCAGTTCTTTTAGACGCACTGCAAATAGTTCTTATGTTCTTATCAACCCGAGAAGTGCACTAGCTCAGGTGTGTGTGTGGGGGTGGGGGTGGAGGGGGGGTCTGTATTCCCAAAGGACGCAATATCAATCTTGAGTTGGAAGAGTCGTGATTTAGACAGGTCTTAGCCTCCTCGCTCGTGCGACTGTATTTCATAGCCAGGTTAATGATTTCCTTGGCTGGTTTCTCCTCTCTCTCTCTCTCTCTCTCTCTTCTCTCTCTCTCTCTCTCTCTCCTCTCTCTCTCTCTCTCTCTTCTTCTCTTCCTCCGTGTGTGTGTGTGTCGTGTGTGTGTGTGTTTCTCATGTGTGTGTGCGCGCGCGCACGTATGTGTATGTATGTGTGTGAGAGAGAGAGAAGAGTTCTGTGTATGTGTGTGTGCGTGTGTGTGTGTGGTGGTGTGTATGTGTTTTGTGTGTGTGTGTGTGGTGTATGTGTGTGTATGTGTGTGTGTATGTGTGTGTGTTGTGTGTGTGTGTAGTGTGTGTGTGTGTGTGTGCGTGTGCTTGTGTGTGTTTGGTTTAGTTGAAGTGTTAAATTACAATTCTTATTTGGACTTTTTCTAATCATTTGATACTTTTTATTCAACTTTTCCACTTTAATTAACTTCAATATATTCACCTTGTTGTACTATGTTTTCGTTCTTCATTCTCTTTCTAAGGGTAATCATTTCTCATCACCCGAGAGAGAAGTGTGTGTTGTGTGTGTGTGTGTGTGTGTGTGTGTGTGTGTGTGTGTGTGTGGTGTGTGTGTGTGTGTGTGTTGTGTGTGTGTGTGTTGTGTGTGTGTGTGTGCATGTAGTGTGTGTGTGCGTGTGTGTATGTGTGTGTGGTGTGTGTGTGTGTGTGTGTGCGCGCGTGCGTGCGCATATGTGTGTGCGCAGGTGTGTTTGTGTATGTGTGTGTGTGCCGAAATGTGCCAGTGAGATATTCATACCTGCTTCTGGATAGATGTTTGCTAGATTTGGATCAAAAGTGTGGATTATTCGGGAGTCACGAATGCATGCGTATATAAGATAAGATATAAAGGTCAAGGTCATACGGACAGAAAAAGTCCATAAAATCAGCATTTTTTGAGGTAGGCGTGTTTCAGCATTTATCATGGGAAATTTTGACACTATTCGTAATTTGTGTTCATTGTTGTTAGGGTTGACCATTGTCCTTGATGTACATCAGATTATTTCTCTTGTGAAGCTATTTGTGACCCCCCCCTCCCCCCACCACGAAATCAGTCTTAACTAGCATTTTGGGCATTTTGAGATATACATATCACTGGAAAGTGTACATTCTGCTGATTATTTTGGTACTTGAATAAAGCTTGTACTCAAACAAATGTAGAAGTTATGTATGTTTAAAGTCATTAAATTGTATGACGGCCATTTTGAGAAAATGGCCTCTTAAAGTTTTTGTGTGCTCTCCTGCACATTTTCCTTAAATTTCTTTATTTGGTGGCTTTGACACAGTTTGTTTTCTAATTTTCGCTGTCATTATCTGAAAGGCGCACCAAAGAGCTTTCCATCAGTATATTTCATGTGCGGGTACTGTGCAGGTTACGGTTCATAATACGAGACAAAAATAGGTACTTTTGGTAGGAAACCGTTCTTTCTGCTGCGATCAGTGTATTAATATACCGATTTAAATTGATTAATAATATTTTTTCAAGAAAAAAAATCTGTTGGGGATAGATTATAGTCTACAGAAATCAATTTTGAGAGAAAAGTCAAAACAGCCCAGATAGACCCTCAGTCACCTTTTCAGCTCCCAGTGCTGTTCGACTGACTGCGAGTTAAGACTGATTTCGTGGTGGGAGGTCACATTTAATGGTAACATTCTATTCATCAGTCTGCTCCATTCTACCTTTGTGACAACATCAGTATTTATCCGCCAGCTGGCACCTTGAGTCAGCATCAGACACTCTTTCCCTTTCAGGTTCCTGTATATAAACTATCAACCTTGCCAGCGTTCTCATTGTTGTTCTTGTGGTGTCAGTGTAGGATTAGAAAGGTCCTCCTTCCTCCACTTCCCTGGGATGGTTATCCCCGTCGGCCGTATCACTTGAGGTGGGCGTCACGTAAAAATTGAACCAATACCAAACCAGCGTTCCGAGGGACTCGGTAGCTCAGTTGGTTTGAGCGTCGAATTCACATGCTAATGGTTGTGGGTTCGAATCCCGGGGTGCGCTACATTAAAACTGGCCCTCTCACTGTCCCATCTTAACATATTGTTGTTACTGGTGGTGTCAGTATAGATCTTGGATTAATAAGTCTCCCTCCCCCCACTTCACTGGGATGGTTAGCCCCGTCGGCCATATCGCTAGTGGTGTCGACGTAAAACTGACAGCCTAGCCAGCGTTCTTTTGGTGTTCAGGACCATCTGTCTGAAGGAGATTTCCACTCTTCCTTTTCTTAGCAACTTACCTTTTCTGCTATGAAAGTCAGTGTAAAAACCTGTATCTTTTCCCGACAGTGAATAGCACAGCTACCACTTTCTCCCTGTTATTATTATTGTATGTTGTCTGCGTTGATCGCATACGTATGTCTGTTGCGTGATTGCGTTTTGATTTGAATTATCAAGATTTGGCTTCATATGAATACAGCAATTGTTATTATTATCATTATTATTATTATTTTTATTACTATTGTTATTATCATTATTGTTGTTGTTATTGTTGTGGTGGTGGTGGCTGCTGTTGTTGTTGTTGTTGTTGTTTTATTATTATTATTAAATCTAAGGTCATCTGCATCTTCGTGAATACACTATGAAATAAAAATCATATAAAAAAAATTAAAGGAATGAAATTTCTGTATACGTCTACGAAAATTTTTTTTTTAATTATTTGTTATTTTACCTTATTTTCTTCTTCAATACGTGGAGTCTGGCTTCAGCGCAGAGGGTAATATCACCACAGTATAAAAACAAATATGTAGTTTTTAATTCCTGTGGAAACTGATTTGTTTTTGGTTTTTGTTTTGTTTTGTTTTGTTTTTTGTTTGTTTTGTTTTGTTTTGTTGTTTTGTTTTTTTTGTTTTGTTTGTTTTGTTTGTTTTTTTTTTGTTTTTTTGTTTGTTTTGTTTTTGTTTTTGTTTTGTTTTGTTTTGTGTTTTTGTTGTTTTTTGTTTTGTTTTTGTTTTTTGTTTTGTTTTTGTTTGTTTTGTTTTTTGTTTTTATTGTTTTTTTGCTTGTTTTTTTTTGTGTTTGTGGTGTGTGTTTTTTTTAAATAAATGATAGCTACACACTGAAGTGATTTGGGTTTGGTGTTTGCTCAAGAGGGATTCATCTTATTGAGACAATTCATATGCGCTTCAGTCAATAAAATCTGCCAGCAGGTACCTAACAGACACGTGAGCCTGCGCAAAACCTCATGCGCTAGCAAGATGCTTAATGAAAAATGAGGCAATACTGTCTCAAACAACTTTTGTTGTTCTTCTGTGTATGTCAAGAAAAATTTTACCTTGAATTTTTAATGATTTATTTCTGGTTCAGTATAAACTCCATTTTTCTCTGTTCCCCTAATTTTGTGTTGTGTTTTGTTTTTTCTTGTTTTGTTTTGTTTTGTTTTGTTTTTGTTTTGTTTGTTTTTTTTGTTTGTTTGTTTTGTTTTGTTTTGTTTTTGTTTTTTGTTTTGTTTTGTTTGTTTTGTTTGTTTTGTTTTGTTTGTTTTGCAGACCTAGCAGTGTGTGATGTAAGAACAAATGATGTCAATGACGTAATATTCTGTGGAGCATTGTTTTAGATGTACACCACTTATGTGCTAAACATTTCCTCTTTTCTGTCACTCTCTTTGTGTCTAGTTTTGATTTCCTAGTTGTTGATGACAATCGGAAATGATGAAGTGCCAGGAAAGTGAAATAGTGTTGGTTGAACATAGCTTCTGTTTAGAATAATATCACAAAATAACAAAACCAAACTAAAAAAATCATCGATCTTCTTTTTTTAAAAGAAATATCATAGTATAAAAAAATCTAAAAGAAAAATCCCCGGTCACTATGAATATATTATGAATTCCTGTTCATTATGAAATCTAAGTAAAGCACACTGTTTAATGCCTGTATCAAATGCTCTATTTTGCATTTGAATTATTCATTCTACCAATGGTAATGGCTGTTACGATATCAATCGTCTGTATTAAATGTGTTGTTTTATATTTGTACTATTAATTCTACCAATATGAATGACTGTTTTGATATCAACATTAACCTATACATGTATGTGATGTACATGTATTGGTCACTAAGTCATGGTGTGTGTGTGTGTGTGTGTGTGTGTGGTGTGTGTGTTTGTGTGCGTGGTGTGTGTTGTGTGTGTGTGTGTGTGTGTGTGTGTGTGTGTGTGTGTGTGTGGTGTGTGTGTGTGTGTGTGTGTGTGTGTGTGTTTAGTGTGGGGGTGTGAGGACAAGTGAGGAGAAACAAGCGCCTTTTGTCAGGTCACCACAGCTCAGTCGTCAGAAGTGACACGAAGCCATGCCACATCCTTGCCCACCTTGTCCACTGGGTCCAGAGACATTTGAGTCTTTCAGCAGACCTATCTCATTTCCGGACACTTGAGACACATTGCCCACAGACTGCTACATTCCAATGCCACAGATAATCAGGCAAGGCATTTGATCATGCACAGACATATGGCTCATTTCAGGCACAGGCATTTGACTCATTTCAGGCACAGATATTTAACTCATTTCAGGCACAGACATTTGATACATTTCAGGCACAGACATTTGACACATTTCAGGCACAGACATTTGACACATTTCAGGCACAGACATTTGACACATTTCAGGCACAGACATTTGACACATTTCAGGCACAGACATTTGGCTCATTTCTGGCACAGACATTTGACGCATTTCAAGCGCAGATATTTGTTTTATTTCGGGTACAGGCATTTGACTCATTTCAGGCACAGATGTTTGGGTCATTTCAGGCAAAGGCATTTGACTCACAGGCACAGACATTTGACCCATTTTAGGCACAGGCATTTGACTTATTTCAGGCACAGACATTTGACTCATTTCAGGCACCAGCATTTGACTCATTTCAGGCGCAGGCATTTGAGTCATTTCAGGCACAGGCATTTGACTCATTTCAAGCACAGGCATTTGGGTCATTTCAGGCACAGGCATTTGACTCATTTCAGGCGCAGACATTTGACTCATTTTAGGCACAGGCATTTGACTCATTTGAGACACAGACATTTGACTCATTTCAGGCACAGATATTTGATTCATATCAGGCATGGACATATGACTCATTTCAGGCACAGATATTTTGACTCATTTCAGGCACAGATATTTTGGACTCATTTCAGGCACAGATATTTTGACTCATTTCAGGCATTTGATTCATTTCGGTTTCTCGTCTTAGCCGAAAAACTAGCCACTAGACCACTAGTCCAGGTATATTGGAGATGTGGAAGGGAACAAAATCTCTGTCTGACGGCTATCGGAAGCCCTGATTCTGATGTTCCAGGTGGGCTGCTTTATCCATCAGGTAACCTCCCCGCGGGGATGCCGGGGGTTCTTTCGGTACTGATAAGTATCCTTACCTTCTGGAAATTTTGTGCTAGAAATTTTCTCTTTTTTAGCCACTCTCTTTGTCTCTGCCTGGCTCCTTCGCGTTCTCTCATCTCTTATCATTTTCTGCTAGGCAGGTCCATACACCTGTATGTGTTCTATAAAGTCTTACAAACTTTCTGTTGGGATGGATGGTTAGGTACATGCATCAACCGCATTTTTGCCTCTAAGGGAATGTGACAGGCAGAAGTAATTTGTGACCTCCCACCACGAAATCAGTCTTAACTCGCAGTCAGTCGAACAGCACTAGGAGCTGAAAAGATGACTGAGGGTCTATCTGGAGTGTTTTGACTTTTTCTCAAAATTGATTTCTGTAGACTATAATCTATCCCCCACAGAATTTTTTTTCTTGAAAAAACATTATTAATCAATTTAAAACGGTATTTTAATGCACTGATCGCAGCAGAGAGAACACAATTTCCTATCAAAAGTACCTATTTTTGTCTCTTATTTTAAACCGTAACCTGTGCAGTACCCGCACATGTAATATACTGACGGAAAGCTCTTTGGTGCACCTTTCAGATAATGACAGCGAAAATTAGAAACAAACTGGGTCAAAGCCACCAAATAAAGAAATTTAAGGAAAATGTGTAGGAGGACACACAAAAACTTTGGAGGCCGTTTTCTCAAAATGGCCATCATACAA
>CM060309.1:22639808-22652308 GCA_030674185.1 Monoplex corrugatus
CTTTCCCGCATCGGCCTTACCAGCCACAGCGGACGCTGCTCCAGAGGCGTCAACTCGATTCGACAAGGCACTAGGGTGCATCATCCATAGTCGACGCCGACTAACGGAGGCTTACTACTGCCTGTATCATCATAGATGTTGCTGGGAGATAGAACTGACACTCAGCAGCCAGCTGGAAAGGTCTGAAGTAGAGAAATGCCGTGCGACATAAAGGTCTCTTTCACACAGGCGATCAAGGTTTTCCTTAGTCTTCCTCCTCTCGCTTCAAATTCATATCTCTTTGTGCTGTATGCTTGTTGAGCCACTGGTGAGGCTGCATTCAGGTCAGGTGATCAGACCACGTGATTCTCTGTTGATGAATATGATGATGGTGGACTGGTGTTGTTCCCATGATTTCTTAGAACTTGGAGCTTCTGAATACATCACAGTACAATGCAATACAGGACAACAGAGGACAATACAATAAAATGCAATGTAATACAGTTCAATACAATAGATACAGCAATGTCACGTAATCCAATACAATAAAGCATAATACAATACAATGCAGTATAAAGTAGTTCAATGCAGTTTAATGCAACACTATACAGCCCTGTACAATACAGTACGATACAATACAGGACAATGTATCACAATGTAACGTAATACAATGTAACACAGTACAATAAAGTACAATACAATACAGAACAAAGTATCCCAATGTAACACAATATAACGTAACAGAACAATACAATATGATACTATAATGCAAACCAGTACACTACAATAAGTATAACACAAAAAACAAAATATAATACAGTGTAACACAATGTAATACAATACGAGGCAGTACAATACAGTCCCTAAGGCAGTTCGCCGTTGTCTACAACCTCGTTCTGGCAACTCCTGCGTCGCCCCTGGTACCAGGCGTACAGGCCTCCGTCTTTCCCCTGGATTCTACTAGTGGCGAGGAGAGGGGGGATCTGCTGCATGGGCAACAGCTAGTCCTCCATATTCACTTGCCCAGGCCTGCACCTGGAGAGGTCACTCCAGCTTCGCTGGTAACTGCACGTCATGACCACAACGCCTCCTGGTGCAGACTATCATCTCCTGAGATGTAAAGAGGCCAACGAACAATGCAGCACAATGTGTAAAATAATGTAACTACAGCACAACGCATTACAATACAGTGCAAAGCAAACATAATACAATGCAGTTTGATACAGCGCCAATACACTACAATACACCGTACAATACAGCGTCATACGGTACGATGCAACACAACATAATTATTGCAGTACAGTATATGCAGAGCTGGTTGGTGCACGTTGTGTGGCTAGGTCCCGGGGTTTGTCATCTCCCCATTTTGCATTTAGCCTGTAAACAAGCTCAAGTTTATATTGCTTATAGCCCAGCAGACTACTAGCGCCATATTAGGGCTAACACCACGTCAAAAACGACAACCAGGCTGAAATAAAAGACAACAGTTAAAAATAAATGCTCACCGTTAACTTTGTAAGTCTAGAATGCAATCAGACGCTTGGTAACAAGGTCACTGATGGCTGGATCCAGATGGCTTATGCGGCTCAGCGGCTCATGGACAGCCCCCTGCGCTTCCACCCCTCTCCAGGTCAACATGTGTGCAGACCTGCCAATGCCTAAGCCTCCTTTTGCGTGTATACGCATGCAAAACATCAAATATCCACGCTAAAGATCCTTTAAGTCATGTCCGTGGCTAGTTTATGGAAACACGATGACACCCAACATACATACCCCCACCAAAGATTCAAACTCTACACTAACACAGTGGACTATGCTTACCCAGCATACATACCCACCAAAACAATAAACTCTACACTAAGTGGACTGTGATTACCCAGCATACATACCCACCAAAACTACAAACTCTACACTAAGTGGACTGTGATTACCCAGCATACATACCCACCAAAGATACAAACTCTACACTAAGTGGACTGTGCTTACCCAGCATACATACCCACCAAAACTACAAACTCTACACTAAGTGGACTGTGCTTACCCAGCATACATACCCACCAAAGATTCAAACTCTACACCAACATAGTGGACTGTGCTTACCCAGCATACATACCCACCAAAACTACAAACTCTACACTAAGTGGACTGTGCTTACCCAGCATACATACCCACCAAAGATTCAAACTCTACACTAACATAGTGGACTGCGCTTACCCAGCATACGTACCCACCAAAGATACAAACTCTACACTAACATAATGGACTGTGATTACCCAGCATACATACCCACCAAAGACGCAAACTCTACACTAACAAAGTGGACTGTGATTACCCAGCATACATACCCACCAAAGACGCAAACTCTACACTAAGTGGACTGTGCTTACCCAGCATACATACCTACCAAAGATACAAACACTACACTAAGTGGACTGTGCTTACCCAGCATACATACCCACCAAAGATACAAACTCTACACTAAGTGGACTGTGCTTACCAGCATACATACCCACCAAAGATGCAAACTCTACACTAAGTGGACTGTGCTTACCAGCATACATTACCCACCAAAGATACAAACACTACACTAAGTGGACTGTGCTTACCCAGCATACATACCACCAAAGATACAAACTCTACACTAAGTGGACTGTGCTTACCAGTATACAAACCCACCAAAGATGCAAACTCTACACTAACATAGTGGACTGTGCTTACCCAGCATACATACCCACCAAAGATGCAAACTCTACATTAACATAGTGGACTGTGTTTACCCAGCATACAAACCACCAAAGATGCAAACTCTACATTAACATAGTGGACTGTGATTATCCAGCATACAAACCCACCAAAGATGCAAACTCTACACTAACATAGTGGACTGTGATTACCAGCATACAAACCCACCAAAGATGCATACTCTACATTAACTAGTGGACTGTGCTTACCCAGCATACATACCCACCAAAGATGCAAACTCTACACTAACATAGTGGACTGTGCTTACCAGCATACATACCCACCAAAGATGCAAATTCTACACTAACATAGTGGACTGTGCTTACCCAGCATACAAACCCACCAAAGATGCAAACTCTACACTAACATAGTGGACTGTGATTACCCAGCATACATACCCACCAAAGATGCAAACTCTACACTAACATAGTGGACTGTGATTACCCAGCATACAAACCCACCAAAGATGCAAACTCTACACTAACATAGTGGACTGTGATTACCCAGCATACATACCCACCAAAGATGCAAACTCTACACTAACATAGTGGACTGTGATTACCCAGCATACATACCCACCAAAGATACAAACTCTACACTAACATAGTGAACTGTGCTTACCCAGCATACATACCCACCAAAGATACAAACTCTACACTAATTATTGAATGTGCTTACCCAGCATAATACCCACCAAAGATACAAACTTTACACTAGTTATTGAATGTGCTTACCCAGCATACATACCCACCAAAGATACAAACTCTACACTAATTATTGAATGTGCTTACCCAGCATACATACCCACCAAAGATGCAAACTCTACACTAACATAGTGAACTGTGCTTACCCAGCATACATACCCACCAAAGATGCAAACTCTACACTAACATAGTGAACTGTGCTTACCCAGCATACATACCCACCAAAGATGCAAACTCTACACTAACATAGTGGAGTGTGATTACCCAGCATACAAACCACCAAAGATGCAAACTCTACACTAACATAGTGGACTGTGATTACCCAGCATACATACCCACCAAAGATGCAAACTCTACACTAACATAGTGGACTGTGATTACCCAGCATACATACCCACCAAAGATACAAACTCTACACTAACATAGTGAACTGTGCTTACCCAGCATACATACCCACCAAAGATACAAACTCTACACTAATTATTGAATGTGCTTACCCAGCATAAATACCCACCAAAGATACAAACTTTACACTAGTTATTGAATGTGCTTACCCAGCATACATACCCACCAAAGATACAAACTCTACACTAATTATTGAATGTGCTTACCCAGCATACATACCCACCAAAGATACAAACTCTACACTAATTATTGAATGTGCTTACCCAGCATACATACCCACCAAAGATACAAACTCTACACTAATTATTGAATGTGCTTACCAGCATACATACCCACCAAAGATACAAACTCTACACTAATTATTGAATGTGCTTACCCAGCATACATACCCACCAAAGATACAAACTCTACACTAATTATTGAATGTGCTTACCCAGCATACATACCCACCAAAGATACAAACTCTACACTAATTATTGAATGTGCTTACCCAGCATACATACCCACCAAAGATGCAAACTCTACACTAACATAGTGAACTGTGATTACCCAGCATACATACCCACCAAAGATACAAACTCTACACTAATTATTGAATGTGCTTACCCAGCATACATACCCACCAAAGATGCAAACTCTACACTAACATGGTGAACTGTGCTTACCCAGCATACATACCCACCAAAGATGCAAACTCTACACTAACATAGTGAACTGTGCTTACCCAGCATACATACCCACCAAAGATGCAAACTCTACACTAACATAGTGAACTGTGCTTACCCAGCATACATACCCACCAAAGATGCAAACTCTACACTAACATAGTGAACTGTGATTACCCAGCATACATACCCACCAAAGATACAAACTTTACACTAATTATTGAATGTGCTTACCCAGCATACATACCCACCAAAGATGCAAACTCTACACTAACATAGTGAACTGTGCTTACCCAGCATACATGCCCACCAAAGATGCAAACTCTACACTAACATAGTGAACTGTGATTACCCAGCATACATACCCACCAAAGATACAAACTCTACACTAACATAGTGAACTGTGCTTACCCAGCATACATACCCACCAAAGATGCAAACTCTACACTAACATAGTGAACTGTGATTACCCAGCATACATACCCACCAAAGATGCAAACTCTACACTAACATAGTGAACTGTGCTTACCCAGCATACATACCCACCAAAGATGCAAACTCTACACTAACATAGTGAACTGTGATTACCCAGCATACATGCCCACCAAAGATGCAAACTCTACACTAACATAGTGAACTGTGATTACCCAGCATACATGCCCACCAAAGATGCAAACTCTACACTAACATAGTGAACTGTGATTACCCAGCATACATACCCACCAAAGATGCAAACTCTACACTAACATAGTGAACTGTGATTACCCAGCATACATACCCACCAAAGATACAAACTCTATACTATGCACTAACATAGTGGACTGTGCTTATCCAGCATACATGCCAATCAAAAAAATATAACTCTACAATAACATTGTGGAGTGTGGTCATCTCGTTTAACAGTTTGAGTTCTCCATACTCCACTAAAATGTCTGATGATCTTTATACCGGGTAACCCGCATCACGGACTTGTGATAACCCTGTTGGGAACGTTTTATTGTGTTGTGTTGTTCTTCGATTTGACTGATTGTTATGTTAATGTTACATAAGTGCAATGCCCTGGAATTTCGATTAGTGGTACCATTGGTACCACTCCATATGACAGAATGGCTCTGTTTATAATTTTCCTGTACATATACTAACTCGCCAGCTTCCACTGTCCGTCATTAGTAGGTCGCCATTCATACTCGCCACGCACAACGCATGTATCTTCAAACCAGCACCCCATAGTTCAACATCAGTCGGGTCTTAGGCGTTCTTTGTACAGTCAAGCAAAAGTTTGTTCAACGACCACTAATCCAGTATGTGTAAAATTCTCGTATCGCAGTGATTATATCACCGCTAATTCCATGTATCAAAATGACAGGTTGCAGTGTTATGTATCCAGCAAAATCGAGGCATGTTTCATTATCATTATTGTTATTATTTTGTTATTGTTATTATTTTATTATTATTGTTGTTGTTGTTATTGTCATCATGATTATCATTATCATTATCATCATCATCATAAACATCATCATCTTATTATTATTATTATTATTATTATTATATTATCATCATCATTATATTATTATTATTATTGTTATTATTATTATTATCATTATTATTGTTATATTATTATTATCATAGGTAGCAGTTGTTGTAGTAGTAGTGGTAGCAGTAGTAGTAGCAGTGTAGTAGTAGCAGCAGCATCGTCATCATCATCATCTCATCATCATCATTATCATCAATAGTAGTAGTAGTACTATTGTTATTTGTGATTATTATCGTTGTTGTTGTTGCTGTGCTGTTGTTGTTGTTGTTGTTGTTATTGTTGTTGTTGTTCTTCTTCTTCTTCTTCTTGTCGTTGTCGTCATCATCATCATCATAAATCTTTCTTGTTCAACACTCTTCTTCAAACTCAAGAAGGAAATCAGTGCTGGACAAAACAAGTGTACACGTATCGTCAAGACAGACTTGAAAAATCATGACTTTAATAATAACAACGAAGATAGAATGAAGTGAAATCGGTCAGAAATTCTGATATTTAAATCTCAGTCACGAGTGCATGTCACACACTTTGTCCACCCAAAGAGATATTGTGTATAAGAAACAGTGTGTAGCTAAAACAAATGACAAAAAAAATAATAATAAGCACAGAATACCCCAGGATTTGAGGAGCGAGCACTCTATTCACACCATTATCCCCTTGCCCTAAATATTTCTGACAAGAAACGAAGGAGAAAAAAAAAAGTAAAAAAGAAAAGCAAGGCCACATTCCCCGTACCGCCATCATAGACATGGATAGGAAGACAGGCATATTAGCTCCGTCATACTCCGTGATATGATCGTAGTTATGGATAGGGAGACAGGCAACTAGCTCAATCACATTCTGTGGTATGCTCATAGGCATAGATAGGGAGACAGGCAATTAGCTCTGTCACATTCTGTGATATGCTCATAGGCATAGATAGGGAGACAGGCAGGTAGCTCTGTCACACTGTCGTATGATCATAGACATAGATAAAGAAACAGACACCTAGCTCTGTCGCATTCTGTGATATGATGATAGTCATGGATAGGAAGACAGGCAAGTAGCGCCGTCACAGTCTGTGATATATACTCATAGTCATGGATAAGAAGACAGACAACTACCGTAAAGTTCGGGCTATAAGCCCCGCGCGCCTTTTTTCCCCAGCTTTAATCCCTGCGGCTTAAAAAACGATGCGGCTTATTTGCGGATTTTCCCCGATCCCAAGAGCGTCACGTTCTCGTATATTCTTAGCTTCTCTTTAGCTCACCAAAATCGTGTTTACCGTTCATGAATTTTTCGGTGAGCTCCAAGTTAAAGTGTTAACTGTCCACGTTTTTAAATCAAATCCGCACACATTGAAGCATTGGATCGGTATTCAGATCTGCTCTGCTCAAGCGTACACCCTCATCATGCCGTAAACACGACGTAATGCCTACGAAGCAGCCTTCAAGTTGAAGGCGATCGACCTGGCCATTGAAAAAGTGCGGCTTATAAACCAGTGCGACTTATGTGTGAATATAGTTCAGATTTTTCTATAATTTAGTGGGTGCGCCTTATATACCGGTGCTCCCAATAGCCCGATCTTTACGGTAGCTCTGTCACACTCTGTGATATAACCACAGTCATGGATAGGAAGACAGACACCTAGTTCTGTCGCATTCTGTGATATGATCATGGACGTGAATTGGGAGACGGGCAACTGGCTCCATTACACTCTGTGATATGATCATAGGCTTGGATGGGGCGACGGGCAACTAGCTCTGTCACACTCTGTGATATGATCATAGGCATGGATAGGGCGACGGGCAACTAGCTCTGTCACACTCTGTGATATGATCATAGGCTTGGATAGGGCGACGGGCAACTAGCTCTGTCACACTCTGTGATATGATCATAGGCATGGATAGGGCGACGGCCAACTAGCTCTGTCACACTCTGTGATATGATCATAGGCATGGATAGGGCGACGGGCAACTAGCTCTGTTACACTCTGTGATAGGATCATAGGCTTGGATAGGGCGACGGGCAACTAGCTCTGTCACACTCTGTGATATGATCATAGGCATGGATAGGGCGACGGGCAAATAGCTCTGTTACACTCTGTGAGATAATTCTCTCACAATGTCACAGGGTTTACAACTCTTCAGAGCCAACTACTTTGCAGTGTCATGTAGCAAGCTTTATGTCAGGTTTGTGGATAAATGTTTGTTGTTAGGGAAATAAAAGTACACATACACAAAAACTGAAGCAAGTTCATTTACAAATTATTTTGACTGGAGATGTCTATGACCAAAAATGCATAGGAGTGCAACTTGATAATGGATACAGAAAACAACAAGAAAAACGTCCCATATTAGTCAGTAAGATACAAATAGGAGCAAACCATTTTCATATGAATATAAAATATTTGTGTATGTGTGTGTTTGTGTGTGTATGTGTATGTGTGTGTGTGTGTGTGTGTGTGCGTGCGTGTGCGTGTGTGTGTGTGTGTGGTGTGTGAGTGAGTGTAGATGTGTGTGTGCGTGCGTGCGTGCGTGCGTGCGTGCGTGCGTGCGTGCGTGTATGTGTTTGCGTTCGATTGTTTTATTGCTGACCCATCTTCTACACTGCTTTTATGTCATCTCCACTCTAATTGTTTTGACTGCTCAAAACTTACCGAAATTGAAGCCACCATGAGAACAAGGCGTGAAGGGCCACATAATCTGGGACAGTTCTGTACAATGCTGTGATGGTGAGATTGGGGATGATAGTGATGATGCAGTGGAGGTCCATTTTGGATTGAGACTGCATGCGTGCCTGACCAGCTGATGGGTTTATGTGCAAGCTTAAAGGATTGTGCCATGATCACCATACACATGACACCTGCCACGTTAATGCATTATGGAATTCGTTCCGAACACGGAGACGTCGTCTTGAGAAACTGAAACTGAAACTGAGACTGCGTGACGGGCCTTTTACTACACGCCTACTCTCATAAAATATCCTGAATAAGTCAGGCCTAAGACACACAGAAACCTGCAGAGTCGGTCAGGAAATGTGAGCAACATCCTCAATGACGCGTCTGTAAAGTCAATGAGACTCAACTGTGTGATCCCAATCTTCATGACGAGCTCATAGCACGTTGTACTCTAGATAAGAACCAGTCAAGATTAAACATTCCCACACTTTGTTTTCTGAAGAGCCAGTCAAGGTTAAAAATTCCCACACTTTGTTTCCTGAAGAGCTGGATGGGGCTAAGGATTCCCACACCTCGATTTTTTTCTAGCATGGTCAGGGTTAAAACTCCTCACACTTTGTTGTCTTAAGAGCTGGTAATGGCTAAAAATTCTCACGATATGTTTTCTTAAGAGCTGATAGGCTAAGAATTCACACACTTCGTTTTCTTCAGAACCGGTAAAGTTAAAAATTCCCAAACTTTGTTTTCTTAATTAAATTAACAAGCAGTCAGGGCTAAAAATTCCCCATACTTTGTTTTCTTAAGAAGCGGTCAGAGCTATACATTTCCACACTTTTATTTTTGTTTAGTTTTACCTGATGGTAAAATATGTAGGTTAGTTAAAACAATAAAAAAAATATAGGCTAGGTAAAATACGGACTAGGTAGGACCTCAGGACCTGTCCAGCTCATGGGTTTATGTGCAGGAATGATCTCCATCACATGGCGCCTGTAACGTTAGTGCATATATGGGAATTCATTCTGAGCACGGAGACGTCATCTTGAGAAACCGAAACCGAAACTGAAACCGAAACTGCCTGATTGGGGTTCAATGTCACGACCTCTCAGTCAGCATTTTTTTTTAATCTGTTCAACTTGTACCATCATAGATGTCGAAGCGGGAAAATGTTGATGGTCAGCAACGAGCTGGAAGGGCTGAAGTGGAGAAGCGCCATGTGACATCAAGATCTCTTTCACGCTATCGATCCAGGTCTTCCTGTATCTGCCTCTTGCTTTAAATCCAGATATCTGATACAGTACTAAATATCCAGCAAATGTCATCAACGTATCTCCAGATAAAGGCTACAGGAGCAAATCCGACAAAACTAATCATCATCATTATCATCATCATCATCAGGTGCCTTGCCGCATGGCGTTGGCGATCATGGACCTCCATCTGTCTCTATCTCTTGTTGCCCCAAGCATCTCCTCCACCCTCCTCGTCTTCAGCCACTCTGCAAGTCCGTGTAGCATTTTTTCCATGGGTCTACCTGGTCTTTCTTTCCCTCCAGCTTTCCCGTTGTGACCAGGAGCACCAAATCCCCCTTCCTCATAAAATGGCCTGTAAATGTTGCTTGTCTTTTCCTAATCTTCCTTATGAGTGATCTACTTGTGTCTGCCTCCATCAAGACTGTCTCGTTTGTTTTCTTTGCTGTCCATGGAACTCTCAACATTCTTCTTAGAAAACAAATCAGAAATCTAAATTGAAACGACTGCCAGCGTTCAATGAAACAGGGTCATAGGAATCACAGACACACGAAAATTTAACGAAAACGTCAATTAATATCATATCCGCCGTTTTCTTCTGCTTAACGAAACGTCAGGAAAGTCTTGCTGCCGTTTACTCCTTAAGATTTATGCATCTGTTCTTTGTTTCCTTTGTGTACACTTGACAAAGACCAGCCGGCCGAAAATGTACACCTCTCTATCTCTCGCTGTGTGTGTGTGTGTGTGATGTGTGGTGTGTGTGTGTGTGTGTGTGTGTGTGTGTGTGTGTGTGTGTGTGTGTGTGTGTGTGTGTGTGTGTGTGTGTGTGTGTGTGTGTGTGTGTGTGTGTGATGTGTGTGTATGCGTGCTTGCGAGCTTGCGTGTGTGTGTGTGTGTGTGTGCGTGTGTTTTGCTTTGCTTTTCTTTTCTGTTTTTTTTTCTTTTAAAATTTCGTACTCCTGGTTCTTAAAAACAAACAGGAATCACAACAGAGGCCGAAATAGGCCATGAATATACTTAAATGCCGATCTACTTCACTATTCCTATCTCTTCAATGATCCACATCCATGTTCATAGCGAGAGCTAGAGGCAGAGAGAGGCATCAGGTGCGGTCAGTTCACACCCTTCGATCTGTCGTGTGATCTCAGAGAACGGTTAAGTCCTGGTGCCCTGTGCGTTCCGTAATGACGTTAGGTGTAATCCTGTTTCCTATAATCACTTTCCATGTGTCACTCACCCGATACCAGTGATCCAGATGGGTGGTGCCGCTGGTGCCAGAATCTTCTGTCTGCTTCCTGGGTGGCTTGACTTAATGATTAATAATAATAATTACAATATTTACAATATTTATATAGCGCAAAATCTTGATAAAATCAAATCTAAGCGCTGAAACAGACACACACGCACGCACACACACACACACACACACACACACACACACACACACACACACATACACACACACACACACACACACACACACACACACACACACACACACACATGGCTATAAATGGGGAGAATAAAAGCAATGGAAAATTATAGAGAGCATATTTGACTTCCATTCCACCGATCTATGGAGGTGATTCTTTTTATCAAACCAGTCTTGCTGGCTGGGCTGATGCAGTCTTGGATTTGAGGTCTATGTATGTATGTATTATTAATTTAAGTTACAGTCATAATGGGAGATTTTAATGCTAAAGTGGGACAGGATAGGGTGGAGGATATACATGTAGTTGGACCTCATGGCCTTGGTACACAAAACGAAAGAGGGGGGAAGCTTGTAGAATGGGCACAGATGAATGAGTTCATAGTAGGAAACACCTGGTTTGAGCAGCCTAACAGAAGAAAATGGACTTGGATGAGTCCAGGAGATAATACCAAAAATCAAATTGACTACATCCTGATCAACAAAAGATTTAGAAATTCTTTACTGTCAGCAAAAACACTACCAGGCGCAGACTGCAAACAGTGACCACAATCCAGTAGTGGGAAGGTTTAGGCTGAAATTGAGGAAAAGGAAACAGACCAAAAGCAACATCAAACTAAACCTTGGACTCTTGAAGACAGATGAAATGACACGTCAAAAATTTAATGTACATGTTCAAAACAAATTCAGTGCTCTGGAAGACGTTGGTGACAGTGAGGAACAATGGACAAAGTTGAGAAGTTCTATAAATGAAGCTTGTGAGGAAATCCCTAAGGCAAATAGAAAAGCAAAAAAGAGCTGGATGACTAATGAAATTTTGGGCCTGATGGAGAAAAGGAGGAAGGCAAAGAGAAACGAGGAGATATACAGGAAGATAAACAAAGAAATCAGGTATAGTGCAATGAAGCTAAGGAAGCTTGGCTGAACACAAAATGCAAAGAGATAGAAGAACGACACAAAATGGATCCTCGGGGTATGTACAGACGAATTGAAGAAATTGTTGACAGGAAAAATACATGCACATCAACTGGTTGCTTAAAATCAAAAGATGGCACGCTTATCATGGAAAAAGACAAGGTATTAGATAGATGGGGAGAGTACATTAAAGACCTTTTTGAGGATGACAGAAACGAAGAACACAT
>CM060309.1:22659808-22662308 GCA_030674185.1 Monoplex corrugatus
TCTCTCTCTCTCTCTCTCTCTCTCTCTCTCTCTCTATCTCTCTCTCTCATACACACACGCACACCCATATATATATATATATATATATGGGTGTGCGTGTGTGTGTTTGTTTGTGTGTATGCGTGTGTATGTGTGTGTTTGCGTGTGTGCTTCTGTCTATCTCTCTGTCTGTCTGTCTATCTATCTATCTGTCTATCTATCCGTCTGTCTGTCTATCTATTTATCTATCTATTTGTCTGCCTGTCTGTCTGTCTGTCTACCTATCTACCTGTCTGTTTGTCTGTCTGTCTATCTATCTATATAATTGTCTGCCTGTCTGTCTATCTGTCTATATATGTATATATATACACATATATGTATATATACACACTCATGTATATATATATATATATATATATATATATTATATATACACATATATGTATATATGCACACTCATGTATATATATATATATATATATATATATATATATATATATATATATATATATACAGTGTATATATACATATATATGAAACTCTGGGGAGAGCCGGGCAGCAGAAGGTACTCAGAGATGAAACCCCAGTCAAGCAAGTGTTTTAGCCCTTTATTTCCTGACACTCTAAGTGGGCCGGGCCGCATCCAGGTCATACATTCTATTTGTCCTAAACCTAGTGACTTTGTTTATTTGTTGATTTTCTTTGTTTATTTGTTTATGTTTGGTTTTTGGTTTTGTTTTGTGTTCTTATTGTGTGTATGTACCCTTTGCAAAGGCAAATAGGTTGAAAATGTGCGTCTGTCTTGTTTCGTTAATAAAAGATGTGTTCGCATTCTGTCATACGTTTCTTTTCTATTCTTTTTCTCTTTTTTTTTCTTTCTTTTTTTTTTTACGTTTGTGTGTGTGTGTGTGTGTGTGTGTGTGTGTGTGTGTGTGTGTGTGTGTGTGTGTGTGTGTGTGTGTGTGTGTGTGTGTGTTATTTTTATATTTTCAATAATGTATTTATCAGTTTGTTTTCCGGGGCTGGTGAACTGGGCCGTAAGGAGCTACGATAAGGGAAATGTTATTTTGATTATGTTAGTGGGCTGACGAGGCTACGTGTTGTATTGATTGGAGATGTTAACTATGATGTGATCATATAGGAGGTCGGTGAGATAAATTTATGCCAAATGACTGTGTTTTCATGCGTTTCCATTTTTGTTGTTGTTGTTGTTGTTTGTTTTGTTTTGTTTTGTTTCGTTTCGTTTCGTTTCGTTTGTTTTGTTTTGTTTTGTTTTGTTCTGTTTTGTTTTACAGATGTAGATACGCATGTCATTATAATGTAGCTGAGATTGTTCCAGTTAAAAACTGATACAAATAATTTATAAGAAGAAACCAGAAAAACACGAAAATAGAATCAGAATGGCGTATTCAGTACAACCAGACGACACAGTACTTTTCTTCCATTGGACGAAGCAGCAGGGAAGTTTTAGTCTATTTCTCCTAATTTTTTGTTATTTTGGTGTTTGTTTGTTTGTTTGTTTGTGATCTTACATTCACGCTTGACAAAGGCCAGTTGGCTCAAACTTTGCGCCTGTCTGGTCTGGTTGTATTCAATACGCGCGTTCTGGTTCTTTTTTCGTGTTTGTTTCTGGTTCCTGTTTCCTTGAACGTGGGCGGTCGCACTTGTTTTGGGTTACAAATAATTATAAGATATAAAACCTATACCTATATGGAATTCATTTTGGGCGCGGAAACGTAATCTGGAGAAAGAGAAACTGAAACTGAAACAGAGCTGATCAGATGCTAGTTGTTTTAAGAGTGTTCATCAGTCTTAACGCAATCAGGTGCTAGATTCCCATGTTTTTTTGTTTTGTTTTTTAATTCTAATGAACGATGTATATTATTTTAGTCCCATCCCACTTCTCGTTTCTGTGCATATTCTCTTTCTCCAAACACAGACACAGCTCTCACACAAACACATACATACATGCACAAACAAACACACACGCACACACACACAAACACACACACACACACACACACAAACACACACACACACACACACCACACACACACACACACACACACACACACACACACACACACACACACACACACACACACACACACATACACACACACACAAACAAACAAACAAACAAAACAGAAGAAAGCTAACAGATGTCAAGAGCAACGTGCAAACAAACACACAAGAAACAAACTACAAACAAACACTGTGACAAAAATTCACCGTTTTTCCAACTGTCCTTTCCGCTTCTTCAAAATTCCTTTATATCTCATTCAGGAAAAACCCAAACACTTACCGTTCCACTCTGTAGGAGTCCATGCAGTGTTACGTTTGAGATGGTACCAATGTTTGTCTGAAGGTAGCGATGTCTGTCTGATGGTACCAATGTTTGTCTGAAGGTAACGATGTCTGTCTGATGGTACCAATGTTTGTCTGAAGATAGCCATGTCTGTCTGATGGTACCGGTGTTTGTATGATGGTAGCGATGTCTGTCTGAAGGTAACGATGTCTG
>CM060309.1:22672308-22677308 GCA_030674185.1 Monoplex corrugatus
GAGGAATTCACTTGGATTTTTTTTCTGTGTGTGGTTTGCACGTTGTGTGTGTATGTTTGTGTGTATGTGAATGTGTGTTTGGTTGTATACATGTATGTGAATTATGTATGTGTGTGTATATGTGTGTGTTCTGTTTTGTTGTGTGTTGTGTTGAGTGTGTGCAAGTGTGTGTGTGTGTGTGTGTGTGTGTGTGTGTATGTGTTGTGGTGTACATACATATATATATATATATATATATATACATTCATACATACATACATATATACATATATATATCTGTGTGTGTGTGTGTGTGTGTGTGTTGTGGTGTACATACATATATATATATATATATATACATTCATACATACATATATATATATATATATCTGTGTGTGTGTGTGTGTCTGTACGTGTGTGTGTGTGTCTGTACGTGTGTGTGTGTGTGTGTGAGGAGAGAGAGAGAGAGAGGAAGGGAAGGAGAGAGAGACAAGAGAGGAAGGGGGGGGAGGGAAGGAGAGAGAAAGAGAGAGAGAGAGCTCTTCCAATTCCCTTGCTCTATGTTTTTCCATTGTCCAAATGGAAGTGAAAACAAGTGGACGAGTGACGAGTGTCCTGGTCAATTATACACACTCCAGTGCACAGTCACCCCAGAGTTTAAGAGTTCAGAGTTTGATCGATAGGGATTCATCACACTCGGACAATTCCATAAGCGCTCTATCCATATCTTCAGGCACTTGTCAGCCAGATTCCCTGAGCCTGTGCAGATACCTAATGGGGAAGAGGGGGATGGACCGATAAAACATTAAGATGACGTCACCAGAATGATATAAACATTAGAATGGACAGTGAACAGGCCAATGTTTAAAAGTTGTGGACTCGGACTGAACTCGAGACATCAGATGTTGAGTCCATGATTCTATCAAAACGACCTACCAGTCCACGAAAACACAAACAAACAAACAAACGAAAACATAAACAAACAAACAAACGAAAACACAAACAAACAAACAAACAAAAACCTGTGGCGCACCTGAGGACTGAACCCACAACCCCTGGGAACAATACAACCACTGCCTGCAATGGCCCATCAAGTGGGCCTGTTAGTCAGTCTGTCAAAGTGCTGAAAAGGCAAGGGTCCTGGATTTGACCTTCGTGCTGGCCACAGGTGTTTTTTTTTAAATACTACTTGGCTCCAGCCTTCTTTATGGATGTGAAACTTGGACCTTGTACAGAAGGCACATCAAAGTAGGAGCGTGTTCACGTGCGAATCTTGCGTTCAGTTCTGGGCATCAAATGGCAGGACAAGATCACAAACCTCGAGGTCCTGGACCAAGCTGAAACCACCAGTATCAAAGCCACGATCCTGAAAGCCCAGCTGAGATGGACGGGACATGGCATCCGGATGGACAGTGACGGAATCCCAAAAACAACTCCTCTATGGCGAGCTCAGCAAGGGACAAAGAAAGCAAGGCAGACTGTTGAAACGTTTTAAAGCCTGCATCAAGTCCAACATCACCCACACTGGAACAGCCCCCAAGCAGCTTGAGGAATGCGCACAGGATCGGAATGGTTGGCGTGCCCTGACGCACAAAGCACCAGTGTCATTTGAGGAAAACCGACGTGACAGCATCACTGAGGCCCGAGCAAAGAGGAAGGCAGCAGTAGCGGCACCCAAACCTCCAGGCCAATGTCCCTGCCCCCCCCCCCCTCCGCTGTTCCCGCATTGGACTCCATAGCCATCTCCGTGTCCACTTCCCGCACGTAGTCGTCATCGTCCAAACCGACGGACTCATCACCACTTGGCTCTTCTGGGAGTCCCGTGAACTCAAAATCTCATGTCTGTAATTCAACCGCTCCCCAAAAAATATAAGCTGGCTTGTTCGCTGACCATCTTAATGTTCCAATCATTCTGGTGGTGTCAGTGTTTTATAAGTCCTGTTCACCACCTTTCCAACTTAAAAGGTTGTTGTTGTTTTTTGCGTAGGCTTTAGAAATGTGTTAGATAACAACTGTTGGCAGATTTGTGTGAAGGGCATATGGAATTGTCGTATGCGATAGGTCTGTCTTGACAAACTGCAGACTCCAAACTATAGATTCCAGTAACATAGGGATGTGGGGTGGAGGTAAGAGATCAATTCGGGGGTGGGGGTGGGGGAGGCGGCAGTGTCAGGATAATAGAGCAATAGTCAGATAAGTGACCTTGTTGAGGAAGCTTTTTTTGTTTCTTCTTCTTCTTTCACAAATGGCGTTTTACGGACGTGGCCGTTTCTGTTATTATTATTATTATTATTATTATTATTATTATATTATTATTATTATTATTATTATTATTATATTATTATTACTTTATTTATTGTTGTTGTTGTTGTTATCATATCATTATTATCACTATCGTTGTTATTATTATTATTATATATGGTGTTATTATTATTACTACTATATATTTTGTTTTACTATTCTCATTATCATTATAGAGCTGTGGATTCATGGTCTGATATCTCGAGTTCAATCCCAGCTTGCAACATGGCTTGTTCCCTGCCCATCCTAATGGATCTATCGTTCTGTCGATGCCAGTCAGTTCAGTGTTTCATAGGACCTTTTTCCCCACCACACCCCTCCTCTCCATTTCAAGATCTTGCCAGCACATAGGGTTTTGTTCAGGCTCACTTAGCCTGCCACATAACTGTTGGCACATTTGATGGAGGGCATATGGGATTGTCCAAGCACGGTGAATCTCTCTTAACCCTTTGACTCCCGCACCCTGGTCTCCAGCATCCTGCCTTACCAGCCGTGCCAGCAAAGCGAAAACTAAAACCCTTTGATTCCCTCACCCTATCCACCAGCTTCCTCCCTGGGTCTACATGGTGCTGTCTTTTCCTCCAGCTTTCCTGTTGTGACCAGGTGCTCCAATCAAAGGGTTAAGGGTGGTTTTTTTGGCAGTTGGTGGATAGGGTGCAGGAATCAAAGGGTTAATGAAACGAACTACAAACTATGTACAGTGGAGTGCAGAGCTTCCGATTTCAATACCTTTGAGGGGTAGAGTGTGTGCTGAGGGTGGATGCTTGGTGGACATATCAACCACACTATGGGAGGATCGAGAGAGAGAGAGAGGGGGGTGATGGGAGGGACGGGGGATGGTTGAGAGCATGAAGGGGGATCAAAGACAGACGTGATGGCCGCCTGTCTCACGCCTCATCTATTTCCACAGTCTGGGACTTGTTGCTAAATGGCTGTCTACCGGTCATTTTAAGGCGGGCATTTTCACCTCCTCTATCCCCCCTCCCCCTCTTGCTCCGTCCGTTCTGTTTAAAAACATGATTATTCATACAAACCTGCGATGTGGCGCGCATACGTACATGTATATCGTGCGTGGTGTGTGTGTGTGTGTGTGGGTGTGTGTTGTGTGTGTGGAGTGTGTGCGTGTGTGGGTTTTGTGCGGTGGTGTGTGTATGTGCGTGTGTATGTGTGTGTGTGCGTGTGTGTGGTGTGTGTGAGGGAGCGAGTATGTAAGTGTGTGTGTGTGTGTGTGTGTGTGTGTGTGTGTGTGTGTGTGTGTGTGTGTGTGTGTGTGTATGTGTGTTTATACACTTCTGTGTGAGTGTTGTGTTCGTGAAAGAGAGAGACAAATTGAGTGTGCGTGCGTGCGTGTGTGTGTGTGTGTGTGTGTGTGTGTGTGTGTGTGTGTGCTAGTGTTTGTGTGTATGTGTGGTGCGTGCGTGTGTGTATCTGTGCGTGCGTGCGTGCGTGCGCGTGTGTGCCATTGTGTGTATAGAACGAGTGTGTGTATGAGTGAAGTGTGAGCGTGTGTTTAGTGTCTGTGTGTGCGTTAGAATGTGTATTTGTGTGTTAGTGCGTGTCTGTCTAAGTGTGTTGCATGTGTGCGTGTGTGTGTGTGCGCGCGCGCGCTCGCGTGTGCGTGTGTTTTTGTGTGTGTGTGTGCGCGCGTGCGTGTTTACGTGAAAAGGTTGAAAGCGATGAGGCAGAAGCATAATGAGAATAGTATTTACTTTCTGATCTCTTTGGAACGAGGAGAGTGAAGGTTTGTTACAAACAAGCCGCTTCACAGGTACATAGCAAACAAAGAAAAGAACAAATTAATAGCGAATCTAAGCTGATCTGAATAAAGAAAAAAAATGTTATAACTTTAACATTGAAGAAGACAAGACAGCGAAAGAAAGAAAGCACAGGTGCATTAAGACTCCTATAACATCTACAAAAGCCATTCAACAAGTTGTTGATAGAAACTGTATGTTTCTTCCTGTTACAGAATACCAGATAATCCACCAAATGGTAAAGTACTTGAATGTTGTCAATATTATCTGTTAATATTTTCGACAACGTTATCAGTCCATTTATCGTTATAAATCCTGTCACATCGTACTTTTAATAGTAGCAGTATCGGTAGTTGTTGTTGTAGTAGTAGTAGTAGTAGTAGTCGTCATCATAATCATAATTACAGTAATAAGAGTAGTAATAATAATCACAATGATGATGCTGATGATACTACAGGGTTGGATGTCCTCCCAATTTCTTTTCACTTCCAATTTGTGAAAAAATTAATATTGAAACAATATTGGAAGAAGAAGAAGAAGAAGGAGAAGAATGCGAAGAAGAATGCGAAGAATGCGAAGAAGAAGAATGCGAAGAAGAAGAATGCGAAGAAGAAGAATGCGAAGAAGAAGAAGAATGCGAAGAAGAAGAATGCGAAGAAGAAGAAGAATGCGAAGAAGAAGAAGAATGCGAAGAAGAAGAATGCGAAGAAGAAGAAGAATGCGAAGAAGAAGAAGAATGCGAAGAAAAAGAAGAAGAAGAATGCGAAGAAGAAGAAGAAGAAGAAGAAGAAGAATGCGAAGAGAAGAAGAAGAGAGAAGAAGAACGCGAAGAAGAAGAAGAAGAATGCGAAGAAGAAGAAGAATGCGGAAGAAGAAGAAGAAGAATGCGAAGAAGAATGCGAAGAATGCGAAGAAGAATGCGAAGAAGAATGCGAAGAATGCGAAGAAGAAGAACGCGAAGAAGAA
>CM060309.1:22679808-22697308 GCA_030674185.1 Monoplex corrugatus
AAGAAGAAGAAGAAGAGAAGAAGAAGAAGAAGAAGAAGAAAGAAGAGAAGAAGAAGAAGGAAGAAGAAGAAGAAGAGAAGAAGAAGAAGAAGAAGAAGAAAGAAGAGAAGAAGAAGAAGAGAAGAAGAAGAAGAAGAAGAAGGAAGAAGAAGAAGAAAGAAGAAGAAGAGAAGAAGAGAAGAAGAAGAAAGAAGAGAAGAAGAAGAAGAAGAAGGAAGAAGAAGAAGAAGAAGAAGAAGAAGAAGAAGAAAGAAGAAGAAGAAGAAGAAGAAGAAGAAGAAGAAGAAGAAGAAGAAGAAGAGAAACAGTGAGATAGTTTGATAAGAATTGTCCTGATGACTCTCTCTTTGTCTCTGTTCTCTCTTTTCCTTTCTCTCTTTCTCATTGTTCCCGTCTTTCTCTGTATATATGATCTCACCCTCTCTCTCTCTCTCTCTCTGTCTGTCTGTCTGTCTGTCTGTCTGTCTGTCTGTCAGCAGTCTGTCCCTCTTTTTCTGTATCTGTTTTTGTGTGTATATATGTGTAATGTACACATATATGTGTGAGTGTCTATATATGTATATATGGATATATATATATACATATATATAGATATATACATATATATACATGTTGTGTGTGTGTGTGTGTGTGTGTGTGTGTGTGTGTGTGTGTATGTGTGTGTGTGTGTGTGTGTGTGTGTGTGTGTGTGTGCATGTAGATAGATACTGATAATTTTGTGTGTGTGTTAGTATCTGCGTGCGTGTCTATATGTGCGCGCGCGCATGTACACGCATATGTATGCTACAGTAGTATGTGCCTGCAGTTTAAAAACTTATCAGTTGGATCTTCAAACAAAACAAACCCAACCAAACACAAAACAATCATTCAGAACAACCTATTCGCTACCGAACAGCAAAGGCACAGATGGAGACTCCTGTGTGCTGTTACATCCTATCATTCGCCTATTCTGTCAACAGCCACACTGGTCACAGCATGACATGGCCACTGCATGTACAGTGTGTGCAGATAACATAATGACCGTGGGTTCGAACCTCAAATGGACAACGGGTGTCTTTTTTGTTTTGTTTTGTTTTGGGGTTTTTTGTTTGTGGTTTTTGTTGTTGTTGTTGTTGTTTTGTTTTGTTTTTGTGTTGTTTTTTTCCCGATATTTTTGGACTATATTGGGAAGCTGGTGGGTAGGGTGAGGGAGTGAAAGGGTTAAGTTTTTGTAGCTGACGGATAGGCTGGGGGAGTGAAAGGGTTAACACAGTCTAAGCTCGTTAGACAGCTCACAAAGGAGCGATTTTTGATCACTGTAGATGAGACCGGCTTTGATTTGAACAGCGTTGAATGGAGACAGAAGCAGACGATGATCGTGCCCTAACTCCTTGTATACTGTATAGACTGCGAAATGTTTTGTTGTTGTTGTTGGTGGTGGTGGTGGTGGTTTGGTTGGTTGGTTGTTTTTTTGTTTTTTTGTTTTGTTTTGTTGTTGTTTTTTTGTTTTTTGTTGTTTTTTATTTTGTTTTGTTTTGTTTTGTTTTGTTTTGAAAGAGCCGTGGACTCAGGATCTGATATCCTGAGTTCAGTCCCAGCCCGCAACATTAAACGTTGGTCTGTTTGCTGCCCATCTTAAATTAATGTTTCCATCATTCAGGTGGCGGGAGTTTAGTGTTTTATAGATTCCCCCCCTCCTCCTCCCCCTCGCCCATCCTTTCGCTCCTCAGTTCAAGACCTTGCCAGCGCATAGGGTTTTGCACAGGCTTAGGGAGTATGTCAGATAACTGTTGGCAGATTTGGATGGAGCACATATGAACTGTCCGAATGCGATGAATCCCTCTTGAACAAACTCCAAATGTCGGTGACCGTTGTCGGCTAAACTGTAATCATGCTCCAGGGAAAAACTTGGGATTTGCTGCAATTTTTTTTTAATGTCTGAATGACAACACTGGGGAAAATTTTATGACACGGAGCAAATCGCTGTGTGGATTTCTTATACAGTTATGTCAGATCTTGAGCAGAAAGTCAGATTAACAGAAAGAGAAACACAGAGAGAGACAGACAGACAGACAGACAGAGACAGAGAGAGACAGACACAGACACACAGACGGACAAACAAACAGACATGTAAACACACATGCGTACATACATAATTATACATACACACACATGCATGTATACATACATACATACATTATACATACATACATACATACATACATACATACATACATACCAACAGACAGACAGACAGAAACAGACAGACCGACCGAGAGAAAGACAGAAAAACAGAAACAGACAGACATAAACAAACATATAGGCCTACATGTAGCTAGACAGACCAACAGATCACAGCCAGAAGCCGAACGTGAATGGGTTGGGTTAATTTCATTTATTTATTCATTTATTTATTCATTCATTTATTTATTTGGTTATTTATATTTATATATTTATTTATTTTATTCATTTCATTTTATTTATTTCATTTCATTTTATTTTTTGTTTGTTTTATTTTATTCTATTTCATTTTATTTGTATCACAACTGGAATTTTGTCCGCATGAAATGAGCGCCGCTTTCCCCGGAAAAAATACGTCTCTATAGTACATCACCTTCGGATTTTTTTGTTTTTGTTTTTTTGTTGTTGTTTTTTAACCTGTCACAGTCGATTTTCCTGTCAGCCTTTTGTCAGGGATGACGCTTGTATTGCCAGTGACCAGTATTGTTGTTGTTGTTGTTGTTATTGTTGTTGTTGCCAGGGCCAACTCTTTTGGAACAGATACACAATTGGCATGGGTGCCACCTCGTGCCATGTTTTTCCTCGATTCTAGGTTTTCTTCCCGATATGGAAAAGTCCCTTGAAATGTTTTAACTAAGACACATCAACTGTTTGTTCAAAATTTCTTGTAGCACTCAGCAATACATTGTTCACCTCTGTTCAGCGTTGTTTAATTTCTCTCTCTGTCTCTTGCTCTCTCTCTCTCTGTCTGTCTCTCGCTCTCTCTCTCTCTCTGCGTTTCTATTTTCTCTTATGGGTTGCAAGGTCAACACACAAGGAACAAATGAGATTTGATAACAATTCTGAAATTTTCTTTCCTGGCAATAATTGGAGTTTTACAAATCTCCATCCCACGTAAACATCACATTAAGGATGTGCCCGTGCCGCACACACAGACAGACAGACAGAGAGAGAGAGAGAGAGAGAGAGAGAGAGGAGAGAGAGAGAGCGAGAGAGAGAGAAAGAGAGAGAGAGAGAAAGAGAGAGAAAGAGAGAGAGAAAGAGAGAGAGAAAGAGAGAGAGAAAGAGAGAGAGAGAGAGAGAAAGAGAGAGAGAAAGAGAGAGAGAGAAAGAGAGAGAGAGAAAGAGAGAGAGAGAAAGAGAGAGAGAGAAAGAGAGAGAGAGAAAGAGAGAGACACAGAGAGAGAGAGATGTTTGCACAAAGAAACTATATTGAAACGCATTTTTAAAGATGTAATATCGGATGAAATGTTGTTAGTTTGATTTTCGGAATCAGTGGTTCACAGTCCTGTTAATGCGTTACTTTCAGGTTATGATTGCTGTGTTGTGTTTTTAGTGTCAATTTTCTTTCACATTATTTATGTCAGCGTTGTCTAGTTTCATTTCTATACTCACCCATGTCTCTTTTCTTAAGACCTTGCTTCTTCCTTTTACAAACTTACTGTCTCTTACTCCGTCTCCCTTCTGTCTCCCGCCCTCCCCACTCTCAACCTCCATGCTTATATATATATATATATATATATTCATATGTATTTCGTCTAATATCACGCAGAGTGAAAAGACGTTAAATCAAAGAACGAACACACACACACACACACACACAGACACACACACACGCGCGCGCGCGCGCGCACACACACACACACTAAGTGATCAACAATATCAAGCATAAAAATGAGACTTTGCTACGAAGAAAAGTATATAAAGTATTTCACACAAAAACTGTGTTGAGAGTGGTTGTGTAAGAAAGTTGGGCAGACTATTTAAAAAATGTACACCAGAAAGAACGAAAAATGCTGGACCCAAAGAGATTATACCTTGATTTTAGATTTTGAATAGATGTACATTTTTGTTTGCTTGTTTTTTTTAAAATGTTTTTATCCCAGTTCTAGGCTGTTTATTTCTGCTTTAAGGTTCTCTCTCTCTCTCCCTCACACACACACACACACACACACACACACACACACACACACACACACACACACACACACACACACACACACACACTAAGTGACCAACAGTATCAAGCATAAAAATGCCATGAGACTTTGTTACGAAGAAAAATATATAAAGTATTTCACACACAAAATGTGTTGAGAGTGGTTGTGTGAGAAAGCTGGGCAGAATATTTCAAAAATGTACACCAGAAAGAACGGAAAATGCTGGACCCAAAGAGATTGGTTATACCTTGATTTTAGATTTTGAATAGATGTACTTTTTTGTTTATCCCAGTCTAGGCTGTTTATTTCTGTGTTGAAGAACTCTCTCTCTCTCTCTCTCTCTCTCTCTCTCTCTCTCTCTCACACACACACACACACACACACACACACACACACACACACACACACACACACACACACACACACACCACGCAGCCCCAAATCTTAACTCTCATGAGCAATGGATTTTCATATTTCTTTTATTGCCTGATGTTGATACGGTTTGTTCTTTCATCCGATTCTAAACATACCATCTACACACTGGCTACACAGATAATAATAATAATGATAATAATAATAATAATAATAATATAATAATGATAATAATGATGATAACAATTATAATAATAATAGTGATAAAAATAGACTCCAAATTTCAATTGCGAATGTTCCATTCTTTCAACTTGGGAAACGATTTTAAATAAAAGTCATTGTACTAACTTATATTCCTGTACAAAAAAAAGGTATCGTATTAAATATCCTGAGTTGGTCAAATTATGTATCCAAAGTGCATCATCAGCATCACCAATAAAAATCATATAAATATAAAAGACATGAAAAATAACAAATACACATTTCATAGCAGTAATAAATCCACTAAACAAATAAAAATGCTGAAATAAATATATTATACAAACAAGGATAAAAAAAAAAAACGGTTACAGATTACTGAATCACGCATTTGTTCAACATAAAAACCTTAATACATTATTCAAACGAACACAAACAAACAACACACTATCTAAACAAAAAATATAGCAATGTCACTTAAACAATCAGAAAAAGGCGATAATACATTATTTAAACAAAACAAAACAAAACAAAACAAAACAAAAAGACGAAACACATTGCTTGAACGAACAGAAAAAAACAACGATGTATTCCTTCAACAAAAAGATGTAATACACTATTTGCATAAAAAGCGAAAATAAATCATTTATTCAAGCACACAAAAAAGGCAGTAATACTTCATTTGGACAGAACAGAATATATTCATTTATTACGCAAACAGAACGAGACAATAATACACATTTTAAACAAAAACAAAAAAAAAACCAACAACGAAATAATACATAATTCAAACAAAAAAGCAAAAATACATCACCAAAACAAACAGAAAAAGCAATGACATTATTTCAACAAAAAAGCAGAAATACATAAACAAACAAACAAAGAAAAACATACATTATGCAAACAACAAGCAGTTATACATTGTTTAAAAAAAAAACACAAAACAGTAAAACACCACTACATAAACAAACAAACAAACAAAAGCATACATTATGCAAACAACAAGCAGTTATACATTATTTACAAAAAACAACAACACAAAACAGTAAAACACCACTAAAACACAAAAGTAGTATCCTGATATGAAAAATTCAGCACGTATCAACAGTATGCAACCCAAAGTACAAAACTACAGCAGGATATTTTCACACATGTAAATAACAGCACTGACCCACAAAACAGCTCCTGTCAGCACAGTCAATGAAGGCCAGTTGGATCTGAACATAGCAACAGGACAAACAGATCTCCTGTGGCACACCTCCTGCGACATAATTTGAGTTATTCCTCCATGTTCGTACCTTCTTTGATTCGGGCAGGATATTGGTAGGCTGCTAATTTGTATACGGTTCCTATCTATCTATCTGTCTGTCTGTCTATCATCTATCTATCTATCTACTACCTACCTACCTACTACCTACCTACCTACTTACCCACCTACCTTCCTACCTACCTGCCCATCTATCTGTCTATCTATATATCTATCTATCTACCCAACCATCCATCCCATCTATCTACCTATCTATCTATCTATCTACCTATCTGTCAATCTAGCTATGTATGTATCTGAATTTACCTACCTACCTACCCACATACCTACCTATTATCTATCAATCCATCCATCTATCTACCTACCTTCTATCTATCCATCTATCTATCTACCAATCTATCTACCTATCTACCTACCTATCTATCTATCTATCTATCTATCCATCTATCTATTCATTTCATACATTTTTGGAAAAAGGGAGTGGTGGGTGTGCGATAAAGTATTGGGGGTGGAATGGCCTTTGCGAACAAAGAAGACCCCATGGATCCATCTTGTATTCAACACGAAGACCTTCACCAGGAGATGAGGAAGAGTATATCTTTGACATCCATCTAGAGGGCGCCTGCAAGAACGCGCGGTTGTGACAGATTAAGGTGACAGAGCCGTCACATCATCATCATCACTATCATCATCATCATCATCATCATCATGTGCCCTGCCGCATGGCGTTGGCGATCATGCCCCCCCCCCCCCCACCCCATACGAATCTATCCCCTGTTGCTGCACTTACATCTCTCACCCTCTCTGTCCTCAGCCACCCTGCGAGTCCGTCGGACATTTTCTCCTTGGGTCTACCTGGTACTCTCACAGAGACAAATCATATTCTCTCTCTCTCTCCCTCTCTCTCTCTCTCTCTCTCTCTCTCTCTCCTCTCTCTCCTCTCTCTCTCTCTCTCTCTCTCGCCTTGGCATCTGGGCTTTGAGTGGTACGGAATTCCGTCACAAACTGGATGCTGTCGTCATCTTTTGAGTAGCGACATGACTTGTCGGGGTACTTCAAAACTTCAAACTTCAAGCCACTTTATTACTCAAATAGTATTAGATCTCGCTAGACCCGTTTTACCGCTAGTCACTGCAATTCTGGATACACAATATAGATATACTAAAGGAGAGATGAACCATAATATCAAAGAAGTTATGTAAAATGAATTCTGACAAAAATATTGACTTCTCTCTCTCTCTCAGTTGGTCAAGGATTTACAAAAAGAATGAAACAATAACAACAAAGAGAGTAATAGAAACAACAATGACAATAGCAATAGCAGTAAATATAATGTCTCTCTGTCTTCTCTCTCTGTCTCTCTCTCTGTATATACATATGATTTTACGTCTGTAGAGTACTAAATTACCGAGTTTTTGTTTGTTTTCGCGCGCCCGTGCGCACACACACAGACAGATATATATGTATACATATATATATATATATATATATATATATATATGTGTGTATGTGTGTGTGTGTGTGTATGTGTGTGTGTGTGTGTGTGTGTGTGTGTGTGTGTGTGTGTGTGTGTGTGTGTGTGTGTGTGTGTGTGTGTGCGCTGTGTGTGTGTATGTGTGTGTGTGTGTGTAGTGTGTGCACGCGAGCGCGAAAACAAACAAACGAAACCTCGGTAATTTAATACACTACAGACATGAAATCATACAAACAGCAAGATGATGCACTAAAATCAAACTAGTGACGGCAGAGACATATCAACTAACATTACAAAACACACACACACCATATCAGGGAGTAAGTACAGTAATGAAATGACAACACAAAATAGAAAAACTTAAAACTCGGACAAACAAATGCAATAAACAGGAATTCTAACCCAACGGGGTGTTTAAAAAAAAAAAAACTTTTAAAAGGTTGTATTTGTTCGATGCAAGTGTGGGGTGTTGAATATATGAAATGTAAGATGTTCAACAATTTGTAATTTGTATATATATGTGACCCGTTTTCACGAAATAGTGCTAACTCGCAGGCAGCGAAAAACGTAGAGGCCCGGAAAAGGTGTGATGGGTCGATTTTGTCAATTTTTACTTTTTGTCGTAAATGGAATATACAATCTTTTTGAATTACATGTACCATGCTCTCAGCACTTTATAATTCAATCGGAAAATGTATTTAAAATGCGTTTTAACCAGATAACGGCATTCTTTTTGTGTCAGAAAAAGGGATATATAAACTTAAATAACAAGACAATTACAGTAAATTTTCACACCAATTTTTGTGGCTATTGTGGCATGACGTGTTTTACCGTGGTACAAAATTTGGTAAAGATTGGTGAAGTAGAAATACCTGTTGCTAAGGTAAAACTTCACTGAAGTGGTGAACATTTTAAAACGTGATTTTCTCAAAATGGCTGTTTGCTATGTTACACACTTCAAACACCCATAACTTCCTTATTTTTAGGAGTAGAATAATAAATTTCATATGAAAAGAAAGTGAATAATCTGCACATTTTGAAAATCATAATATCCTAAAATCTGTTATTTTCACCTTATGACTCATTTTGTTAAAACGGGTCACATATGCCTGTTACTAATATGTAACTCTTTGTCTACTGCACCCTAACCAGCAATTACAAAAACTAAACTATTTAACTCCCTCACCCTATCCACCAGCTTCCTGCAAAGCCTTTGACTCCGTCACCCTATCCACCAGCTTCCTGCAAAACCGTAACCATTTGACAACCTCACCCTATCCACCAGCTTCCTGCAGGAAGCTGGTGGATAGGGTGAGGTAGTCAAATGGTTAAGGTTTTGCTCTGGTGGCAATGTTGACAATGCAGGAAGCTGGTGGACAGGGTGCGGGATTGTTATTGTTATTTTTGTTTAGAGCCCAGCCGACCACGTAGAGCCATATCAGGTCTATAACCGTTTCAAAACATATACAATACTTCAACAGGAAAAAAAGGAAAAGAATATCAAACACACATATCAATGCATTTGCGCACATAGTCTAAGACGATGCCCCTGGCGTTGACCATTCCGTCCAATTTATCGCACAGGGGATTTAAAAAAAAACACACCGAGTTGAAATTTAAACATAACTAAGGACACAAAACATATACAAACGGGAATAAATTACCTAAAATCGATTCCGCACATCTCATATCCCTAGAGCCAGAAATGCATTTAACACATATGTCCAATTATCAATCCTAAGAGAAAGTATATAAGACTTTATAGAACAAATAAAACCGTTGAATGGACCAGCAAGGCAGAAAATGATAGGAAGAAATGACAGAAAGCAAAGGAGGAAGAAAGAAAGAGAGTGATAGAAAGGAGGAAATTTCAAGCACAGAATTATCAGAAGGGGGGGGGGGGGGGAGGGATATTATTTATACTGAAAGAGGCCCTGGCATCCCCACCGGGGGAAAAAAGAAACAAACCTGAAGACAAATTTAAACAAAAATGAGGACACTAAAACACGTATAAAAACGGGCCTAAATAGAGTCAAAGGGTTAACTGCTTTGTGTCTGCCACATGCTGTTTATGATTAAGAGCTACAGTTGCAGACAAAGGCTTTACTTTGGTTTGCTCGCCTACTGGTATGTTTTAAACAGGAGACATGACGTCATTCATCACATCGGATTTGTTTGTCAGATGTTATTTCCAGAATAATCTCTCTCTCTCTATCTTCTCTCTGCTTCTTTCTTTGTTACTCTCTTCTCTTCCTTCCTTGTCTCTTTCTTCTATTAATATATTTCTCTGTGCGTCCCTCTCTCTCTCTCTGCTCTCTTTATCGCTCTAACACAAAGCAGATTGGTTCTGTTGCAATGTAATAACACAAAGCAAGTTGGTTCGATTGCAATGAAATAACACAAAGCAACTTTGGTTCTTTTGAGCGTAATAACACAAAGCAATGTTGGTTCTAATATACACAAAGCAATTTGGTTCTTTGAATAATAACACAAAGCAATGTTGGTTATGATTACAATGAAACTGACACAAAAGCAAGGTTGATTCTATTGCAATGTAATAACACACAGCAAGGTTGGCTCGATTGCAATGAAATAATACACAGCAAGGTTGATTCTATTGCAATGTAATAACACACAGCAAGGTTGGCTCGATTGCAATGAAATAACACAAAGCAAGGTTGTTCTATTGCAATGTAATAACACAAGGCAAAGTTGGTTCTATCTCAATGCAGTAACACAAAGCAAGGTTGGTTCAATTGCAATGAAAACCCAAAGCGAGGTTGGTTCTATTGCAATATAACACAAAGCAAAGTTGGTTCGATTGCACATGCGGTAACACAAGCAAGTTGTGCTATTGCAATGTGATAACACAAGCAATGTTGGTTCTATTGCAATGAAGTAACACAAAGCAAACTTGATTCATTGCAATGTAATAACACAAAGCGAGGTTGGTTCTATTGCAATAGAAATAACACACAAAGCAAGGTTGTTCTACTGCAATGAAATAACACAAGCAAGGGTTTGTTCTATTGCAATGTAATAACACAAAGCAAACTTGATTCCATTGCAATGTAATAACACAAAGCGAGGTTGTTCTACTGCAATGAAATAACACAAAGCAAGGTTGTTCTACTGCAATGAAATAACACGAAGCAAGGTTTGTTCTATTGCAATGAAATAACACGAAGCAAGGTGTTTGTTTATTGCAATGAAATAACCAAAGCGAGAATGTTCTACTGCAATGAAATAACACAAAGCAAGGTTGTTCTACTGCAATGAAATAACACAAAGCAAGGTTGGTTCTATGGCAATAAACGTCTTCTAAAAGTACACAAGTATACACGTAAACACAGCGACAAAATAGACACTAAAGCTACCATAGAGACCAGCCTCAAGGATTACAACAGACAAGGATAGCGAAGAAAATAATGGTGGACAGTGGGTAGGGACGAAATGGGACAGGGGCAGACGATCAGCCAATTTCATGGAGTCACCGTCCTTGTGTAGCAGCTAATGGGGGAGGAGGGAAGGTGATAGCAGAGGTCAGTGACATGTTGGTAAAACGAACTGAAACAAAGACGGAAAAGAAAGATGAAGACAGATTTAGTTTCATGAATAAAGTAATAATTTACTTGTATTAAATACACGTTCTGAATCTATTTTCGTGTTTTTCTGGTTCCGAATTAGGCAGAATTAATACACTGGAAGCTGCGCTCATGTCTGCCTGCGCTCGTGTATGGAGATTGGGGAGAGGGAGGGGATGGGAGGGGATGGATGTGTTCATCATCTGCATCTGCACGTGCGTGTCTGTGTGCGAGTTTGAGTGAGTGTGCAAGTGCGTGTGTTTTGGAGAGAGTAGGGCTGGGATGAGTATATGTAGGGGTGCGAGAATAGGAGGGGGGGGGGGGGGAAGATGAAGCTTATGCTTTTAGGACGATTTTTTTTAAATTTATTATTTAGCTGTGATGTGATTTGTATGTGACATTGTATGAATTTATGCGGACAAGTAATTTTCTTTGCAGGATTAGTGCAATATTTTTTTTGTATTTTATTGCTCTGTATCGTTTAAACAAAGACAGACAGAAGGAAAGGAAGAAAGGAAAGTTAGGTAGGAAGATAAATTATAGTGCACACTTATTTTCTTGGAGAGGGGGGTGGCGATGGTCAGTGGCAGGGCTTATAGAAGGACACTGAGATATAATAATCAAATAATAAATAAAACGACACTGAAACAAAGAAGACAGGCGGACCGAAAGAAAAGCATATAGGATTAAAGAAAAAGAGAGAGAAAGCGAGAGAGACACACACACAGAGACAGACAGACAGAGAGACAGACAGAGAGAGAGAGACGGACAGACAGACAGAGAGAGACAGACAGACAGAGACAGAGACAGACAGACAGACAGAGAGACAGAGAGACAGAGAGAGAACAGAAAAACAGAGCTACGATACAAAATTACACATGTGTTGTATTGGGAGTGGGTCTGGGGGAGGAGATACATACAGAGATATATCAATATCCGTAAAGTCCACGCCCACGTTGTCAACCGAATTCCAAATTGTTTATAAGGGATTCATCACACTTGGACAATTCCTCAAGCGTTTCACCCAAATCTGCCAGTTGTAATCTGGCAGATTCCTTGAGCCTGCGCAAAACCCTATGTGTTTGGCAAAGTCTTGACATAGGATACTGGAAAGACTTAACCATCTCGTTTTTTTTTTTTTTTTTTATACAAGCCAAGCCAGGATTGAACCCGAGACAGCAGATCTTGTGTCTGTAGTTCTGGCTAATCATCTGAGCCATTAATCACACATGGAAACAGGGAGGGGGATCAATGAAAACCCTTCCTTGTCTCAAACAGTGGACTGTGGTCATAATATAACGTGTAGATCAACAAATTCATTACATAATGTCCATTCTTGTATGGCACTATTCTCTAAACCTTGTACGGCACTATTCTCTAAACCTTGTATGGCACTACTCTCTAAACCTTGTATGGCCAACTACACTCTCTAAACCTTGTATGGCACTACTCTCTAAACCTTGTATGGCACTACTCTCTAAACCTTGTATGGCACTACTCTCTAAACCTTGTATGGCACTACTCTCTAAACCTTGTATGGCACTATTCTCTAAACCTTGTATGGCACTACTCTCTAAACCTTGTATGGCATTTTACTACATCTCTAAACCTTGTATGGCACTATTCTCTAAACCTTGTATGGCACTATTCTCTAAACCTTGTATGGCACTACTCTCTAAACCTTGTATGGCACTACTCTCTAAACCTTGTATGGCACTACTCTCTAAACCTATCTGGACTCACTGCACATCACACATAATCAGACTTTCTACAGGGGATCGAGGAGAACTCAATCTGTTGGGCCGGCTGACTATACCCTACATGCATGTGGAGAACTCAAGCTTTCAGACGAGCTGACCACACTCCACTTGCAGAGAACCCAAGTTTTCAGGCGGGCTGACCACACTCTATGCGACGAACTCAAGCTGTTAGGTGAGCTGACCACACTCCATGAGGAGAACCCAAGCTTTCAGGCGAGCTGATCACACTGCACTCTGGAGAACCCAAGCTTTCAGGCGAGCTGACCACACTGCACTCTGGAGAACCCAAGCTTTCAGGCAAGCTGATCACACTCCACTCTGGAGAACCCAAGCTTTCAGGCGAGCTGACCACACGCACTGTGGAGAACCCAAGCTTTCAGGCGAGCTGATCACACTGCACTCTGGAGAACCCAAGCTTTCAGGCGAGCTGACCACACACCATGGTGGAGAACCCAAGCTTTCAGGCGAGCTGACCACACACCACGGTGGAGAACCCAAGCTTTCAGGCGAGCTGACCACACACCATGGTGGAGAACTCAAACTTTCCGGCAAGCTGACCACACACCAGGTGGAGAACTCAAACTTTCTGGCAAGCTGACCACACTCCACGGTGGAGAACTCAAGCTTTCAGGCGAGCTGACCACACACCACGGTGGAGAACTCAAACTTTCCGGCAGGCTGACCACACACCACGGTGGAGAACTCAAACTTTCCGGCAAGCTGACCACACTCCACTGCGAAGAACTCTAACTTTGCAGCGAGCTGACCACACACTACGGTAAAGAACTCAAACTTTCAGGCAAGCTGACCACACTCCACTGCGAAGAACTCAAACTTTCCAGCGAGCTGACCACACCCATCACGGCGAGCTGACCATCATCCAGTTCTTCTGTGCCTTTCGTTCAGCTCAAGGGTTTCTTCATAGGCTTATTTATCGAGTTTTGCTAACTTCTCCACTGCTCCTCACTGTTCCCAACGTCCTCCATAAACGCCAAATTTGCGAGCTGACCGCACACTGCTATATTATTGCACAGTCTGCAGCGTTTGGTGGGATTGGATGCTAGGTGTTATCATGTTTCCATAAGCCAGCCACAGACATAACGTACAGGATCTTTAACGTGCATATTTGATATTCTGCACGTGTATGCACACAACTGAGCTTTCGGCAGTAACAGGTGTGCACGCATGTTAACCTGGGAGATCGGTAAAATCTCCACCCTTAACCCTTTGACTCCTACACCTTATCCACCAAATGCGAAAAAAAATTAACCTTTTAACTGTCTCACCCTATCCACCAGCTTGACCCTTTGACTCCCACACCTTATCCACCAAATGCCCAAACAAAATTAACCTTTTAATACTCTCACCCTATCCACCAGCCTCCTGAAGGAATAGAATGAAGGAGTCAAGAGGATAAGTTTTTGCTTCGCTAGCATGGTTGACATTGCAGGAAGCTGGTGAACAGGGCGAGGGGGAGACAGAGGGTTAAGTCTCTGCTTTGCTAGCGTAGTTAATAATGCAGGAAGCTGGTGAATAGGGTGAGGGAGTCAAAGTATTAAGTTTCTGCTTCGCTATCATGGTTGACAGTGCAGAATGCCGGTGGACAGGGTGCAGGAGTCAAGGGATTATGGAAACATTACAACACTCAGCAGCCAGGAACACCACAGCCCATTTTCAAGAGCTGACATTTCCCAGTCAGACTATTTCTATGTTTTGTTTAAATCGTGTGTGTGTGTGTGTGTGTGTGTGTGTGTGTGTGTGTGTGTGTGTGTGTGTGTGTGTGTGTGTGTGCCTGTGTGTGCCTCTGTGTGTGTGTGTGTGTGTGCGCACGTGTTTGCGTATGTGTGTGTGTGTGTGTGTGTGTGTGTGTGTGTGTGGTGTGTGTGCATGTGTGTGTGTGTGTATTATCTGAATTTCATTGTTGTTGTAACTGTTGTTGTTTTGTATTTTTCTTTGTTGGTTTGCTATTTTCACACAGATACGAAATACACCAGTTTTCCAGTTAGCTGACATCTGCTGTGACTTGACACAAAAACAAACAAACAAAAAAAACACACACACACACACGAACTTATTACATTTTCAGCAATAACTTTGATACCCAAAAACAAAATAAAGAATTTTAATTTTCTTTTAGAGCGTTCAGGCATCGCTTTAAGGTATCAGGTTACCACGCTTGGCACTAAATGTGCTTTAAACATTCTCAAAATGCTTCAAAAGCTCACAGTCGGTGTCGTACTGTACTACATTCTCAAAATGCTTTGAAGCAGCTGACAGTCGGTGCTATACCCTTCAAGCCATCAGATCATAGCAGACACAACAGTCTGCGTGCTTTTTGTATTCTTATACAAAACCAGAACAACACGAGAACAGAATGAGAACCCCAACTGAACTGGAAAGACAGGCGCAAATTTCCAGACAACTGGCCAGTGTCAGTCGTACATAAAAGATAACAAAGAAACAAGTTCACAAGATTGGTGGCAAAAAAGCAAAGAGATCAGGTGGTGTCCTTGATGTTTTGTGGAGTTCGGAGTATTTAGCAGATCTATTGTTGTTTTTGTCGAGTTGTGTTTCCTATGTACATTTGACAAAGGCCAGTTGGCCAACAATTTTGGGTCTGTCCTGTTCTGTTGATTAACTGACCTTTTAACTCCCGCACCCTATCCACCAATAGCTTTTAACCGAACCCTTTGACTCCCTTACCCTATCCACCAGCTTCCTGCAGGAAGCTGGTGGATAGGGTAAGTGAGTCAAAGGGTTAGTTTTTGCTTTGCTTGCATGGTTGACAATGCAGGATGCTGGTGGAAGGGTGCGGGAGTCGAAGGGTTAAATTTACTTTCTGTCTATTTTCACACCTGTCTGGGTTCCATTTTGTTTGAACGCTGACACTCGTTTTGACTCAAAAGTCCACAATCAGGGTGTGGTATTTATTCGTAAAATAAAGGGGCGCGCGCGTGTGTGTGCGTTTGTGTTTGTGTTTGTGTTGCGTGTGTGTGTGAAGAGTCAGTGTGTGTGTGTTGTGTGTGTGTGTGTGTGTGTGGTGTGTGTGTGTGTGTGTGTGTGTGTGTGTGTGTGTGGTTGTGTGCGTGTGTATAAGTGTGTTTGTGTGAAGAAAGTGTTACGAGCATTCAGCATTACATCTAAACTTGTAGAAGCTGATAAACAGGATGAGCCAGTTGTTAAAGGGTTAAACAAGAAGCTTGGGAGAAGCTGGTACACGGAGTGAGGGAATGAACGAAAGAGTTGAATTAGAGGAAACTGGTGGACGGGGGTGAGTGAGGAAGTGGAAGGTTTGAAGCAGGAATCGAGGCTGGGAGAAGCTGGTAAACTGAGAGTGGAAAGGGCGTAGAATTAAGCGCTACTATCAGTGGATAGTTTCCAGAATTAAACAGCACCGTCAGTGGAAAGATGTTAGAATTTCAATTAAAAGCAGCGCTATCAGTCCTCGGCATCAGTGGGGCTGGAGGTGGAGGTAGTGGTGACAGCCTGGGTGGGGGAGGGAGAGCGCTCTTCCTTGGCGGGCGGTTTGTACACGTAATCCTGCACGTTGGGCAGTCCACGCACCACGCACGCGCTCAGCGCGCTCCGGTACAGGCTCATATCCGTCGCATCATACCTTCAACAGATAAACACATCATCATCATAATCCTCAAGTGCCTTGCCACATGGCGTTGGCGATCATGGCCCTCCATATGCTATCTGTCCCTTGTTGCTGCAAGCACATCTTCCACCCTCTCTGTCCTCAGCCACTCAATCAACACAATAAACGTGAAAACAGGCTAGATACGTTAAAACCATCTAATTTTTATTACATGCAGGAGTGAAGTGACGAACAGCATGGTGTTTATACCTTGACCTTGATGACACTTCCTTCTATATTTTCCCCCACTTATGGAAATTGTTTCTGATGTTAGGTTTTTATTATGTTGATTTGTGTTGTATGATGGTTGTACATTGTTTAGTAGCTGGAAACTCTGGGGACAGCCTGACAGCAGATGGTCCTTAGATGACAAACCCCCGTCAAGCAAGTGTTTCAGCCCTAAACTTCTTACAATCTAAGGTGCCGGGCTACGTCCAGGTTATGTCTTGCGGATGCCCTTCTACTGTCGCCAATTTTTCCCCTTCCACCTTGGTTCGAATCCGCGGCTTCGAGGTGGTCGGGCGTCTCAAGGCTAAGTCACCCTTGTGACAGTAAACACCCAGCTATCCGACCCTGTTGTGCATAAGGAAAGTTAAGTCTTACGAAGTTCGTTTATGTTCCTCCTCGACCAGATTCAGATGCATGGACAACTGGACACCCCCCCCCCCCCTCTTCCCATTTGCTTGATGAAACGACGAGTGGCGAGGCATTGGTACTCTGGGTACCATCAGCACCCTCGTGGTTGTATCTTGTTAACTGAAGTACCAGTCAACACGGTGGTGTGATTGGCGCAACGGTCTGGGAGATCGTGGGTTCGAATCCCTATCAGTCAAAATAATTACTGTATGAATGAATGAATCTTTTATTTAATGTCTATTCACAATAGTGATTTTAGACACACACGCACGCACACCCCCCCCACACACACACAATACACACACACCACACCCACACACACACACAAAGAAAAAGTGGGGTGGAGGATGAATATGGGGAAGGGTAATAGAAGTTTGAATGTAAGAAGGGGAACAAGTGCAATTAATAA
>CM060309.1:22702308-22707308 GCA_030674185.1 Monoplex corrugatus
CACATACACGCACGCACTCATACACATTCAGATGGCAGGTCAAGGACTTCAGCAGCAGGTCTGCGTGGTGTGTCTATTTAAGAGGTCTAGGATTGAACTCGAGATAGATGATCTTGAGTCCACGGCTCTATCGAAAGAATTAACCAACTCACACAAAAAAAACAAGGTGACAGAGAAATCTAAGAGTATAATTATGGTCGACTATCGTGGTCGACAAAGTCCAACCTAGCACTTTATTTGTGTACCTTCATGTGGGATCTCAGGCCAAAGTCTGATGCACACAGGCGGCAGCATATTGTACACTCAATGGAACGCTCTGCAGAGTTGGTTCTGGCCTTTATTGCTGCACGCTTTTCCATTGGCTCCTTCGTCTTTCGTTTTCATAAGCTTCTGTTCCCTGGTGCAAAACTAGAAAAAGCTAAGGAGTAAACGTGATTGAAATTCGGAGCTGGAGTCCCCGAGACGGTTGGCTGCTGTTCTCCGCCTGGTTCCACTAACTCCTGCGACATCATTGGTGCCAAGGTGCACTGGTTCCTGCCTTTATCTTGGACTTCATCAGTGGTGCAGTATGGGAAGACCTGCTTTGAGGGCAAAAACTGGTCGTTCATGTATCTCTGCCCAGGCCTGCGCACTGAGGCGTAAAATCAGAATTTGTCCTGCCAACCGGCCTCGTGTTCAATTCCATGATCTCTCAACATCAGTGAATATTATCTGATACAATAAAAACTTCTACCTCTCCGTGTTTGATTATTTAAACATAACATCATCATCATCATGTGCCCTGCTGAATGGCGTTGGCGATCATGGCCCTCCTTACGAATCTATCCCTTAAGCTGCAATTGCATCTCCCACCCTCTCTGTCCTCAGCCACTCTGCAAGTCCGTACAATATTTTCTCTCTGAGTCTACCTGGTGTTAACATTAATTTAGGATGTCAAGATAGCTTCTATCTGCCTGTGTTTGAACATTTAAACGTAACAATTAAGATTATTTTAACAATGTTAAGATTTTCTATTTCCATTGGTTTTCAATGTGTTATTTAGTCTGACTTTGGGCAAGGGCTGGAAGTGAAGAAGCACGCAACCGCTTTATCTCTTACCCTGGTAAGTAAAGATCTATATACAATTTACGCAACCGCTTATCTCTTATCCTTTTCAACAGCCAGCTACCATTTACAGCCAGGTAGACTGGAGGCTGCATGAGGAAAGTTTCGCTCAATCGGAATCTGAACCTGAGCAGTTAGATTTGAAAACGGAAGCTGATCACGAAAATTAGAAAACTATTGCCATGTGTAGCCTGGAGAGGAGTGACAGAATGGTTCAGACGTTCGCCTGCCAATAACTTAACTAGAGGTTTCCAGGTTCGCTCCCCGTAGAGACCTCGACTTTTCTCCTCAGTTTGACCGGAAAATCGAACTGAACGTCTAGTCCTTCGGAAGGGGCTGAAAAACGAGTCGGACCCGTGTGCCTTCCGGCTGCGCACGCTTAAGATCTCACGACAGTTGAAAATCGTGAAGAGCAGGTCACTGCCCGCCTGCCTTGATAAAAAAAAGAAAAAAACATTGGAGGGACAGGCTGGTTTCCCAGGTCCCACTGCTTGAAGACCAATTAGCCTTCTTGCCTTTCTGAACTCTTGGTAAATAAAATCATGTGAATATGAATACGAATTTGAAGCGAGGGAGCCCTCGTGGTGCTGGCCCCGTCGAAAAGTTGAGGTCTCTGCCACCTCACTCCCCTACGACCCCAAGGTTATGGAACTATCTGGGTACGAACTCAAGACCTGGCCAGTTCGTGGGCTTATTTGCAGGCTTAAGGCTTGCGCCATGATCACCATACACATGGCACCTGTGGCACGGAGACGTCATCTTGAGAAACTGAAACTGAAACTGAGGCCTGGGGATTGCACACGGTTTGAGGTGGGAGTTGAGATCGGCAGATTAATGACACCTGAACAAAAGGCTGAAAGTTTATTACACACCTTAGGCAGATTGTTGCGAAGACATTTCTTTAATCCGTACAGGCGTCCGCACTGACAAGTAAATACACATCGATATTTGATATCGTTCACTTATGGAACGTATGAAATCCTGTAATACCATGTATGTGTAAAGCAGAAATCATATTTGGCCTACATACGCGGCGCCCCCCCCCCCCCCCCCCACACACACACACACACACACACACAAAAACATACATATAAAAGGGAAAATGATACCGATATCAGTTGAATTTTACAGAAAATCTCGCCTAAAATAAGGAAGCAGAGGACAAGAATAGAGACAAATATCCTGGCTCGGATGGCATTTTTTCCAAAGGACACTTTATTTTAACACACACGTGTGCGCGTGTGGGTGGGATGAACTCACGTGCCCGGCTGGGATCGATACTGATCCCGAAATATCGTTCAAAATGGACCTGCAAATACTAACCATCACATCCACTTTGGTCATGTCAGAAAAGGACAACTGTATTCTGTGTGGTCGTAAAATGGGGCAACATCATCCTACGGTCAAAGAGCTTTGATCTCACATTTCAAGAACCCGTCTGCCAAACCAAGGCGGTGGGCAAAGACCAACTCGTTTGGAAGATAGATATTTATACCAATACAGATTAGCAATTCCTCAAAACGTTTGCCTATATTCATACTTGATTTGCCTGATTAACACCCTTCTCATCATCATCATCATCAGAATGCCCTGCCACATCTTCCACCCTCTCTGTCCTCAACCACTCTGCAAGTCCGACCAACATTTTTTCCCTGGGTCTACCTGGTGTTCTCTTTCCCTCCACCTTTCCTGTTGTGACCAGGTGATCTAATTTCCTTTTCCTCATAAAATGGCCTATAAATGTTGCCTGTCTTTTCCTAAATCTTCCTTATGAATGATTTTCTTGTGTCTGCCTCCATTAAGACTGTCTCGTTTGTTTTCTTTGCTGTCCATAGAACTTTCAATATTCTTCTTAGAAACCACATCTCGGCTGCCTCAATTTGTTCTGGCTTTGCTTGTTGACTGTCCACGCCTCATAAACCGTAAAACATTATCGGTTCTATATAATATTCAAGAACTCTCTTCCTGATGTTAACTGATAGGCATTTATTGGTAAGAATGCTTTTCATCTTCTTGAATGCTGTTTTGGCTTGGCCGATTCTGCTGGCTATTTCTGATGCGCATCTGCATCCTTATACCTTGAAATAACGTCAACACTTGTAGCATGTATGCAGAGTCTATTCATTTTTCAACAGCTGAAACGCTTCCACCAAAGACGTATGCGCAAGATTTGCATCATCACGTTGCAAGATCATGTGTCCAAACTTCAAGTTCAAGTTTTGAAAGTGTAGTTTGAGAGAGGGGGAAGAGAGAGAGGGGAAGAGAGAGAGAGAGAGAGAGAGAGAGAGAGAGAGAGAGAGACAGAGAGACAGAGAGACAGAGAGCACAGCAGAGCAGAACAGAGCAGAACAGAACAGAAAAATTAACATAAAACACATTTCAAGCTAACTAGTTGAATGACAAAACAACATCATTTAGTTCTGTATGCCCGCGAGCCCTTTGATACAACCTAGCGATCATATCACAATGTGACAGAGTTGATTGCCTGTCTACCTAGCCATATCTGTGGTAAAAACCAAAAAAATTAAGTACCATAACCAGGAAGCAACGTTCATGCTGTCTCAGCTTCTTTACTTCTATTCTGGCACCGTAGTTTACACCAGCCTCCTACTCTCAACTTCCTCCCTGCGATACCGACTCATCTTCAGAAAGTCAACCAACGTGGCGAATTGGTTAACGTAGAGGACTACCCATTGGGGGATCTGGAGGTTGGAGTTTCTTCAAGAGGGATTCATCGCAACAGGGCAATTCCATATGCGTTGCATCCGAATCTGTCAGCAATTGTCTGGCAGACTCCACGAGCCAGCGCAAAACCCTACGCGCTGGCAAGGTCTTGAAACGAGAGAGGGACTTATGAAACACTGAGCTACCATCACTTGAATGATGGAAACATTAAGACGGACGGTGAACAAGCCTCACTCAGTCACTGGGGGATCGTGAATTCGAATCCCCAGAAATAAAAAAATTTAAAAAAGGGAATTTTTGGGCCTGACCGTCTCCTTGTCCAGAGTTGAACGTGGTTTTGACTCTGTTGGGGGGACCTGGGATCACATGGTCAAGTCTCAATCAATCTTACGGATGTTTCATAGAGGGAGGTTGTTGCTCGAATTCATGACCAACAGCGATTCCGGGAGATAAACAAATATAATGTAATAATAATGATAATGATATCAATACTAATAATAATAATAGTAATAATAATAATAACAATAATGATAATAAAAAAGATACAATAATAATAATCATCATCATAATAATAATAATAATGTTATAATTACATTAATATTAATAACAATAATAACATTGATGATAATAACACTATACTGTTACTGCTACTACTACAACTACTACTACTACTACTACTAATGACGATGATGATGATGGACGACGATGCTGTTGCTGCTGCTGATGATGATGATAAATCATTCTTGCATAGCTCTAGACTCCAGAATCATCTGACTCATTTCGCATTATGTATTTGCAAGAGCGTGAGTGTAAATACACAAAGAAGCGTTGATACACACACACACACACACACACACACGCGCGCGCGCGCGACACGCACGCAAAGACACACACACGCACGCAAAGATACACACCAAACACACACAGAGACACCAACACACACAGAGACACCAACCACACACATACACACACACACAAATATATGTATATAATTATACACACACACATACTCACACATACTCACACATACACACGCACAAACACACACAAACAAATGAGTGTGCATGCACAAACACACGAAACACAGACACGTACACACATACATCCATACACTCAGAGAAGAGAGAGAGAGAGAGAGAGAGAGAGAGAGAGAGATGAGAGAGAGAAAGAGAGAGAGAGAGAGAGAGAGAGAAAGAGAAACACACACACAC
>CM060309.1:22709808-22724808 GCA_030674185.1 Monoplex corrugatus
GTCACATTCCTACCTCAGTAGCAAAGTTGCTGCGGGGGCTGTACATTTCAGGGATGGGGGTCCACTGACGGGTCTGCGGGCAGTACCTCTCCCCCGTGTTCATGCGAGTGATGCCGTTGAAGCCGCCCAGGGCGTAAATACAGCCGTGATAGGCGATCACCCCAATGCCAGAACGCCGGTTCCGCATGGGGTTCAGCAGAGTCCACTGGCGGATCTCAGGGTCATACATCTCCGCGGAACTGAGACACTCCTGCCCGTTGAAGCCCCCGCAGATGTAGATTTTGCCTGAAAGACAGTGATCGGGTATATTGTTCAGATGAGACTAGTAATATCGAGATGCGTTTGGCCGCGTGTTAAAGATCCCACGGCAAAAACAACAGAATTGTCCCTGACACATTTTGTAGAATTTTTTCAGGGTTATAAAGAAATGAAAACACCCACATATATGGAGAGAAAAAAAAAAGACTGAAATATGGATGGCACTGTGCTGTGGTCACGTGCTGTCACGAGGGAAGCGGCCAGCATTTCACGTTAAAACATTTAGCCGTGATGAGAGAAAGAAATCCGGAGCAATCCAACAGATATACAGGTTATACACACACGCACATACACACACACAAACACACACACACGCACACACACAATATACATATATACACATATATATATACATATGCATATATATATACATACATACATGATATATACATACATGCACACATACATACATACATACACACATACATACATACATACATACATAAATACATACATACATACATAGATGCATGCATACATACATACATACATACATAAATGCATACATACATACGTACGTACATACATACATACATAAATGCATATGTACATACATACATACATACATACATACATACATACATACATAATACATGGGTACATAGATATAGGTATATAGATATACATATATAGATATGGATATACATATTTAGATATATGGGTTGTGAATGTACTGTAATATTGGTTGTTGTTGTTGTTTTTTTCTGTGTAAGAAAGAAATGAAAAGGAAGAGGGAAAAGCCTTCGTTGAAAATTCATACTGACCCTCCCCTAGAACACAACGCAGAGCTCCTAGTGCTTTGATTATTGCTTGATAGTTTTGAACGAGATCCCCCCCCCCCCCCTGAGAAAAATCCATCAGACGAAAAACTATTTGAAAGTGGAGAAAGCGTATGAAAAACTAGTTGAAAGTGGAGAAAGCGTATGAAAAACTAGTTGAAAGTAGAGAAAGCGTATGAAAAACTAGTTGAAAGTGGAGAAAGCGTATGAAAAACTAGTTGAAAGTGGAGAAAGCGTATGAAAAACTAGTTGAAAGTAAGAAAGCGTATGAAAAACTAGTTGAAAGTAGAGAAAGCGTATGAAAAACTAGTTGAAAGTGGAGAAAGCGTATGAAAAACTAGTTGAAAGTAGAGAAAGCGTATGAAAAACTAGTTGAAAGTAGAGAAAGCGTATGAAAAACTATTTGAAAGTGGAGAAAGCGTATGAAAAACTAGTTGAAAGTGGAGAAAGCGTACGATCCTACCAGCCATCTATTTCTGTATGTAATAAAATGTCTGAGACTTTAATTTGATCAGGGATTCACATTCCTTTGGTGCAAGTTAAAGCATCTATTTTTTTGAAACGAAAAAAAAACAAAAAAAACTATCAGTTGAAACAATAGCTGAAAGCGGACAGAGTACTAAACCTGATCATAACGGTGACTATATTTATATTTATATTTGATAAGGGTTGGCGGTTTAGCTAAGGACAAATAGTCGGGGTTTTTTTTTTAGTTAGTTTGACAAGTGATCCTGGACATTTCTGTGATCATTTATGGTATCGTCTCATACCACTTCTTGTTAGACACTGACGCCTACACTGAATGCATCACACTAAAACTACAAACAACAAACAAGGCGGGAAAAGATGCCAATTACTACCTTAATACAAACAAGTATAGATTTTGTACTTTGCAAAATCACTGTGATCATTTATGACATCGTCTCGTACCATATCCTGCTAGACACTGATGCCTACACTGAATGCATCACACTAAAACTATCAACAAACAAGGCAGAAAAAGATGCCAGTTACTGCCTCAATACAGACAGTATAGATTTTGTACTTAACAAAATATATTCACAAAGTTCAAACGGGTCTAACAACAAAATCACAAAAGATTAATAAAGCCTGCTTTATGTGTGTCATTTTATAGATAGATAGATAGATAGATAGATAGTAAATAGATAGAAAATAGATAGAATAGATAGATAGATACATACATAATCATACATACATACATACATACATACATACATACAGACTCGTCTCGTACCATATCCTGCTACACACTGACTGACGCCTACACTGAATGCATTATATTTAAACTACCAACAAGGCAGGAAAAGATGCCAATATCCACCTTAATAAAGACAGTTTAGATTCTGTACTTTGCAAAATCACTGTGATCATATATGACATCGTCTCGTACCATATCCTGTTAGACACTAACGCCTACACTGATCGCATCACACTAAAACTACCAATAAAGAAGGCAGGCAAAGATGCTAATTTCTACCTTAATACAAACAGTACGGATTTTGTACTTCGCAAAATCACTGCGACCCGGAAGAAGTTTCAGTTGAAATAAAATCTGACATGCATATAGGAAAATGACTTGACTTTCAAACTGTGGAACCGATTTTAAAATAATTATTGTGAGAAGTCCTTCAGAAAGTTCTGTTGACATACCTTCCAAACTGAGGAAATATGTTTTAAAATATTGTCAGAAGTTCTTCAGAACGTTCGGTTTCACACACCTTCCAAAGAGTGCTGGTTTAAGCACTTTTGGGTCATGCAACTCCTCATCAGTCCACAAAGTTGAAGGTAAAAATCCACGCATATTGAATTGATATCTTTTTTCAAACACTTTTGTCAACAACAGACACAGACACGGATACCAACACAGACACAAAGGCAAAGACACAGACATAGTGGTACACTGCACATAACTGACACAGACACACAGGCACAGACACAGACACACAGGCACAGACACAGATACAGAGACACATAAGCACCGTCTAATATCACTCATAGTGAAAAGACGTTAAATCAAAGAACGAACGAACGAACATAAGCACAGATACAGGCACAAAGACACATAGGCACAAATGTAGACACAGACACACACACACAGAGACATACAGGTACAGACATGGACACAGACACAGACACAGACACAGAGACACACAGTCACAGTCACAGTCACAGACACAGAGAGACACAGACACAGACACAAAGTACACAGGTACAGACACAGACAACAGGCACAGATACAGAGACACATGGGCACAGACACCCAGATACAGAGGTACAGACACAGACACAAACAGTCACAGACAAGAGACACACACGTCACATACACAGGAAAGACACAAAGATACACAGCACAGACACAGACACAGACACAAACAGGCAAGATACAGAGACACACTGACACAGTCACAGAGACACACAGGCACAGACACAAAGATACACAGACACAAACAGGAACAGATAACAGAGACACACGGCACAGACACCGAGATACAGGATACAGACACAGACACAGAGACACATAGGCACATGCATAAACACAGACACAGAACTACAAAAGCTCATAGACGAAGACACAGACACAGTCCAGAGACACACAGGCGCAGACAAAGAGACATACAGACACAGACACAGAGACACACAGATACAGACACAGACACAGACACACAGGTACAGGTACAGAGACACACAGGTACAGACACAGACAGAGACACACAAGTACTGGTACAGAGACACACAGGTACAGACACAGACACAGAGACACACAGGTACAGATACAGAGACACACAGGTACAGATACAGACACAGAGACACACAGGTACAGATACAGAGACACACAGGTACAGACACACAGACACAGAGACACACAGGTACAGATACAGAGACACACAGGTACAGACACAGACACAGACACAGAGACACACAGGTACAGACACAGACACAGAGGCACACAGGTACAGACAGACACAGACACAGAGACACACAGGTACAGATACAGAGACACACAAGGTACAGACACAGACACAGACACAGAGACACACAGGTACAGATACAGAGACACACAGGTACAGACACAGACACAGAGACACACAGGTACAGACACAGACAGAGGCACACAGGTACAGACAGACACAGACACAGAGACACACAGGTACAGATACAGAGACACACAGGCACAGACACAGACACAGAAACGCACAGACACAGAGACACAGACACAGAGACACACAGGTACAGACACAGACACACACAGACACAGACACAGAGGTACAGACACAGACACAGGACACACACAGACACAGACACACACAGACACAGAAACGCAGACACACACACAGAGACACACAGATACAGACACAGACGCAGACACAGAGACACACAGGTACAGACACAGACGCAGACACAGAGACACACAGACACAGACGCAGAGACACACAGACACAGACACAGAGACACACAGGTACAGACACAGACACAGACACAGAGACACACAGACACAGAGACACACAGACACAGACACAGAGACACAGACACAGAGACACACATGTACAGACACAGACACAGAGACACAGAGACAGAGACATACAGACAGACACAGAGACACACAGACACAGACACAGAGACACACACAGAGACACAGACACAGAGACACACAGTAGAGACACAGACACAGAGACACACATGTACAGACACAGATAAAGATACAGAAATGCAGACAGACTCAGAGCTAAAGAAAGGCACACAGGCACTGACATAGACACAAAGAAAAAGACACACAGGCACAGGAACAGACACAAACACAAATAAAGACACACAGGCACTCACAGACACACACACACACACACACACACACACACACACACACACACACACACACACACACACACACAATCTCTGATCAACATGAAACAGCCTCTCTGTAAAAAAAAAATACAAAAAAGATCAACAACAACAAAAAACATGGAACTGAAAAAAATGACCTTCGAGCGTGGTGGCGCTAGCATCGCTCCTCTGATGGTTCATGGGCTGCATCAGGCTCCACTGGTTAGTGTTTGGGTTGTAACGCTCTACCGAGTTCTGACGTACATGCCCGTCAAAACCTCCCATGGCGTAGATCAGCTCGTTCAATAATGCCACCGACACGTAACACCTGAACATGAAGTTGATGACCATGTAACACTGAACCTGAACACGTAACACTTAAACATAAACACGTAACATTGAACATGAACACGTAACACCTGGACATACACCCGCAACATCTGCACATAAATACTTAATAACTGAACATAAACATGTTTGAATATTTGAACATAAACACGTAATACTTTCACACGTAACACCTAAATGTAACACGTAACTCCTAATCATAACACGTAACTCTAATAACACGTAAGACTAAACATAACCACGTGGCATCTGAATGTAAAACCTGAACATAAACACCTGAAACCTGCATATAAACACATAACACTAAACATGAACATACAAACATAATCATGTAACACTAACACATAGACATTTCACACGTAACAATAAACGAGTTACGCCTAAACATAAACATGTACCACCTAAACAAAAACGCGTAACACGAATGTAAAACACGTCACACGTAAATATAAATAAGAAACACCTGAACATAAACACGTAACATCCAAACATAAATGCGTAACATCTAATTAATTATATACACATTGCACCAAAACAAAGGCGTAAGGCGTAAATATAAACACGTAACACCTACACATAACAAATCATATAATACCTAAACACAAAGTCGTAAATCTAGATAATGAACACACAACACCTCAGCATAAACAAAGAACATCTAGACACGAAGACACAACACCTAAACATAAACAGCTAACACCAGAAACTGAATACGAAACACCTGAACATGTGTACATAACACCTGAACATAAACACGTAACACTTGAAGACAAGCACGCGGTAACTCTACACTTTCTATGGGAAAATGTACAGTAAACTGTACATTGTATAGCAATACCTTAACCCTTTGACTCCTGTATCCTCTCCACCAACTGCGAAAACTTAACTTTTTGGCCTCCCTCACCCTGTCCCCCAGATTCCTGGGTTTTTCTTTTGTTTGTTTTTGTTTTTTTTGTTTTTGTTGGTTTTTTTGTTTTTGTTTTTTGCTTTGCTAGATAGTTGAAAATGCAGGATGTTGATGGGCAGGGTGTGGGAGTCAAAGGGTTAATTGTAGACATTCGGTTTTTAAGTAACCCCACCAAGACTCAGTAAATGTGTGTGTGTGTGTGTGTTTTGTGTGTGTGTGTGTGTGTGTGTGTGTGTGTGTGTGTGTGTGTGTGTGTGTGTGTGGTGCGTGCGTCGTGTGTGTGTGTGTGTGTGTGTGGTGTGTGTGTGTGTGTGTGTGTGTGTGTGTGTGTGTGTGTGTGTGTGTGTGTGTGTGTGTGTGTGTGTGTGTGTGTGTGTGTGTGTGTGTGTGTGTGTGTGTGTGTGTGTGTGTTTCCATATCTGTGACTGTGTATTATGTGTGTGTGTAGTTTTTGTGATTGAAGTGTGCTGCATTTCTGAAGTTTTCATGTTATAATAATAATAATAATATATTTTATTTATATAGCGCAAAATCTTGATAAAATCAAATCTAAGCGCTGAGCGTATACATGCATACATACCTACATACATATCAGCGTATACATGCATACATACATGCATACATACTTACATACATAAATCTAAGCTGAGCGTATACATGCATACATACATACATACATAAATCTAAGCGTATACATACATACATACATACATACATACATACATACATACATACATACATACATAATACATACATACGTACGCACATGCATACATAATAATTACAATATTTATATAGCGCAAGGAATGTTAAGGAAACATTGAAACTGTTTCCACTTTTTCAATAACCGTGAGTAGGGGAGGGGTTGGAGGTGTTGGATGTCTTAAAGAAACCTTGTTTGACTCTCATCTTGGTGGTATTTACCTCAAGAAATATCTTGCTTAAAACCTATTTCAAAAACAGACATTTATTGCTGCTGTAACATTTCACGGATAATTCTTAGAGCTTTAATAATGATTGAATTTCTGCTTATGTACATGTAGTGCTTATAATGATAATGATACTGATAACGATAATGATATATGAGCGTGTGTGTATGTACGTTTGTATGTGTAGGTGTGTGTGCGTGCGTGTGTGGGTGTATGTGGGTGTGTGGGTGTGTGCGTCTGGATGTGGGTGGGTGGGTGTATGTGCGTGTATGTCGGTGTATGTGTGTGTGTGTGTGTGTGTGTGTGTGTGTGTGTGTGTGTGTGTGTGTGTGTGTGTGTGTGTGTGTGTGTGTGTGTGGTTATGAGTCAAATATCTGTTCATTTTAAATTCCAAATGTGGATGAATACAGAAGTACTGTATTGCACTCCATTGTATTAACTGTATTGTACTGCATTGCAGTGTATTGTATGTTTTTTTGTTGTACTGTACATCAGCGTGATATAATAAATTCTTTTGTTCGTAAAACCTAAACAAAATAAATTCACAAATAACTAAAAGTTTGACGGGTACTGCGGTTCACAGAGACTAAATGGAGTTCCTTGAGAATTCCTAGGTTGTTTATAAATTCTTATTTTTTGGGGTTTCTTGTTTTTTGTTTTTGTTTTTGTCTTTTATTGTTGTTGTTGTTTCACGTTTCATGAAATAATGTTCACCTTATGTAGTACAATTATTCTGAGTACTAAAGTACTCCATCGCACAATCAGTTTGATGAGTCATGTAACAAAAGTCCTGTTAAGAATAATCATGATAAATAATAGAATAAAAATAGAAATAGCAGAAGAACAGTGTGGATTTGTGGAAGGGAAAGGAACTATTAATGCCATATACATCCTAAGAACTATCACAGAGAGGTCAAATGAGATGAATAAGGATTTGTATTTGTTGACTACACCAAGGCTTTCGATCGGGTAAGACATGATGAATTGATCAACCAACTGGAGAGACTCAATGTTGATGGAAAAGTTTTACGAATAATCAGAAATATGTACTGGGAACAAACAGCTGCAATGAGAATAGAAAACAATGTAAGCTCTTTCCAAAACATCAAAAGAGGAGTCAGACAGGGTTGTGTTTTGTCACCAGATCTGTTTTCACTTTACAGCGAAAACATCATGAGAAACCTAGAAGACCCTGGATTAAAGGTTGGAGGGAAAATGATAAACAACATTCGATACGCAGATGACACCGTGCTAATTGCAGAAAGTGAAAGGGACCTACAAAACCTTGTGAATATACTAGAAATAGAAAGCAAAGGTAAGGGGCTGGAACTAAACAGCAGGAAGACTGAAGTCATGGTGATCAGTAAAAAACATGAAATCCCCTCAATGCAAATAACAGCAAATGGCACAACCTTGACACAGGTTGATAAATTCAAATACCTGGGAACGATCATTTCATCAGACGGCAGATGCACATCAGAAATAGCTGGCAGAATCAGCCAAGCCAAAACAGCATTCGGGAAGATGACAGGCATTCTTACCAACAAATGCCTATCAATTAACACCAGGAAGAGAGTTCTTGAATGTTATATAGAACCAATACTGTTGTACGGATGTGAGGCGTGGACAGTCAACAGACAAATCCAGAACAAGATTGGGGCAGCCGAGATGTGGTTTCTCAGAAGAATGTTGAGAGTTCCATGGACAGCAAAGAAAACAAATGAGACAGTCTTGATGGAGGCAGACACAAGTAGATCACTCATAAGGAAGATTAGGAAAAGACAGGCAACATTTATATGCCATTTTATGAGGAAGGGGGATTTGGAGCACTTAGTCACAACGGGAAAGCTGGAGGGAAAGAGAGCACCGGGTAGACCCAGGGAGAAAATGCTGGACGGACTTGCAGAGTGGCTGGGGACGAGGGGGTGGGAGAGATGCTAGGGGCAAGGAGAGATAGAGACGGAAGTCCATGATAGCCAACGCCATGCGGCAGGGCACCTGATCATGATGATGATGACTAAAGTACGAGTATTCATTATATGCTTTGTTTAGTTTTGCTTTTCTTTTATTGTTGTTGTTGTTTTCACGTTTCATGAAATCATGTTCACCTCATAAAGTACATTCTAAGTAGTAAAGAACGAGTATTCACAGATACAAGTTGTACAGATACCTGGCATCTGCAGATATTCTTTTTACATTTAAAATATTCTAGTTACATTTGGATTGCAAACCGGAGCTTACGATGACACTGAGTTTGATTGGCATCATAGGATCAACAGTAGACCTGAATCATATATTCTACTGTTAGCTAATGATGCAATTTTGCTTTCAGAAACAGCCACGGTTATAGCCCTATTATGGCTCTACGCCATCGGCTGGGGTTTTTTTAAACAAAAATAACAATAACGAGAACTAGTCTAAGTAAAAAATACTAATTAATCTAAGAACTCAAGGGGTTGGGATATATTTTATATTATTTCTAATATATGTGTATGTTTGGTCCAGTCTTTTATTTCTGATACAATTCCACGGTGGGACTGGGAAACTGAGTTAGAAAAATAAGGAACACGCACAAACATTACAGTTCTTTTGCTTTCCACACGACTGTGGCATGTGACACACACGCAGAACTTCAAATACGCCCCTTAAAGATCCTGTAAGATATGTCAGTGCCTGGTGGTTTATGGAAGCATAAAAACACCCAGCATGCACATCCACGGAAGACAGAAATCTGAAGATTCCCCAGCAACATAACGCCTGCACAGTGTGGGCAAAAACAAACTTACAACCACGCATCCATGAAAATCTGGTCATCATCATCATCATCATATGCCCTGCCGCATAGGCGTTGGCGATCATGGCCCTCCATATGCATCTATCCCTTGTCGCCGCAAGCACATCTTCCACCCTCTCTGTCCTCAGCCACCCTGAAAGTCCATCCAATATTTTCTCCCTGGTTCTACCTGGTGTTCTCTTTCCCACCAGCTTTTCTGTTGTGACCAGGTGCTCTAATTCCCCCTTTTCTCATAAAATGGCCCATAAATGTTGCTTGTCTTTTCCTAATCTTCCTTATCAATGATCTTCTTGTGTCTGCCTCCATCAAGACTGTCTCAGAAAGAAAAGAAAGAAAAGAAAAAAAAAGAAAACAAAGAAAGAAAAAAGGCTGAGTTTCGTTCGTTGTCTTCAGAAAATGCATCTGTGCGTGTGACTGTGTACACTCACGCACACACGCACGCACACACGCACAGACACACATTTCATGATCGAAATAGATCGATCCTGCTCCTCTCCTAAGACCCATTTCAGGAAAAAGGGATTATGGAATCGGACGTAAATGTCAATGAAAATGAGATACACAATAACTGTAATTAAGAAACAGAAACTAGCAGAGGTCTCATCATGTTTCTCCTGTGCGGACTCCAATTTCTGCAAAATACCCCCGGCATGACAAATTTGATCATATCGGCAAACAAAAAGGTGGACAACACTTAATATCTGGATTGTTTATTCATCTTTTGACCCCTTTTCACATGAACACAACACACACACACACACACACACAACACAAACAACAACAACACAACACAACACACACACACACCACACACACACACACACACACACACACACAACACACCACATCTCATCTACATCAACAGATCCTCTCTCTCTCTCTCTCCATACAGATCTCTCCTCTCCTCTCTCATACAGATCTCTCCTCTCTCTCTCTCATCAATCTCATCAATCTCTCTCTCTCATACATCTCTCTCTCTCATACAGATCTCTCTCTACTCTCTCTCATACAGATCCTCTCCTCTCTCTCTCTCTCAATACAGATCTCTCTCTCTCTCTCTCTCTCTCTCTCTATACAGATCTCTCCTCTCCTCTCTCCTCTCTCATACAGATCTCTCTCTCTCTCTCTCTCTCTCTCCTCTCTCCTCTCTCTCTCTCTCTCTCTCTCTCTCTCATACAGGCATTATTTTGCCAAAAGGGCATCGTTAGGCACTGAATTATTCATGGCAAAACTCCTTCATATCTAAAGCAAAATATCTTATGTGAAAGGAAACGTAAATCAGGTACTTTGGTGCTTCCAACAAACAAGACCGTCTGCTTATAAATCTAGTTTAGCTTATTGTGGCCACCAGCTGTTTGGAAAAACGCGTGAAACTCTTTCATTAGTAAAAACGGGGTTAAGACGAACATAACCAGGATATACGTACCGATGTCTGTAACTGAAGTATTTGCCATTACAGTTTCAGTTTCATTTACAGTTTCAGTTTCACTTACAGTTTCAGTTCACTTACATTCAGTTTCATACAGTTTCACTACATTCAGTTCACTTACAGTTAGTTCACTTACAGTTTCAGTTTCACTTACAGTTTCAGTTTCACTTACAGTTTCAGTTTCACTTACGTTTCAGTTTCTGAAAACTGAAACTGTAATAGCAAATACTTTAGAATGGACATCAGTACGTATATAATGTGGTTATGTTTGCCTGAAAACATTACAACACGTGCTATGTTGCCCCGTTTCCATTTGCAATTTACTAAGTATCATCATCATCATCATCACATCATCAGGTGCCCTGCCGCATGGCGTTGGCGACCATGGACTTCCATCCATCTCTATCTCTCGTTGCTCCTAGCATCTCCCCCACCCTCCTCATCCCCAGCCACTCTGCAAGTCCGTCCAGCATTCTCTCCCTAGGTCTACCTGGCGCTCTCTTTCCCTCCAGCTTTCCCGTTGTGACCAGGTGCTCCAAATCCTCCTTCCTTACTAAGTATGCACGTCTCTATATGTATTACAGACATTAGTACTGTTGACTATTGTAACAATACAAATACAGTTGTATGTCTGTCTATGAATACATGCCATGTATGAGTAGTATTTGTTGTCTTATAAATCAGATAGTTTGGTCATAAACTCACTGTTGTCATGTATTATATTGTGGGTTTTTTCAAATAATTTCACACAACACACACACACACACACACACACACACACACACACACACACACACACACACACACACACACACCACACCTCACACACACAACCACACTCGAACGCACACACATTCGAACACGTGTCTGCACTTTTATATAATGCATATTACTTGTTTCTGTTTCTTGTTACTGGCACCCTTGGATTGATTATTTTGTTTTGTTTGTTTGTTGTTTGTGCGTTTACATTGTCTCTTCTCTCTCTCTCTCTCTCTCTCTCTCTCTCTCTCTCTCTCTCTCTCGCTCTCACATACACACACACACACACACACACACACACACACACACACACACACACACACACACACACACACGCATGGGCGCGCACACACGTAAACAAACAAACGAACAAACAGACAAACACACGCATTTAGTATGTTTTTATTTTCATGTATTCGCTATTAAATGCCTTCTTTTTTTTCCATTCTCTTGTCTGGATTTGTTTGATTTTTCCCCCTTTACAATAAATTATTTCCTATTGTTTCAAAAGAATTAGATTAGCAACGGTAGATAGTACGTTGGCCTATGTACTTTATATACCTTTAAAAAATGAAATGTCAACTCTCTCTCTCTCTCTCTTTCTCTCTCTCTCTCTCTCTCCCTCTCTCTGTTTCCCTGTCTCTCTCTTTTTCCTGAAAGTCCAAGGTCACAGACCAGAATGAATGCCCCAAATCAACATATTCAAGAGGAAGGTGTGTGTGTACAGCGCTCTCTGAAAAGCTTGTCACAATATGTGAAATTTGTTTCTACTGTTGTAACAGTCTACTATTGTTCTAGTTATTTCAACTGAAGCGTCTTCATGGTCGAAGTGACCTAGGGAAGCACAAAATCTAGATTTTCTGTAAACATTTTTGTATGAAAATAAGATTGTTAAAATAGCTTGGCCATATCGTTTTGTGTGTGTGTGTGTGTGGTGTGTGTGTGTGTGTGTGTGTGTGTGTGTGTGTGTGTGTGTGTGTGTTGTTGTTGTTGTTGTTGTTGTTGTTGTGTTGTTGTTGTTGTTGTTGTTGTTGTTGTTGTTGTTGAGGGGGAGGGGTTGATCTGTGAGTGTGTGTACTTTTTCTCTACTTTTTTTATTTACTTGTTCATTTTTTTCATCTATTTCATTGGGTTTTTTTTATTTGTTTGTTTTATCTATTTATCTATCTATTCATTATTTATTTATTTATCTTGTTTTCTTTGTTTATTTATCTATTCATTCATTCATTTATTTATTCATTTATTTACTTGGTGGAAGTCAGATACCTTCTGTTGCTGGAAGAACTGAGAGTGTTGGGAAAACATTGATGTAACAGGACTAACAGTTCTAGAAGATGACCTATGGTTATCTATGCTGCTGTCCTGGGCAAGAGTGAGAGAAACATATTGCGTGTGTCTTCTTGATGGATGTGGTGTGTCTATCTCCCTGATAACGACATCAGCAAACACGGTGCCCACTGTAATCTGTCTGTCTGTCCTGTCTCCCTCTCTCTCTCTCTCTCTCCACACACACACACACACACACACACACACACACACACACCACATTTACAGATGCATACACAGTCTCTCTCTTCTCTCTCTCTTTTTTAAAAATTTTTTCTCTCTTTCTTTTGCTGTGTGTGGGTGGGTGCGTGGGTGCGAGTGTGTGTGTTTCCGTGCGTGCGAGTATGTGTATGTGTGTGTGTGCGTGTGTCTAATATGTATGTGCGAGTGTGCTGCTTTTGCAACTTACTTTTTTTTTATTCGCCTTCTGATGGGCCATGGCGTTTATGAATAAATCATCCAACTCTGACTCTCTGTCCTATCTTTTTTTCTTTAACAATCCTGGAACCCACTGCTCTCTCTCTCTCTCTCTCTCTCTCTCTCTCTCTCTCCTCTCTCTCTCTCTCTCTCTCTCTCTCTCTCTCTCTCTCTGATCTCTCTCCTCTCTCTCTCTTGATCTCTCCTCTCTCTCTCTCTTGATCTCTCTCTCTTCTCGATCTCTCTCTCTCTCTCTCTCTGACCTCTCTCTCTCTTTTGATCTCTCTCTCTCTCTCTTGAAACCCTTTTGCTTGTCAATAGTTCCCCCATGCAGACCTACAACAGTTTACAGGCCGGAGGACGAATATTAGAATTGCTATCAATTGTAAATTGCATCATCTCTCTCTCTCTCTCTCTCTCTCTCTCTCTCTCTCTCTCTCTCTCTCTCTCTTGACCTCGACCTCTCTCTCTCTCTCTCTCTTTTGATCTCTCTCTCTCTCTTGAAACCCTTTTGCTTGTCAATAGTTCCCCCATGCAGACCTACAAACAGTTTACAGGCCGGAGGACGAATATTAGAATTGCTATCAATTGTAAATTGCATCATCTCTCTCTCTCTCTCTCTCTCTCTCTCTCTCTCTCTCTCTCTCTCTCTCCTCTCTCTCTCTCTCGAAATCCTTTTGCTTGTCAATAGTTCCCCCCCATGCAGACCTACAACTGTTTACAGGCCGGAGGACGAATATTTAAATTGCTATCAATTGTAAATTGCATCATCCTCTCTCTCTCTCTCTCTCTCTCTCTCTCTCTCTCTCTCTCTCTCTCTCCTCTCTCTCTCCTCTCTCCTCTCTTCTTTTGCATGTGTGATTGCGTGTAGATGTGTGTGTGTGTGATTGCGTGCGTGCGAGCGTGTGCATTCATGCTTAAATGCATGTGTGTTTCTATTTGCGAGCGTCTGAGTGTGTGTCATGCGTGTGCGAGCGTAGTGGTTTTGAGTGTGTATGCGTGGAGAGAGAGTGTGTGAGTGTGTATTTATGCTTGCGTGTGTGTGTGCGTGCGCGCGTGCACTGTGGTTGTATGTGTGTGTATGTGTGAACGTGAAAGTGTGTGTTTGTGTGTGTGTGTGTGTGGTGTGTGTGTGTGTGTGTGTGTGTGTGTGA
>CM060309.1:22729808-22752308 GCA_030674185.1 Monoplex corrugatus
GGTGTTATTTGCACCCATGTGGAGGGCCTCAGTAGCACTTCAGATTCACATTTTCTTATTTGAGTGTTCGTTATGATTTAAAAAAAAAAATTATATGATTTTATTTTTGTACTTATAACTAATGCATTTGGTTTTAATGTCGTATGTGTAGAATACGAAAGACTACTTGTAAGATATGTCTACTGGGATTCAATGTTACTATCCGTGAGTGATAGCGTTCTCACTATTTAGTACTCTTTCTCTCTGTGTCTCTGTCTGTCTCTCTCTCTCTTGCACATATACACAGCACGACACAAACACGCACACACACCCCACACACACACACACACACACACACACACACACACACACACACACACACACACACACACACACACAGACCGTCTATATCACTCAGTGAAAAGATGTTATCAAAGAACTAACACACAGAGCTACACACCTACACACAGACACACACACAGAGCACGCAGCACCACACCACACCACCACACACACACACACCACACACACACCACACACACACACAAACACGCACACACACACACACACACACACACACACACGCACACACACACACCCCCCACACACACACACACGATGTACATACCTCCTCCACGTCTAACTGGAGGTATTCGTTACTGTGTTGTAGACAGTCTGGAAGTTCTGCAGCAGGAAACGCTGGGCCGTCTTCTCCAGCCCATGACAGAAGAACGCCTGGGCGAACCTGCACAATACAGCAACCGTATAATACAATTAATTCCCAGATAACAATGACAGCTGTCCATGGCATACCCTGACAGTCAAGACTGTCCCACGCTCGTCAGGTGATTCAGACTGTATCTTGCGCAAGGCGGGTTCATTCGCTTTCCAATATTTTCTACAAGTGTTCCACCTGTTCAAGGCAAAATCATTTGCTTTCCAACAATTTCTGTAAGTGTTCCACCCTATTCAAGGCAGATTCATTCGCTTTCCAACAAAATTTCTGTAAGTGCTCCACCGTGTTCAAAGCGGAGTTATTTGCTTTCCAACAATTTCTGTAAGTGTTCCACCCTGTTCAAAGTGGAATCATTCGTTTTCCAACAATTTCTATAAGTGCTCCACCGTGTTCAAAGCGAAATCATTCGTTTTCCAACAATTTCTGTAAGTGCTCAACTATGTTCAAAGCGAATCATTCGCTTTCCAACAATTTCTATAAGTGTTCCACCGTGTTCAAAGCGGAATCATTCGTTTTCCAACAATTTCTATAAGTGCTCCACCGTGTTCAAAGCGGAATCATTCGTTTTCCAACAATTTCTATAAGTGTTCCACCCTGTTCAAGCGGGTTCATTCGCTTTCCAACATTTTCTGTAAGTGTTCCACCCTGTTCAAACGGACTCATTCGCTTTCCAACAATTTCTATCAGTGCTCCACGTGTTCAAACCGGAATCATTCGCCTTCCAACAAAATTTCTATAAATGCTACACCGTGTTCAAAGCTGAATCATTCCCTTTCCAACAATTTCAATACCCACTCCATCACATCTACCATCTCCCATCTGGCAGACTCCTTGAGCCTACACAAAGTGACAAGAAACAGCTGAGGGCGCTGGATAGGAGGACCCAGAACAATAATGCCTCACCACTCTCCGGACAATCACCTTCCCAAGCTCAACATGCAAAGGGGGAAGGGAGGCTGTTCATGCGTTGCATGACCCATTCGGACCCAGTCATCAGTTACCTTGTTTACACACCGAATGGCAAAGTGGGGAGATGACAAACCCCGGGACATAGCCACACAACGACCAAACCAACCAGGTCCCCCCCCCCCCCTCCCCATTTTTTGTTGTTGTTTTTTTTTTTTTTTTTAGTGCAATGAACATTCTGTGACACGGAATGTTTGCATTATAGAAAGTGAATTTTTTTTTTTTTGGGGGGGGGGGGGGGGAGGGGTGTTGATGGGGATTCGAACCCTCGTCTTCCTATTCGTATTCCATTGCTCTAAACCCTTCAACATGTTGACTTCTATGATCACTTTACATGTACGTCTCATCTGCAGTCAATCTTTTTTTTATTTCAATTTCTAAAATTCAGATGTGAAAGGCTGTAAACTGAATGTTATCAAGATAATGTTTCAAGAGATCATGATTATTCCGTGTTTTTTTATGCATGAGTGTTCGTGATATGTCTGCATTGGGTTTCATCTATCTCAGGTGAATCCAGTATTTCATATTTGGATAGTCTGTGGTGTGTGTGTGTGTGTGTGTGTGTGTGTGTGTGTGTGTGTGTGTGTTGTGTGTTGTGTGTGTGTTTGTGTGTGTGTGTGTGTGTGTTGTGTGTGTGTGTGGTGTGTGTGTCTGTGTGGTGTGTGTGTGTGTTGTGTGTGTGTGTGTTGTGTGTGTGTGTCATGTGTGTGTGTGTTGTGCTGCGTGCATGTCCATGTGTTTGTGAGTTGTCATTGGTGTCTTTTGTTAGTGTACGTGTGTGCGTATGTTTGTGTGTTTTAGTGTTCGTGTTTGTGTATGTGTGTGTTTATATTAATGTGTTGTGTGTGTGTGTGTGTGTCTTTATGTGCGCGTGTGTGTGTGTGTGGCTGTGTATGCACGCGTGCGTGTGTTAATGTGAGAGAGAAAGCGCGTTCGCACGCGTGCGTATCGTCGTCGTGCGTGCGTGCGTGCCCGTTGTGTGAGTGTGTGTGTGTGATGTGTGCACACGCGCGCACGTGTATATGCGCGGGTGTGTGCGTATGTGTGGGTGGTGTTCGTGAGTGTATGTGTGTGTATGCGTGTGCACGCGCATGTTTTCAATAAATTATGTTGTTATTGTTTGAATAACATTGTAACTGAGAAAATGAGATTTCAATTGGCCTCGTCTCAAGCTCGTAGAGTTTCATGTTATATTTATGTCAACGCTACAATGCTATACTTATGTCCAATCTAGGACTTCCATTCATGTTATGTCAAACCTAATACCTCCATTCATGTTATACTTATGTCAAACCTAGTACTTCCATTCATGTTATACTTATGTCCAAGCCAAGACTTTCATTTATATTACAATCATGTCCAAACTGGTACTTCCATTCATGTTATATTTATGTCAACATAGTATTTCCATTCATGTTATACTTATGTCAACATAGTACTTCCATTCATGTTATACTTATGTCAACATACTATTATTATACTTGTCCAGATTCCATATGTTATACTTATGTCAACATTAGAACTTCCATTCATGTTATACTTATGTCAACACTAGTACTTCCATTCATGTTATACTTATGTCCAATCTAGCCATTCGTATTATACCTATGTCTAAGCTTGCACTTCCAATTATGTTATGCTTATGTCCAAGATTGTACTTCCATTCATGTATATTTTTGTCAAGTCTAGTACTTCCAAAATTGTATTATACTTATGTCCAAGCTTGTATTTCATGTTATACGAGTACTTCTGCCAAACTAATACTTCCATTAATTTACACTTATGTCCAAGCTTGTACTTCCAGTCATGTTTTATTATGTCAGCTTATTCCAATCATGTTATACTTTGTCCAAGCTAGAATTTCCAATCATGTTATGCTTATGTCCAATGCCTGTACTTCCAATCATGTTATACTTATGCCAAGCTTGTACTTCCAATCATGTTATACTTATGCCCAGCTTGTATTCCAATATGTATTTATGCCAACTTGTGTTTCCAATCATGTTATACTTATGCCAAGCTTGTGCTTCCAATCATGTTATACTTAAGTCCAAGCTAGGACTTCCAATCACAAGGTGTTGACCTTCAGACTGGGGTTTGTTCAAGAGGGACTGGGGTACCTATCGCAGTGATCACTGCCATACGAATTTCAAGTTTGAGTTCTTGAGTTCAATCCCAGTAAACAACATGAAGAACGGACTGCTCGCTACCTGTCTTAATACTCCAGTCATTGTGGTAGCAGGCTTTCCAATGTCATATCTGATAATTTCTTTTAATAAATTTCCCTTCGCTTTTTTCTTTCTTTTTTTTTTTTAGTTTCTTTTATTATTTTCTTATTTCTTATTACTTTTATTTCTTTATTTCATATTTTCATCATTTATTTTATTTATTACCATCTATTTATTATTTTAGTAGTAGTAGTAGTAAAAGTAGTGGTAGTAATGATAGTAGTAGTAGTAGTAGTAGTAATGATAGCAGTAGTAGTAATAGTAAGCAGCAGCAGCAGTAGTAGTAGTAATAGCAGTACCAGCAGCACCAGCAGTAGTAGTAGTAGCAGCAGCAGCTGCAGCAGTAGTAGAGTAGCAACAGCAGTAGTAGCAGTAGCTGAGCAGCAGCAGTAGTAGTAGGTAGAAAGAAAGTCTAGCAAAGAGCTAGACAACAGAAGATCTTCAGAGAAGTAACCCCCTTAGACAAGTGTTCGCCTGATTCCTTACACTCTCGGGGGGCCGGGCCACATCCAGTCATGACTCCTGGATGCCTTCTGCTGTTGTCTATTTTTTTTTTTTTTTTTTTTCCCCACGCCGGGGATCGAACCTGGGCGATTCTGCGCTTCAGAACTGCGGTACGCGGTTTTACCAATGTGCTAACGGGGCACACATCATCTGTAGGGAATTTAATCCTTATGAAGTTCACTTTTGGTTCCTCCTTGCCCAGATCCAGCTTGAGTTGTTTTCATGAGATCATAAGCGGAGGTGCCCACAAACCCTCTTGCCCCGACCTCTATGGCGAAGATTTTGACCCGCAACCTGCTTTCTTCAGGGTGCTGGCAAGACCGGCGTATTTTTCGGTCTTGTAGATATGTGCTTCTTCCATTCTGCTTTCGTATGGCACAGTGAGTTCTATCAGAATCACTTGTTTCGAGGAGTCAGAGTGGAGAGCGATGTCTGGTCTCATGCCTGTCTTGCTGATGACATCTGGGTAATTTCTCCACTCTGGGAGGTCTGCTGTACACTCCCAGTCGACTGCTCCATCCAGAAGACCCTTTGGCAATGTGCTGGTTGTCATAGCAATTTCGGGCCAGACCTGTTTCCCTCCTGCTTTGTAGAACGTTGTCATAGCAATTGGTGCGTTTGGGGTCATGGTTTTTTCGCTAACCACTCTGTGATCACTTTCAGAACTTGGTTGTGCCTCCATGTATACCTTCCTTGGGCTAGCGCTACTTTGCAAGAGCTTAGGACATGTTCCACTGTTTGTTTCTTCTGACAGAGCGGACATGCTGGGTCATCTGATTTCCCCCATTTCACTAAGTTTGCATTCGAGGGGAGCAGGTCATATACAGATCTGAGGAGGAAGCTTATCCTTAGAGGAGCCATGTGCCACATATCGTTCCAGTAGTAGTTGTAGTAGTAGTAGCAGCACCAGCAGCAGGTGCAGTAATAGTAGTAGTTGTGGTAGTAGTGGTAGTAACAGCAGTAGTAGTAATAGTAATAGTAGTAATAATAGTAGTATTTATGGTTTTCTTTTGTTATTTATTCCTCTTTTTTTCCACAATGCTTTACGTACATCACCCCGTGTGAATAATATTACCTGTGGATGCCGATGCAGTTGTCCGGAGTGAGTTCCCGACTGAGAAAGTCACAGCAAGCCTTGATGAGTCCCACCACGTGGAACTGGTCAGCAGCCGGTAACAGCTGTTCTACGTTCTCCACTGTTACCTGTGTAACACACACACACGCACATACGCACACGAAAGCACGCACAACACACAAGCACGCACGCACGCACGCACGCACGCATGCGCGTGTGCACACACGCACGTATATACATACACACACACATTCACCCATACAAACACACACACACAGTTCACACAATCACACACACGCGCGCGCACACACACACACACACACACACACACACACACACAGTTCTTACAAATCTCTCTCTCTCTCTCTCTCTCTCTCTCTCTCACACACACACACACACACACACACACATACGCACACTGGGTCTCACAAAATCTCACACACGCACGCACACACACACACACACACACGCACACACACACACACAGTCAATCACACACACACACACACATACTCCCCACAGATTTTCTCACACACGCACACACATGAACGCACACATACACACACACGCACCCACACAGATTCTCTCACGCACACACAACGCACACCCACATACACCACAACCAACACACAAACACAAACCACACACACAACACACACACACACACGCACACACACACACACACACAAACACACACACCACACACACACACACGACCACACACATACACACACACATACACACACACCACACACGTACTTTGGAGACCCTGGTGTAAGCATAGTCAATAATGAGCATCATGATCTGAGGAGAGACGCCAGTCAACGTGATCTCCTTCTGGTTGGTCTCAAACCCTTCGTGCGTGAACATGGCGTGAAAGTAGGGACTACACGCCGACAGGATATTACGGTGAATTGGGAAGACACAATTCTCCACCTGAAAAAAAAAAAAATGATGAGCAATTATGATGGATGTTTTTATTTCCGTAAGCCAGCCACTGACATGACTTACAGGATTTTTCACATTATTATCATCATGTGCCCTGCCGCATGGCGTTGGCGATCATGGCCCTCCAAACGAATCTATCCCTTGTCCCTGCAAGTACATCTCCGACCTTCTCTGTCATCAGCCAATTTGCAAGTCCGTCCAACATTTTCTCCCTGGATCTACCCGATGCTCTCGTTTCCTTCAGCTTTCCTGTTGTGACTAGGTGCTGTAATTTCTCTTGCCTCATAAACTGCCCTATAAAGTATAATTGTTGCTTGTCTTTTCCTAATCTTCTTTATTAATGTTCTTCCTGTGTTTGCCTCTTAGATATAAGTGAAAATAAAACCCGCTATGGAGATCTCAACACCTTGCCAGCATGTAGGATTTCGGTACAGGCTTGGGGCTTAAGCCATGATCAATTTGGATCGTCTTCATTACATGGTATCAGTGGTATCGGCGCATAAGGAATTTATTCCATACGTGGAGATGCTATGTTGACAAAGTGAAACTGAGGCTGAAATGAATTAAATACACACACACACAAAAATCAAACCACTTTATTTTTCAGGATAGCAGCCTTACATTCCACTGGACTGTTTTACGGCTAGTCCTTGTTACTCTACACATGCAACGTACGCATTGTATTGAAAGAAGAAGAAGAAGAAGAAGAAGAAGAAGAAGAAGAAGAAGAAGAAGAAGAAGAAGAAGAAGAAGAAGAAGATGATGATGGAGAAGAAGAAAGTCAAAACAAATACGGGATAGGATAAACTCGTTAGAACAGCAGGTGGCATCTAAATAAAAACCAGAATGGACATTTTCAAAATAATCAAATACGCAATACATGTATACACGAAAAACACATAAAAGATTAAATCACACACACACACGCACACACACCACACACACACACACACATACACACACACACACATACACACACACACACACACATTATATATATATATATATACACTCACTCACCCACTCACTCATTCACTCACTCACACGCGGCTGAGAGCACGTGCACATCTTTTTGTTGTTGTTTTTTTCCCCCTTTTCTTTTTTCAATTTTCAGATTTTCATGGAAGATGTTGGCTGATTTTGTCACACCTGTGTTCATCACTTACAACTTAGTGTTACTTTTCTTGAGATGCCATGGATTTTGCAAAGAATTATTCGTTTTGTTATGCTTTGTTTTGTTTCGTTTTTTGCAACGGATAGTTTTTCCAACAGCCATACCATGTAAAAATACCAGTTCTCTTCCAATCACCAAAATTAAGCAACATTCAAGCCCGGATGGTTGACTTCGTGCACAGTCGACAATTTTTCATCCGGGTGTCTCCGATTCCAGAGCTGTGGACCCAGGATACGATGTTCGAAGTTGAACCTCTCTCTCTCTCTCTCTCTCTCTCTCTCTCTCTCTCTCTCTCTCTCTCTCTCTCTCTCTCTCTCGTACAATGCACTTTTAGGGGGGCGAATGTATGAGGGTGAGTCAAAAAGTAATGCCTTTTTCTTTAGTATAGGAACAATTACCGACACAGGAACATTATATCATACATCAAAATGAAGCTGGTCCTCTGGGATCACAACCCTACTTCTCAACATAGTCACCGTTTCTCTCAATAGCAATGTTCCACCTTCAAATGAGGGCATGTATCCCTGCCTTGTAAAATTCTGTTGACTCTACTTGGAGCCATGTCTTCACTGCAGTTTTCACTTCCTCGTCACTGGCATGTTTGCCTCTCAAACCCTCTTTCATGAGGCCGAAGAGATGATAGTCTGAAGGCGCTAAGTCTGGTGAGTATGGAGGATGCGGTAAAGTTGTCCACCTGAATGAGTCGATTGTCTCCCTTGTCCTGATGCTTGTGTGTGGTCGAGCATTGTCATACAGGAGGACATTATCGATATGCAAGTTGGGTCTCACTCGTTTGATTCTTGTTTTGAGCCTCGACAGGGTCTTAATGTATGCCTCAGAGTTTATTGTTTCTGCTCTTGGCAAGAAATCAACCAGAATGACACCCTGAGCATCCCAAAAGACAGTCGCCATAATTTTTTCCAGCTGATCTTTCCATCTTGAACTTTTTCGGTTTTGGTGACGTAGGGTGGCGCCATTCCATTGACTGCCTCTTTGATTCTGGTTCATAATGGTGAATCCCCGTTTCATCACCGGTAACGAGCCTTCCAAAGAAGGTGTTGTCTCTTTGACTTTGTTCAAGAAGTTCAGTGCAGGCGTTGACCCTGTCAGTCTTGCGTTCAGTAGTCAGCTCTCTCGGTACCCAATGGGCACACACTTTTGAAAACCCAAGTGATTCAACAATGTTGTGAGCACTTCCTTGGCTCACTTCAAGGATTTCTGCCAACTCCTCAAGAGTTATGCGCCTATCTTCTCTAATCAAAGCATCTGCTTTTGCTTTATTGGCAGGATTCACAGAAGTGGACGGATGGCCAGAACGGGGTTTATCGGCTACGTTCGCAGTTCCCACCTTTTCATCATTCAGACGACAGACCCACCTGCGAACATTGCTATAATCTAAAGTGTTCTCCTTATACACATTCTGTAATCGTCTGTGAATGTTCACAGGGTTTTCCCCCTCAGCAACAAGGAATTCAATCACTGCTCTTTGTTTTTGACGCAGCTCTAAGGGGGCAGCCATTTTGAATTTTCCTGACGAGTTTATGAACCGGAAACATACCAAACAAAATATTTCAGTCCGTAACAGTTATAATCATTTGTAACTAAGCAACATTTCAGATAATTTTATCAAAAACTTCGTCTGATATAAATAAAAAGGCATTACTTTTTGACTCACCCTCGTTTGTATACATGTTGTTTGGCCCTCTCTGCGCAGGCAAGACGTTGCTACACAGTCTGCAAACTCCGCCTTCAGTATGCATACATAATAGATGCTTTCCTGTTCCCGTCCGCCAGTGAAGATATGCACGCTTAAATCGGAAGTGGTGGTAAAATGCCAGAAACCTGACATGGTGTTGGCTGAAATATGTGACCTTCCATCACGGAATGAGTCGCTTGTCCACTGGCAGCGTTTTGCACAATGGGGCAAAATAAGTGAGAGGGGTGTCAGGGCTCGTTATGGAGCTGTTGATTTTAGCAGATGCTGGAACCCTTCCTACACATTCTACATTCAATAAATTACGCATGCTGTGGTTCTTTCTTAGTGAAAAAGCTATTTGCATTACCCTACCCAACATGTAGATGCTGAACTTTCACTTTCGTTTTTCTTGATTTTCTCAAAACTGTGTTTCGGAAGAGTGCCATGTTTGGAAGGCTGTACCTCAGGTATTTATTGTCCAATTTTAAAATGGTTTTCTTCATTAGAAAGAGCAGTAAATGTACATTTAGAAGCAATGAAAAGTGAAACTGCTTGAAGTGGACAAGTGACTCATTTCGTGGTGGAAAGTCACATATAGCCTTTGCCTTTCTGCGTCGACTAACTGTAGTGTAAGGCTAAGCTTTTGCAGGCAGCAGTAAATAGGTCAGTGATGCGTTGGATATCCTTGCGCGAGTGCACAGTGCGGCCAGTGACAGTCATCCGCTAAGAGAAAATTTTACCCGGACAGAATTGAGCACTTCAGTTTTGCTTTGGCGTTTCCACTACACTAATACAACTGGGTCTACTACCACTAGTGCTTCAGTACGTAATACGCTGTCACTCTATCTTGTAAATGTATGATGTGCGGTAAGTCCACATGACTTTGGACTACGCTATACGAAGATTATTCTTCCCAGATCTACATGTACTACTACTACTAGTTACTACAACTACTACTAAATGTAAATTGTTATATTAATACAGATACTAATTCGTTTTCGTGCGTGAATATTCTCCAAACTCATTATCTCGCTGCGTGGTACACATTTACAAGCCACAGACACGCTGATACGTCACACAAATTTACGCACATACAAACATCAGATACGCATTCGTACGTACATAAATGAATATGTTTGGTCCTAAACATACAGATCCAGTCTAGATGCATAAACGATTAGATCAATACAATGCCATGTGATCTGTAGATCTAATCAAAAGTGGATGTGCATACTGATATCAACAATGTTTAGTAGTAGCAGTAGTATGTTGTTGCTGTCGTTATCATTATCACTATCGTCGTCATTATCATCATTATCATTATCATCATCATGATTACGTTGCCCTACCTTGATGACAGCATCACAGAGCAGACCACTTTGCCGAGGTCAGACAGCACGCTACAGGCATGTGTGCTGAACTCCATCCGCACCGGCGTTCCCTCCATCATCCCCGGGCTCTCCTGCTGCGGCTGTGGCACATGGGGTCCCGACTCTGTCGTCTCCATCGCTGTTGCAACTTCCATGGTGATACCAACACAGGCAGGTCTGGAGAGCGAAAAAAAAGGTTTACTCCCCCCAAAATAATCTGACAGATTCACATTTACACGATCAATTCTTGGATCGAGTTATAGAGCCACTAGTTCTAGTTTGCCACAGGAGTCTGGCAGTGATGACGAATTATCCGCAGAACGCCAGCTGGAACAGATCTTCAACACTTGGTCTAAAACTTTAGCTCGTAAAATAAAACCACCAGATCTAATGTCACAGAGTGACTAAAAGTCAGCTAGATCTAAATCTACACGACTTGGTTCTTTTGGATGGCGAGATAATTCCACAAGGAGTCTAGGATTGAACAAGACTCTGCGGAAAGAAAGCTAGATCTAGATCTGCACAACTTGGTCTTTCAGATTGTCAAATAGAGCCATTTTAGGTCTCGTGGCACAAAAAATCTAGGAGTGAAGACGACGCAGAAAGCCAGTCAGGTTTACATCTACACAACTTGGGAAGTTTTTTGTTTTTATTAATTTTTTTTTCCTTTTTTGTTCGGATCGTGAAGTAGAGCCACTAGATCTCTAGAGCCGCAGTCTATTATTGGAGTGCTCGACTTTTCGTTCTTTTCCTGTTCTTGATGGTCGGCTTCTGCTGCCCGGGGATCAGGCGGGCGGGAGGGTGGGAGCCTGGAGAGTTGGCAGCAGACTGACCGCTAACCCCTGGCTCACATGGTCAGTGGTGAACGCCACGGGCGAGCTGCCATGTTGGGGGCAACTAAAGCGGTTGTCAAACTGTGCCCAGGCCTCGCCTTCCTTCTCCAACTTATGCATGCACGTCATAGATAAAGCAGGAAGATGAGATGACGTCACAGCTCGATAAGACGTCGTCGTGATGACGCCATAGAGTCGTTCTAAATGTCAGTGCTTGTGCGTGTAGAACTTTTTTTTTCCATTGAATCCTTGAAACTTTGAAAACTCTCTCTCTCTCTCTCTCTCTCTCTCTCACACACACACACACACACACCACACACACACACACACACACACACACACATACACACACACACACACACACACACACACACACACACCACACACATATATACACACACACATATAATTCGTATCACATTCGGATTAGAACTCCTCTTCGCTGCTTGATCACACACACACACACACACACACACACACACACACACACATACACACACACACACACACACACACACACACACACTCACTCACACACACTCACACACGTGCGCGCGCGCGCACTTGGAAAAACTGGATACCTGTGTTTGCAGATGATTATTATCATTATTATTATTATTATCTTCATCATCACCATCATCATCATTATTTAATTATTATTGTTATTGTTATTGTCGTTCCTCTAAACTCGTACAGGAAATCAGGGGGGGGGGGGGGCACAGACCTCGATGTAAGTCAATCTGGAAATGCTTAGCTTGCATTGTTCGATGCCATTTCTTTTCCCACGCGGAGAAAGGTTCTTACAATTGCCACTACGACTCTATGCCAAAATCTCATCACAGTTTCTATGATTATTACCTTTTTTTGTTATGCTTTTTTTTCCTGATCGGTTATGGGTTGCAACAGTGACACGTGCATTTGAATATACGAGTGCGTTTTTACGTGAATGGTCGGTAAGTGTGTTTGTTTCACTTTTCTTTCTTTTCTTTCTTTCTTCTTTCTTTCTTTCTTTCTTTCTTTTTTTTTTTTTTCTTTTTTCTTTTCTTTCTTTTTTCTTTCTTTCTTGTTTTTCTTTTTCTTTTTATTCTACCATAAGATAGTCTAGTCATATCACGCTTCCAAGAGTATGCATACCGAGTGTCTCTTTCTTTTCATGAGCCACCGATCACAGACATGGCTTACGGGATCTTAAACGTGCGTAGTTATGTTCTTGGTACGCATACACGTGAAGTGGGTTCAGGCACCGGCAGATCTGCACATAGGTTGACCTGGATATTGGAAAATATTCACCCTTTACCCACCACACGGTAGCAAAACAGTTTGAACTTAGACCTTGTAATTAGAAGTCAGTGTCTTGACCACTCGACTAATGTGCCTGTCGTGCTTGGCCATGGCACAGAACTCAAAGCAGACAGATATAATGAATGAACTCCACGTCTACCACATAGATTTGTGGAGTGTTCTGAGCTTACGGTTTTTGTGCTTTGTATCTGCTTCTATGCTAGGTGAATGGGTAGCGCAAACTGTTTTAGAATTGAGAAGTTCTACAACATGGGAGATAATTCCTACGTGACTCTCAAGAGTTATGTTCTTTGAATAATAAAACAAAATAACGTTAGAAAGAATGTAAGATGATGAAATGAAAGAAACTCAAGACTTCATTCATCCTGACTGACCCGATGAATGTACTTCAAAAAGTGCAAAATGGAGTAGGGACCCCCAGACTGACACAAAGCAACGAGCAGTATCGACCTACGAAACCTCACGTGGATCTACTGCTCCGAACAGGTTGGTGTTAAGGGAAATGAAGTACCGACAGACTTGCAGGCAATGTCACTCCAACAAAAAAATTGTAAAGTCACCAGTCGCCGTGGTGTAGTGGTTAACGCAGCGGAATACTGACTGGAATGTTGTGGGTTCGAATCCCCATCAGTACCTTCAAAAATCATTGTGGGATTTTTCGGCTCTAACCGGCTCCTACCCGGAGTTGGGCGTGCTATGGGCTCATTGGGATGACTGGAACCACACAGTCGAGTCTCATCCACTTCACGGATGCGTCGTTGAGGGTGTTGCTCAAATCTTCTGACCAACACCGCAGGTGTCTGTATCTCTCGGGCCTGGTTGAGGCCAGGATATATTATGATAGTAAGCGTAGAGTACAACCCTGTCACGCAGTCTCAATCCTAGATGGAACTCCATAGCGTCATGATTATCATCCACATCGGCATCATCATCATCGCATAATAAAAACTGTTTCAGTTTCTGAGGCCATTAAAGTGGCGTAGAAAATCAGACCAAAAAAAAAATTGTAAAGTCCCTAGAACAAAATGTGAGTCAACATACCACTGATCGTGTTTTCAAAAAGAAATAGAGAAAGTGGTTGAAAATCTGCTTGAAAGGAAAAAATAAAAAGAGCCATCATCAGTTAGACAAACTTTTTTTTCTTTCTTTTTTTGTACAATCTCAGAAGTAACACTATACGAAGTCCTACATTGTGGACTGGAAAGGGTATACGCTTTTCCGCAAAGTAGATGAAGGAAGAGAGGGAAAAAACAGCTGGAGAACCGAAGTTGTCACACCGTTAGTGTGTGTTTGTAGTGTTGAAAGTTCTCTGCATGTCTTTCAATTTGTCAAGATATTTGTCCACTTTTGTCTTTTTATATGTCTGTGTTCGTTGGTGTACGTGTGTAGATGCGTGTGCACGTGTATGTGTGTCCCTCTTTTGGGTTGTCTTTTTCTGCTTTAATTTTGTTTCGAGTTTTTTTTTGTTTTTGCTTTGTTTTTTTTGTTTTGTTTGTTTTTATTGTTTAGTTTTGTTGTGTTATGGACAGTTTATCTGCGTGATTCATTGCATTATTGTCGGCCATTGTGATGTGTGGGTATGAGTGTGTGTTGCGTGTGTGTGTGTGTGTGTGTGTGTGTGTGGTGTGTGTGTGCTTTCTGTCATTTATTTCTTACTTATTTATCTACCTATTCCTTTTTTCCCCTTCAGAAATGGATGACACACTGGAAGGGCTATGACTAAGGAAATATTTTCGTAATGTTGACCGGCACCAGAGGTTATGCATAACATTGAGGGACTTTCTGTGATGTGACACAAGTTTATACTTCTAGCCGTGTATTCATTCAGTCCTTTTATTTTTTTTATTTGTTTATTTGCTCATTCACTTATTTGTTTTTGTTGTTGCTTTTTGTTTGTTGTTGATTTGGAAAATGAGATACATAGACACAAATGTCATTACAATGTAGCCAAGATTGTTCCAGTGACAGACTGATACAAAATACAAAACCCATTGCTAGTTAGGACCTCAGGACATGGCGAGCTCTTGGCTTTATGTGCAGACCTAAAGCTTGTGCCATGATCATTACGGATCTCCTCCATCGCGCGGCACCTCTGGCATCAGTGCATGTGGAATTTATTCCAAGTGCGGAGATGTCATCCTGAGCAACTGAGACTGAACGTAAAACTGCGTGGTGGGTGTAGACGTTTTTTTTTCCCCCCCAATCTCCTGCTCAGCATGAGTATAGACCAACAAAGTGCCTTTCTGATCTCCCAGGTCACTGTGTGTGCTGACCTACCAGAGCCTAACTCCCCTTCGTGTATACATGTGTACAGAATATCGCATATGCACGTAAAAGATCCTCAACGTGTGTGCTGACCTACTGGAACCTTAACCCCCTTCGTGTATACATGCATGCAGAATATCAACTATGTATGTTAAAGATCCTCAACGTGTGTGCAGACCTGCAAGAGGCTAAAGCCCCTTCGTGTATGCATGTTACAGAATATCAACTATGCACGTAAAAGATCCTAAACGTGTCTGCAGACCTGCAAGAGGCTAAAGCACTTTCGTGTATACATGCATGCAGAATATCAATTACGCATGTAAAAGATCCCCAATGTGTGTGCAGACTTGCAAGAGGCTAAAGCTCCTTCGTGTATATAGCATGCAGAATATCAATATCTATGTAAAAGATTCTGTAAGTCATGTTAGTGACCGTTCTTGTTACTGTTAGTCTTATTTTTGTTTAAAGTCCAACCGACTGCGTTGAGCCATATCAGGGCTATAACCGTTTCAAAACATACACAATACTTTAACAGGGGGAAAAAATGAAAAGAATATTAAGTACACATATCAATCCATTTGTGCACATAATCTAAGGAAATGCCCCTAGTGTTGACCATTGTATCCAATTCATCGCACAAGGATTTATAAAAACGTACTTAAATACAAATTTAAACATAAGGACATTAAAACATGTACAAACGGATCTGAATTACCTAAAATTGCTTCCGCATATCTCATTGCCAAAAATGCACTTAAAACATGTACCCAATTACCAATCCTAAGAGGAAATACGTAACTTTATCGAACACATATTGGTGAACGGACCAGCAAAGCAGAAAACGATAGGAAGAAAAGACAGAAAGCAAAAGAGGAAGAAAGAAACAAAGAGAGTGACAGAGAAGAGGAAATTTCTAGCACAAAATTTCCAGAAGGTGGAGATACTGTTTATACTGAAAGAGCCCCCTGGCACCCCAACGGGGGTATGCTAGTGACTGGATTACGGAAATATTGAAACACCCAGCATGGATGCCCACTGAAAATGCACACTGTGTAACAACATAGTGGAGAGTTGTCAGCTTGCCTGGCAGCTCGAGTTCTCTCTGTTTCACTAAAAAAAAAAATCTGATCATGTGTAATGTGCAGTAGTCCAGTTGAGATTGTAGAAATATCGTTATACAAGAATGACATAACATCAACCAGAGAATATAGAGATAATGGGCGAGTCTCTCATGCTTTTAAATTGACACACTCACAAAATGTACACACACAGACATTCTGATAACATTCACTTTGTCAGAAACTTTGAAAATAATCTTTATTTTGTTACTCTTGAGTATCATTGAAAAAACATTTTGACAATGCCGTTTTCCATACATACTTCACCATTTATTATACACATACAATCATTTTCCCGTCTCCATTTTAAAAAAACATAAGGAATAAAAACCAAGAGAGGGGGTGGACATTTTTACACAACGGCACTTATTGTGTGTGTGCATATGAGCGTAGTGTGTAGTATGTGTGTGTGTGTGTGTGTGTGTGTGTGTGTGTGTGGTGTGTGTGTGTGTGTGTTGTGTGTGTGTGGGTGAGTGTGTGAGCGTGTGTGTGTGTGTGAGCGTGTGTGTGTTGTGAGCGTGTGTGTGTTGTGAACGTGTGTGTGTGTGAGCGGTGTGAGCGTGTGTGTGTGTGGCGTGTGTAGCGTGAGCGTGTGCGTGTGTGTGCGTGTGCGTGTGTGTGTGTGTGCGTGTGTGCGTGTGTGTGTGTGTGTGTGTGTGTGTGTTGTGTGTGTGTTCTGTGAAAATTATGTTATGTTAGACATTTTTGCAATGTGGACCACAGATCCATCCCAACACAAAGTGAATATGTAAGCGTAAATGAGCACAACAATTAAAATGACCCTACACTTAACCAGCACAGCAGGATTTTCTTTGCTGCTCATCATATGATTCAAACTTAAGCCGCACATTTTGCATACCTTATCAAAACAATGTTACCTTGTGATCTTCGAGGGCATTGATCAGTCTTCCATATAAACAACATAACCTAGGGAAGTGGATCCAGCTATCTCATGATTGTGCCCCTTGCCTTTATGTGTGCACGTTCTTAAAGGAAAGATTGTTGGTGTGGTATGGCTATGTTACTGTTTCATAATCATCTGTGCCATATACAAGTTACTGTTTCATAATCATTTGTGCCATATACAAGTTACTGTTTCATAATCATTTGTGCCATATACAAGTTACTGTTTCATAATCACTTGTGCCATATACAAGTTACTGTTTCATAATCACTTGTGCCATAAGTTACTGTTTCATAATCATTTGTGCCATAAACAAATTACTGTTTCATAATCATTTGTGCCATAAACAAAACTCTCAGGGCTCTTCACAGATGACACAGGCTTCCACAACTATCAACATCACCTCCATCATTCACTTTTACACCATCATCATTATCAACATCCATATCAGTTGTTATCACATCATCATCCTTCACCATAACCAACAACATTGTACACCACACCTTACCATCATCCATTCAGTATCACCCTTCACCTTCATCAGTATCACACCTCACCATCATCCACGATCTTTCAATGTCACCCATCACCATCATCCACACCATTACCTATCACATCTTATCATCATCCACATCATTCAGTATCACCCCTCACCATCATCCACACCATTATCTATCACACCTTACCATCATCCACATTCACTCAGTATCACCCCTCACCATCATCCACATCAGTATCACCCATCTACACCATTTTCTATCACATCTTATTATCATCCACATCATTCAGTATCCACCCTCACCATCATCTACACCATTTTCTATCACATCTTATTATCATCCACATCATTCAGTATCCCCCCTCACCATCATCTACACCATTTTCTATCACATCTTATTATCATCCACATCATTCAGTATCCCCCCTCACCATCATCTACACCATTATCTATCACATCTTATTATCATCCACATCATTCAGTATCCCCCCTCACCACCATTATCTATCACATATCATCCACATCATTCAGTATCCCCCCTCACTATCATCCACACCATTATCTATCACATCTTAGCATCCACATCATTCAGTATCACCCCTCACCACCATTATCTATCATCTTATTATCATCCACATCATTCAGTATCACCCATCACCTCCATTATCTATCACATCTTATCATCCACATCATTCAGTATCACCCCTCACCATCATCCACACCATTATCTATCACATCTTATTATCATCCACATCATTCAGTATCACCCCTCACTATCGTCCATACCATTACCTATCACATCCTATCATCCACATCATTCAGTATCACCCCTCACCATCATCCACACCATTATCTATCACATCTTATCATCATCCAGATCATTCAGTATCACCCCTCACTATCGTCCACACCATTATCTATCACATCTTATCATCCACATCATTCAGTATCACCCCTCACTATCGTCCACACCATTATCTATCACATCTTATCATCCACATCATTCAGTATCACCCCTCACTATCGTCCACACCATTATCTATCACTCTCATCATCATCCACATCATTCAGTATCACCCCTCACCACCATCCACACCATTATCTATCACATATCCACATCATTCAGTATCACCCCTCACCATCATCCACACCATTATCTATCACATATCCACATCATTCAGTATCACCCCTCACTACCATCCACAACATTATCGCATCTTATCATCATCCACATCATACAGTATCATCCATCACCCATAAAATCACATCTTATCATCATCCACATCATACAGTATCATCCATCACCCATAAAATCACATCTTATCATCATCCACATCATACAGTATCATCCATCACCCACACCATTATCTATCACATCTTATCATCCACATCATTCAGTATCACCCATCACCACCATCCACATCATCATCTATCACATCTTATCATCATCCACATCATACAGTATCATCCATCATCCACACCATCATCTGTCACATCATCATCCACAGCACTGGGTATCACCCTTCACAATCATTCACATCATGATCTACCACATCTCACTGTCATCTATATCTAAAGCACTCGCTACCATACCACCCACCACCAACATCCAAATCGCTCACCATCACAACAATTATTACCCTCACTGACTATCATCCACATGAAACAAGAGTATCCATGGTCCCTGTTACCACCAGCAGAAAAATGGTTCACATCTATTCATCATTAAAGCTAGTCATGATCATGATGATTATATCTGAAAATATATCTCTCAAGAACTTCAATAAACCACAGTAATTGAAACATTAAAAATGACTAACAAAGTCAAGAAACATTGCATGAAATCCATTTTTTAACAGTAAAGATATTGGCACATAACCAATCTAAATATCTCCTGTTGCTAACCAACATATATTACTCTTTGATTGCCTCATCCTATCCACCAGCTTTCTGCAACGAAATCATATTTTTCCAACACAGCAGCAGATATTTTCACGTAAGACAACTTAAAATATCCATCCTGTTGGTAACAGCAAGCACTACCCTTTCACCCCCTTACCCTATCCACCAGCCTTCTTCAGGCATGATAGCAAAGCAGAAACTTAACACTTTCTCCTCCTCAACCTAAACTTTTGCAGCCGGTGGGTTGGCTGAGGGAGTTGAATGGTTAAAACAAAAGAAGAAACACCTCAACAAACAAAACAGTTAAAATAAAGAAGGCAAAAATAGAGGGGGAGACAGATCCAGACACTTTGCACTATTGTGCCATTGAGAAAGATTCATACATACATATATGGTAGGCCCTACATATAAAGCATTCATGAAGCTTAAGAAATACATCTGAAATGATGAACAAGTTAGACCATTCAGACATGCAGTGCCTGTAAACAATGTGAACGAAATATAGGCATGATATATAGCCCAATATTTGTGGTCATCTCAAACATTGCACAAAACAAAGTAATCAAACAACAACAACAATGAAGTATACATAAACTGAGGCAGAGAGAAAAAAACAAGCAAGAAAGAAACAAAGACCAACAGATGGACGGACAGACAAATAAACAGACAAAATAAAAACAAATCACATAATTTAACAATTAAAACACAACGTTACATAATTCAATCTTGAACACATAACTATCAAAATATTATTCTAATATTTAACAATTTGAACACAATGTTACATAATTTAATCTTAAGCACATAACTATCGAATTATCTTTTATGAATAGGTAAGTGATAAATGATGCAGATCATCACACAAACACACATACACATAAAAAAAGAACACAAATGAGTAAGGCCTGATAAAATCACCAATGACTGAAGCACCATCACCATCAATTCAATTACATATACAAAAAAAATACATCAAACTACATCAGTAGCAACAACAACAACAACAACAACAACAGGCAAGCAGCAACAATAACGACCATGAGCAAGCTAAATTTCAGTTCTGTTAATGTGTAAAAAGGAATAAATATTTAAAGTCAGGAGTGCTGATAACAACAAATAGTTTAGAAGGCCACATGACCAAACTGTTGTCTTATATGGTGCTGTCCAGATGTTTCAGAATTCTGAATCAGATTTTTTCCCAGCTGCCCTGTTTACGATATCGATTCTGTGTCACAACCTCCATACTGCTCGTTTTGTTCTTCAATATACCTCCAAACTCACTGAAACTGATGTCACCATGACAGCATGGCCACAGACTCTGGGACAACTTTTCATGATACTATGATAAGAATGGGAATAACAGCGATGATGCTATGAAACTCAACTTATGGATTGAGTATGGACAGAGATACAGGCAACTAACTCCATCGCACTCTGTGATTTGATCGCCAGAGTTCCGTTCAGTCCATATTGCTTATAGCCCAGCCGACTACTAGAGCCATCTCAGGGCTAACACCGTGTCAAAAACGACAGCCCCGTTAAGATACAAGACAACAGTTAAAAACCATGCTCACCATTAACCTTGCAAGTCTAAAATGCAAATGAAGAAAAACAGCCATAAAACACGGTAGGCTCCCTACTGAACTTGCAAGTATACAATCAGCTTTCAATTCAATTTTGTGGCATGTTTCTGTTATTAGAAAAGCAGATGATGATAACGTAACTTACAAACTATTCACGATGGAGAAGTTAAAACCAAAAATGCCCAAGAATGAAACCAAGCCTGAAAGAAACTTGAGATAAAAGCTGCCAGTTTCATATGTGATATACAAATAAGACCAAACTATCATCTTATAATTATACGCTTAAATTTACCAAGCAGTATTATTTAAGCTGATAACAATGAACATTCACCCATGTCTGTCACTATTCATTTTTTCACGATTTTTGATTTGTAATTCCATTTCAAACAAAATTATATGATACAACATGACTTTTGGATATGATGATACCAAGCAACAATCTTTAACATGATAGAAATATCTCATGTATGTTACTGTTCATATTTTTTCTCTGTGTGTGTGTGTGTGTGTGTGTGTGTGTGTGTGTGTGTGTGTGTGTGTGTGTGTGTGTGTGTGTGTGTGTGTGTGTGTGTATGTGTGTACCTCAGCTGCACGCAGTTACATGGAGCACTTTTTTTCTTTTTTGATTTTCATGCTTTACATGCCCTTCTTCATTGGTCCTTTTTTAAACATACAATAATAATAATAATAATTACAATATTTATATCGCGCTAAATCTTGGTAAATCAAATCAAAGCGCGCTCACTCACCAATCACACGCAGGATCGCACTCAAAGATGAACATTTGTAAAACAATCAATTAAGTCAAAAATAGGCATAAATGTCCATACAATGCTGAAATTATGAACAATGGAAAAATAGCAGTAAAAAACGGCGAAAAAGGCCTCAGAAATTCATTGACGTGGAAAGAGGTGAGTTTTCAAACCTGACTTAAATGCGGAAAGAGTAGATGTGGTCCGGAGCGATAGGGGAAGATTGTTCCACGCAGCTGGTCCTGAGACAGAAAAAGAGCGCTGACCAACGGTTAAGAGTCTAACCTTGGGAATTTGTAGGGTAAGAGTATCAGAGGAAGAGCGCAAGGTGCGAGCTGATGTACGAATTTTGATCTTGTCACAGAGATAGGATGGAGCAGAATGATGAGTAGATTTATAGCATAAGGTGTCTATTTTGTATTTGATTCTATCAATGATACTATTCATAATCTGATGTCTGTATGTTTAATTATAAATGGACAGCTTAACATTTCTGGTTAGTCTTTTATGCCATTCATAATCTACTGTCTGTATGTTTATATCTACCATTCGATAGTCATTTTTGTCAGTCTTTACAAACGTGGTATCTTTCCTGTGGTTTTCAGCGACCTAATGTGTACGCACAGGTGTTTGTATTTGCTTGTTGTATGGTAACACAGACATAGG
>CM060309.1:22757308-22809808 GCA_030674185.1 Monoplex corrugatus
CATGTAACTATACCTCCTGCGGATAACGCTCTTACTTCACAGCCAACCTGAGAGCCAGGTATGCCTTATTATCATGTACTTCCACCAAGGTGATATGACCTGAGAGCTGGGTATGCTGTCTTACCGTGTACTTCCGCTAAGGTGATATGCTGGACACTAATCTAAACTCTAAAGTCTAGCTGTGCTGGTGTCCATGGTTCTGGCAGTTGCAAAGGTAACAGTGAAACGTCGTCTTTGCCTTTGTTAATATTGCAGCAAAAGCCTCCTGTTCACATGGACAAAATTTCTCTGTTCCAGATGGTTTTTGGTGCCACCATCCAACTTCTGCTTCAGGGGATATCTGTCATGTCAAACACCTAAACCTCTCAGCTGGCATCATGTTCTTGGTTTTCCTTTTCTGGCTGACAGGAGGCTGGAGTCTTGTATCTTCTTTTTTCTTTTTCTTTTTTTTTTTTTCTTTCTTTTTTTTAATTTAAAGGATCATCGCAGTCAGGCAGATTACCTTTGTGCTCACCTTTTTCTTCGTCTGATTTTCTACGCCACCTTAATGGCCACAGAAGTTGGCACAGGTCTTTTTTTCATGTAAAATGCAATGATGATGATGATGATGTCAATGAAGATGATAATCATGATGCTAGGAAGTTCCATCTAGGATTGAGACTGTGTGACAGGGCTGTACTCTATGTTTACTATCATAGTATAGGGCCTATATCCTGGCGTCAACCAGGCCCCAGAGATACAGACACCTTCAGTGCTGGTCAGAAGATCTGAGCAACACCCTCCATGACGCATCCGTGAAGTGGATGAGATTCGTCCGTGTGGTTCCAGTCTTCCTAGTGAGCTCATAGCACACCCAACTCTGGATAGGAGCCGGTTAGAGCTGAAAAATCCCACAATCTTTTTTTTTTTCATAAGTGTAGGCCTCACTTTACCAGTGATGGGTCTGAAGGCCTGGGTCTGCACTCTGCTGAGGACTTACAGGTTTGTCTGAGGTTGACCACAACATGGAGCCAAATTTGAGATGGAGTCTGACTGTTCCACAGTATATGGACTGGAGTCCTCAGATCTTTACATTCTGCTGATTTCCCTCCCTCCTTCTCATCTACCCACCTCGCAACTCACCTCCTCCCCAAAACATCGAAGAAAAAAAATTGAGTGAAATGAAACGAAAATAACAGCAACCAACCAAAGAAATGTCCATGCATCTGAATGCATAATAGCCAAAGGAATGAAACTTGCTAAACAATTTTCTGAAAATTTTTCTCAAAATCTTGTTTCTCTTACAAAGGATATCGCTGGAACTTTTGCCAATAATTTTTTTTTCCGTTTTTTTTGCTTGAAGTTTCAATGGTGCACACAATTGATTTTCTGAAATAAACATTCACAGGGATACTGCAAAAAACACTGTAATAAACCTACGTTAAACATTCTATGCATTGGTATTTTGATAGCAAAGACAAAGAAGACCAAATGTTGATGGGTGACTTACGTCATTAATCCAGACCCAGGCCTGAGAACCACCTGACCCATGACACTTGCCCAGGACAGGGACGAACCTGGACCCGTCCTGAATCACTTCCACACAAAGACGTGTGCCTGCCAGCTTCAGGTGCCGATCATTATTCAAGGCCATCTCCCAGACCTGTCAAAATGGTGGTGAAACTAAATACATAAAAACAGAATGAGAATGTGTATTCAATTAACAAAACAAGACAGGAGTAAATTTTGAGCCAACGGCCTATGTCAAGTGTACACATTAGCCCTCTGACTCTCTCACCCTGTCCATCAGCATCTTTCATTGCCAACCATGCTTGCAAAACAAAAACTGAATCCTTTGGCTCCCTCACCCTGTCCACCAGCATATTTCATTGCCAACCATGCTAGCAAAACAAAAACTGAACCCTTTGGCTCCCTCACTCTATCCACCATCTTCCTGCAGGAAGCAGGCAGATAAGGTCAGGTAGTCAAAGGGTTCAGTTTTTGCAGTTGGTGGAACAAAAACATCAGATCAGATAACTTCTCTGATAGACTGATTCTGATTCTTGAGATTGACAGGATAACACATGGGAAATAATCTTCTCTGTTCCTTTTGTCCGAAATTGTGTTTTTCTTTGTGTTTTGGTTGTTTTGTTCTTCTTTTTCAGTCTTATGCAACTTAACAAAGGACAGTGGGCCAAAAATTCATGCCCAACTTGCTTCATCAATTAAATATGTGTTTATATTTTCTTTATGTGTATTGTATTCATGTACAGCAAAGAAAACAAATGACATAGTCTTGAAGGAGGCAGACACAAGAAGATCATTAATAAAGATGATTAGGAAGAGACGAGAAATATTTATAGGACATTTTATGAGGAAAGTAGAATTAGAGCACCTGGTCACAACAGGAAAGCTGGAGGGAAAGAGAACACCCGGTAGATCCAGGGAGAAAATATTGGACGGACTAGCAGTGTGGCTGAGGACAGAGAGGGTGGGAGATGTACTTACAGTGACAAGGGATAGATTCATATGGAGGGCCATGATCGCCAACACCATGCAGCAGGGCAAATGATGATGATGATGATGCTGATGTGTATTTCTGGTTCCTATGTGCATGAACACTGGCAGACAGTTTGATTAGTTTCAGAGACTGGTTCTTTTGTACAATGTAGCACACAGAGGGTGTGAACTTGCGGTTGCTGGTGAGTGCAGCTTCCTTCTTGTATCATGGTTTGGATTCATACAAAATGAAGCATGTCTGGCAATCAAATGCGGACGAAATTTTCCTTTCCGTTTTTAGCGTTCCAAATTTCTTGAATGTGAGCTTGTATATTGTTTACCCCCCACTCTTGCAGGTGTCATGCTGCTGCATAGTCTGCATACTCTGGTGACTGTGCATGCTAGGTGTTTTCCTGTTTCCACAAGCCATCAAATACTGACATGACTTACAGGATCTTTAATAAGCATACTACATGTTCTGTGTGCATATATACATAAAAGGGAGCTAAGGCACAAACAGGTCTGCACAAGTTGGCCAGGGAGATCAGAAAAATCTCCACCCTTTACACACTAGTTGGAGGTACTGCAAGCAGAACTGAATCCAAACCATCCAATTGGAAGTCTGACATTCTACCCATTTGAATACCATGCCCATCAACACACTTCATATTTTGTTTTCAAGGACATGACGATGGTGATGACAAAGGGGCTATAACCTTCGTTCACAATGAAGCTTCCAAGACATTACAAGAGTTGCTTCTCTTCCATTATAAGTCTATCTCCAACACATCCGATTACAGTCATGCTGACAAACATACTGCCATTCACTTGTTTGAAAGTACAGAAGAAAGTTTTTTTGCACACATATACACAAGTGTCCATAGTTTGATTTGCATGTGGTTTTATGTGTCCTGGGTCTAGTGTGCGTGTCCCTGTCACCAAAGATGTCACAGACAGGGTATTTTTATGGTGACAATACAATGGTTAGCATACAAACAAGCTCTATTGTCTAAAAAATTTGTTTGAACAAACTTGATTGAACAAACTGACCGAAGATGTTACACTTAGCAAGAGATCTGTAATCCACATAAAACAGTTTACAAATAATAATGATATACATATACAGAGTGCACCTAACAATGCTCTAGGCACTCACAATTCTACAATGCAAAAATAGTATACATGTATCACACATTCAATCCTTTTACTCATTAACATGCACAAACTCTCATTAACAACATTCTACAACAATGCATTAAAACATGATGGAACTTTGTCAGTAGAACAAAATTAATTTAAAATGAAAGATTCACACACACGATGGCCCTTAATTTGGGTCTTAAAAGAGGAAAAATTGGGCAAATTTCTCAGATCAAAAGTCCAAAATAGGCAAAAACTTAGAAAGCATGTGTCTTGCCTCTGTATCCAGAGATATCAAACAGCCGAGTATCCACTCAGTGGAAGATCAAAACATACAGGACGGAAGATAGGCATGAGACCGACAGAAAAGAGGACATTTTCAGCACAGAATTTATTTTACTGACAGAGCCGCTGATATCCTCACATGGGATTACCAGTTTAACCCTTTCGCATTCGCACTGCTAGATGTAAAGCTAGCTCCTAGTATTCGCATTTTTCTGACATTTTTTCATCCGATTACATTCATGCTGACAAACATACTGCCATTCACTTGTTTGAAAGTACAGAAGAAAGTTTTTTTGCACACATATACACAAGTGTCCATAGTTTGATTTGCATGTGGTTTTATGTGTCCTGGGTCTAGTGTGCGTGTCTCTGTCACCAAAGATGTCACAGACAGAGGTATTTTTATGGTGACAATACAATGGTTAGCATACAAACAAGCTCTATTGTCTAAAAACATTTGTTAGTTGTAAACACAACACCTGTCCTACCCGACGCTGTCTCTGCTCCTCCAGTATAGTATCCAATACACAGGCACAACACAAATGTCACAGAAAAGAATTGTCACGATGTCACCAAATGAACATAAACAGAAAGAAACAGAAGTGTTTTACAAAGATATTTTGTACATGTTCGTCTACAGATTTCATTCCCTATACACTATTTACACATATGTGCCTATACAGCAACTTTGCAGCTACTGTGATGATGGTGAGATGTTGTTCATCGTCACTGTGATTGTCATCGTCACTGTGATTGTCACCGTCATTGTCAGTGGCAGTGTCACCAGTGGTGTCACAAGCGCTGGTTGTAGCCTGTGTCGTGGTGTTTAGCGCATGATAGTCCCGGAAACAGTCCCGGACAGAAAGTTGACCAGTAGCACCAAAGACAGGACTGATGTTTTAGCCCCATCATGATGAGAATAGCCAGGTATGCCCTGATTTCATCAGCTGTCGTCTCCTTCCAAAGTGGGTCAGGTTGCCCCTTTGCCGCAATCTTCTGACCAGCGTAGTTGTTGGTCTCTTCAGCAGCACTGACAAAAAGTTCTAGTGGCAGAAACAAACAAAAAATAGTCTATTGGTTTCGCATCAGCGGGCAGCGAATGTTTAGGCCCAACAACTTGTGAAAATTCCCTGACTTCACTGCCACGTGTCACCGGTCGCCATGCCTGCACCAGTGCAGCCAGCGGTACATCGTCGTCTATGTCACTGTCATTTCCATCTTCACCATCACCACCTACTTCAACATCCGACTCTACATCTTCCTTTTCTTCTTCATCTTCTTCAATTTCTAAACAATCAATTTCTCTAAAAAATTCCTCCAACTCTGCTTCAGTGTAATCCACAAATTCGTCTTGTTCGCTGAAACTCGCCATCTTTCCCACGCTCACAGTTGTGAATGAAAGCACGTAGCACAGCATTAGTAACTAAGTCTTTCAGTAGTGAATGGAAAGTTCCTTCCATCCCAGAATGCTTGTACTATTTCTAGAACATTCAACGCGAGACTGACCAAGATTCTAACCACATGCGCGATAAGACAGCAAGGCCAGTAGTGATGGAAATTCCCCACACGTGTGCCGGAAAAGGTAGGGCGGTCTCAACCGCTATGAACGGATCGGCACATTTTTTTCGCAGGGCGGTTGCGGGCTTGTGAACAGCTAAGGGTTAATACAGATACTGTTACTGTTTTTTTTTGTTTAAAGCACAGGGCTATACCCATTTCAAAACATACACAATACTTCAACAGGAAAACAAAAAATATATCACATATCAATGTATTTGCGCACACAACTAAGGAGTTGCCCCTGGCGTTGACCACTACGTCCAATTTATCACACAGGGGATTTAGAAAACAAACCTGAATACAAATTTAAACAAAACTAAAAAAACAGGCCTAAATTACATAAAATTGTGTCCGCAATTCACATTTCCCTAGAGCCAAAAATGTACTTAACACATGCACCCAATTATCAATCCTGAGAGAAAGAACATAAAACTTCATTGAACACATACAGGTGAATGGACCAGCAAGGCAGAAAATGATAGCACGAAATGACAGAAAGCAAAGAAACAAGGCAGATACGAAGAGAGTGACAGAAAAGAGGAAATTTCTAGCATAAAATTTCCAGAAAGTAGGGATACTATTTATATTGCATCCCCAAGGGGGGATAATACTGATACTCATATGGCATCACCAGTTGGCCGCTGCTGTCAATGACACCGACAGGGTTATCCTGACCATTTGTTCTGGTCTTTGCTGGCCCTGCTGACTTCATGGATTCTCACACCGCTACAGATTGTGACAAAAATCACTAATTTGATACCGAGACTAACTATGACAAGTTCTGTAGTGCTGCCTACCATGCTTTTTGCCTTGTGTGAACACTTCAGCAGTTTGATCAATCCTCCCTTGCCTGGGTCCTTGTCACGAGGGGCCACACACATCTTGGATAGGCCGTGCTCTATCTGCACACACATATTTCATACTGGAAGACATGATACAGAAACATGGACTACAAGTCTATGAAAAACTCGCAATACACATGTATGGGACATATTCTACCAACACACACATGTACAGTACTAGCAGAAATGCCACAGAAACATGGACAAGATGCCTTTGAAAACCTGACTCCCGAAAGGAACAAATCATTTCATAATGGAAATATATATGACCCCTTCTCATCAAGGGGGACATAAGTTGATTTCTGGAGACATCATTGGAAAAGCCATATCTCCAGTTAGCAGTTGGCAAAACCAGAAGGGACTGGGAGTGAAATAATGACATCAGACAGATGGTGGGTGCTAAACCTACCAACCAATTATAAAGTGCCAATACAAAAAATTGTGGCTGGTCACCTGACAAGAATGCCAGTCAGCCAGCCAGCTCTGCAATCCTACCACACCAAGGTAATCAGGTCTCAGAGCCAAAGGAAGACCACCCTGGCTATGGATTGACGGAATCTCAAACACACACAACGCTCATAGCATGATGTTACTCCAAGCCTTGTATCTTGCAGTAGATTATCAAGTTAATTTTCCAGCAACACCTTCCCAGTAGAAGTGGCCAAACAAAAGACAAGAGAAAAGAACAAATGGCAAGGGCATGGAATTTCTTTTGTAGAGTTACATTAATGAAGTCTTTAGAACAAACACTGTAGTAGAGGTGAAAGGTCACATAAGTGTAATCCTTTTTTTTCTTTTCAGGATCATCACACTCAGGGAGATTTACCTTTGCGCTCACCTTTTTGTTTTCATTCCATTTTCTACACCACCTTAATGGCCACAGAAGCTGGCACAGTTTTTACAATGCAATGATGTTGATGAGGATGATAATCATGATGCTATGGAGTTCCATCTAGGATTGAGACCGCATGACAGGGCTGTACTCTATGCTCACTATTATAAAATATTCTGGCATCAACCAGGCCCAAGAGACACAGACACCTGCAGTGCTGGTCAGAAGATTTGAGCAACACTCTCAATGGCGCATCCGTGAAGTGGATGAGACTCGACTGTGTGGTCCAAGTTTTCCCATTGAGCCCATAGCACACCCAACTCTAGGTAGGAGCCAGTTAGAGCCGAATAATCCCACAAACATTATGTTTAATCCTTGTTCTGAGAAAATACAAAATACGGTTTGAGAACAATTAGTCAGATTTTCCTCAGCAACCAGAAACATGTTCTTGTGAATATTGGTAAGGTTCTTTTGAATTGTGTGCAGCACTCAAAAGTTGACATTATAAATTTCAAAATGATTTATGGAACACTAGAATTCTGTAAGGGGTTGAGTCATGCTGGCAATGTGAAAACTGAAAATTTAAGGTAATTTCAATAGAGCACTGCTGAAGGGTATTATAAGTTTCAAAATGATTTATGGAACACTAGAATTCTGTAAGGGGTCGAGTCATGCTGGCAATGTGAAAACTGAAAATTTAAGGTAATTTCAATAGAGCACTGCCGATGGGTATTTTAAGTTTCAAAATGATTTATGGAACACTGGGATTCTGTAAGGGGTCGAGTCATGCTGGCAATGTGAAAACTGAAAATTTAAGGCTATTTCAACAGAGCACAGCCGAAGGGTATCTCCCTCTCTCTGATCAGCATTAATTATGTGGTGTGTTGGCTATCCACACTGTCTTGGATATCTTGTGCTGCCTCTTGTTGCACTTCTCAAGGATGTTGAACATTTCTGAGCCATTCAGTCTGGTCCCTTCTTTCATGCTGAGGACTATCACCATAATCATTTAATACACATTTATATGTAACCAAGATTGTTCCAGTGATAGGCTGTATACAAAATATAGGCTAGGTAAAATATACGCTAGGTAGGGTCTCAGGACCTGGCCAGATCATGGGTTTATGTGCAGGCTTAAGGCTTGTGCCATCATCACTATACACATGGCACCTGTGATGTTAGTGAACATGGAATTAGTTCCGAGTGTAGAGACATCGTCTTGAGAAACTGAAACTGAAACCAATTATTTAACGTCACTGTTTTTACTTGGTGAATTTCACTGTAAAACTCATCATATATCTAAAAAAAACCCACAGAACAAGTAGAGAATAAAATCACAATGCCACCCAGAGAGACCTTTACCATATTCGGGGCTGTATCTTAGTTCACTTGCATGTGACAGATGTCTCCGTTCATGACATAGGGTCACAAAAGTGTCCGTAATTATTCAAGATAAGAACAAACATAATACAAAGATGTCTCCATTCATGACATAGGGTCACAAAAGTGTCCGTAATTATTCAAGATAAGAACAAACATAATACAAAGATGTCTCCATTCATGACATAGGGTCACAAAAGTGTCCGTAATTATTCAAGATAAGAACAAACATAATACAAAGATGTCCCCATTCATGAGATAGGGTCACAAAAGTGTCCTTTATTATTCAAGATAAGAACAAACATAATACAAAGATGTCCCCATTCATGAGAAAGGATCACAAAAGTGTCCCATATTATTCAAGATAAAAATACACATACATTTTTTTTCCTTGCAAAACATTTGAGAAATTACTTCCAGTCAACAATTTCCATTACTGAAAGAGCAAACACTAACATAAACATACAGACAATGACTTCACACACACACACACACACACACACACACACACACACACACACACACACACACACACACACACACACACACACACACACACACACACACACACACACACACACACACACACACACACACACACACACACACACACACACACACACAAGAAACACATGCACACAAACACACATACCCCCCCCCACACACACACACACAGATACACACACACATTCACACTTCCACACACACAAACACACACATACATACACACACACACAAACGGGACACGATTCAAGATGGCGGAGACACCTAAGTAACCAGGTTTTAGTCCGACTAACAAGACTCAGTCAGACTATACACTCTGTACATTTGAAGACGTGTATGCTATTATTTTGATTATTGGTTATTTGTTATTCATTGTAATCTAATATCTCCTCAATAAGTTATTTATACGTTGACTATATAATTTTCTTTTCATAATTTTGCTACAATTTTGTTATCTTTACTTCGTAGTCTAAGTGATTGCGTAATTTTCTTTCTGTCCATCTCTCCTGTACACAGAAAATCAAAGTATTCATTATTATCGACCATAAATAACAGTCAATAGAAAGTTGGAGATAAACTAGTATCAGTAATGCGACAGCAATCCCAAGTCAAGTTTTTGCAATGGAATTGTAGATCCCTTTCCACCAATTCGGCATACTTAGAGCATTTCCTGACATCAAATAGATGTGAAGTTTTGATTCTGCAGTCGATGAATGTTGTCGCAACCAAGCTTCCCAATTTCCCCAAATATTACTATCCTCCAGTCTATGAATGTGGGAATCATGGGAAGAAGGTATCCACCGCGATATATATACTCAAAGACTTACAATACTGCTTACTTACTTCCCCAGTTTTGAAATCAAGCGACGATTTGCACGCTTGTGCTGCCACTGTCCAATTAAGCAATTCTTTAAACATCAACGTTTTGTCAGTCTACCTGCCAACAGGTCCAAATGACCACAACACAGAATGGCTGCGCACGATCCAAGATCAGCAGCGTGGTAAATGGCTAATAGGTGGAGACTTTAATTCCCACTCCCCATTTTGGGAAAAGAACTGTTCTACTGTTACAATCGTTTGGTAGAAAATATCGTTGATAGTTCGCTTTACCTTCTAAATGATGGTAGTGTCACTAGGATCCCTGATGTCTCCAAACACAGGGCGACAGCCATCGATTTGTCTCTGATATCACCAGAATTAGCACCATCCTGTACCTGGGAAACTCACAGAGACACTTTGGGAAGCGATCATCTACCTATCATCATAACCATAACTGACAAAAACATCAGGATGAAAGACAGCTCTCCTGATATTATTCCAAAATATAATTACAAGCGTGCAGACTGGTCCTTATTTCGAACTACTCTTGCTAATCAGGATTACAGACATTATGAAAGTGAAAATGTAGACATTATGTTTTCTAAATTCCAAGAGTCAATTCTAGCCGCTGCAGACATATCAATTCCGAAACTCAAAACTTCTAGATCGAATAATCGATTGGGTAATGTTTGGTGGACAGAGGCATGTGAGAAAGCAGTTCAATATAAAAGGGAGAAATTCAAAATCTACATCAAAAGCCGGAAACCTGAAGATCATGTGGAAATGAAAAAAGCTAACATCCAATGTAACAAAACCATCGCTGAAGCAAAGAAAGATTATTGGGCATCATTCTGCACAAAACAAATTTCAGATTTCAAAGATTTTCATAAAGTCTGGACGAAAATGAATCAAATGAAGAATGGAACCAACCTACAAAGGTGTCCGATAATAATAGAAGCATGTAACACATTTCCTTCAGACATGGACAAAGCAGAAACTTTTGTGGAATTATTTGCTAAAAACAGTAAAGTTGAAGGTTTATCTCCAGACTGCAAACATCATAGAGAAATGGAAGATAACAACCCAATCTACACTGATCCAATACCTCAGAATGATCTCTGGTTTAATTCTCCAATCACCTTAGAAGAGCTAAAAAACACAATACTGTTTCTACACAACAAAACGAGTTCGGTAGGTGTTGATGCAGTTTCGACTGAAATGATTAAACATTTCCCTGAAAACTATCTTATTTTCCTACACAAAATTCTGCAGAAATGCTGGGTTAACGGAACTGTACCACAAATCTGGCAAAAGTCTACAGTTATACCGATATTAAAAGCAGGAAAATCGAAAACTGATAAAAACAGTTACAGACCCATTGCTTTGACGTCCCACACGAGCAAACTAATGGAAAGATTGATCTTAAACAGACTTTTACACTACTGTGATAAAAATAAAGTTATTCCGGTAAACCAGGCGGGTTTTAGAAAAGGGAGATCCGCAGTTGAACACCTGGTTAAACTTACAACTCAGATCAAACAACAGTTTGCCCGCAGAAAAAGTGTTTTAGCTACTTTCTTTGATGTAAAAAAAGCTTACGATCAAGTTTGGCATAAACGTCTATTGTTCAAGCTAAAATCTGTTGGTTTATCTGGTAATATGTACAATTACATTAAATCTTTTTTAGCTAATAGAACAATACGGGCTAGAGTGGGAGCTAGTTATTCTACTTCACGACGCCTCGACATGGGGATTCCACAAGGTTCAGTGATAGCACCTATTTTGTTTAATATCCTTATACAGGATCTTCCTAAAGCTCTTTCAAATCGTGTTGTTTTAGTACAGTATGCTGATGATATATGTACTTGGATGAATATCACTTTAAAAAAGACAACTCCACAGAGAACACGGAATTACATCAGGAAGTTGTATCAAATTGATCTTGATAACCTTGGAAACTATATGTTAGAAAATGGTCTGTCATTGTCGGCAGAAAAAACTAACATGATGCTGTTTGATCCTGGTGGTAACTCAAATAACTTACCTACTTTCAAATTGCTTGGTGAAGTGTTAAATTACAAACAGGTCGTAAAATTTCTGGGAGTTTACATCACGTCGAAATTAAGCTGGAATATCCATTTTGATTATATTTTAACAAAAGCACGAAAAACCTTAAATTTTCTAAAGATAATAAGCAAATTACCCTGGGGAATGGATACAAATATACCGATTCATCTGTCAACAGCGCTGGTCAGGTCTAAATTATCCTACGCGCAAGAAATTTTTTTCAATGCACCTAAATATTTACTAAAAAAGATTCAGAACTTGGACTGCAAAAGTCTTAAAATTGCACTAGGTGTACCAACTCATGCTTCTACTCTGGTAACGTACAAAGCTGCTGGAATTCTACCTCTAAACAACCATCGTGAGCTAGCTACAGCAAAGTTTGCAATTAGAACTACTTCACAAGCGAATAATTTTGTGAGCAAAGAAATTAAAATCAGGTCTGATATTGACTTTCCAAAACGAGCAAAAAACATTTCATCACAAATTACAACCGCAACTTACATATCTGACCTGATCAAACAATCCAACATAACTATGGATGAAATAGCCGAGAAACCAACGTTAACGCCTATCCCTACATGGGAAATGCTAAAGGCCACGTTTGATCTCAATTATGCAGACGTTAAAAAAGATGATAATGTCAACATTACGCTATCCACAGCTTGTGAACACATCGATGAAAAGTACCGTACCCACCTCCACATTTTTACCGAATGGGTCAGTCTTAGCAAATGAGAGCGCTGGAGCAGCGTTTTATGTTCCAGAATTTAACATTAAAAAGTCTTTTTTCATTGGGACAAATGTATCTATATATACAGCAGAACTGGTCGCTGCTGTTCAAGCGTTGCATTATTTAATAAGCCTTCGGCCTGTGTCTTTCAAAGTAGTTCTCTTTGTTGATTCAAAATCTGTATTATATGCCTTACAGTCTTTTGATACAGACACAAGACCTGATTTAATAATTGAGGCAAATCATCTAATACACTGTTTAAAGATAAATGGCTCGGAAATCAGTTTATGCTGGGTGCCTTCTCACGTTGGTCTTCAAGGCAACAACGTAGTTGACAGAGCAGCTAAATCCGGTGCACTCAATTCTGAAAATTCCATAGAATTACATGTTAACACCTCGGTAAAAGAAGCTTACAACTCGCTAGAATTAGCATCATGGATTCGATTTCATGAACATTTAAATGAAAAATTTGTGTCCCAAAAAAGAATCAAACTTTCAGTTCAAAATATCTATAAAAAAAAATGCAGTATTCTTCGTTATATCATTTGAGATCAATTGTTACCACATATTTTCGTATTCAAATGAACGCTTTGAAAACTAAATATTGTAAAAACGTTTTATGTATTTGCGGTGAACAATTCACATTGTATCACTGTTTGTTTTACTGCAGAAATCTTCGTTATTTCTTACCAAAGATGTTTACACAAGGAAACTATCTTGAAAAGCATTTTAAAGAAGTAATATCAGATCAAGTTCTGTTAGTTAAAATTTCAGAATCATTGGTTCACAGTCCTGTTAATGCGTTACTTTAAGGTTATTATTTTAATTATTATTATTTTATTTTGTTTTGTTTTGTTTTTTATGACGATGTTTTCTTTTACATTTAATGTTAGCGTTGTTCTAGTTTCATTTCTCTGTTCATCCATATCCTTTTTCTAAAAACCTTGCCGATTCCTTTTAAATTTTTTTCCGTCTCTTACTCTGTTCCCCTCTGTCCCCTCTCCCCTCCCTCCCCCCCCCCCCCCCCCCCCAAAAAAAAAAAAAAAAAAAAAAAAAATCCTCCATGCCATTTTTACCCGTCTAATATCACTTATAGTGAAAAGACGTTAAATCAAGGAACGAACACACACAAACATACACACACACACACACACACATAACCCAAACACACACACAAACACACACTGAAACACACACACACACACACAAACACACACATTGAAACACACACATACACATGCACACAACACACACACACACCAAAACACACACACAAAGCCTGACCAAGACAAGTTCAGTACGTGTAGGGGGACGGCTCTCTGTAGGATGCCTGTAGAACTCGGTCACTTTCGGCTCCTCCCCTGGTACACGCTGCCAACAACAGTATGGTATTATTTCTTTTTCTTTTTTTTTTTTTCATGTCTCACCTGTCTCACCTGTCGGCATCACCAGGTTTGATGTTGGCTGCTGCACATTTTGACACCACCACCTCCCTCCAGGCCGCTCTATCTTGACTTTTGTGGAGAATTTCTTGAATTTTCAGGCCACTGATGTTGGTTATGTTCTTGATGTATGAGAATGGAGGTCTGCCTTTCTTCCTTTTTGCCACTGTTTTTGCTTGAAAGATTTTCACATGTACTATTCATTATATCTTTCTTGCTCTCCATATCTATTGTTTTTCTGTTTTGTTTTGTTTTTTTGTTTTTCTTTTTTGTTTTGTTGGGGGGTTTCTTGTTTTTCGTTTTTCTGCTGCTACAATGGATATATAATCTAAAATTACAACTGTTTCCATGGGATCTTCAATGTGTGCAGAGTGCGTGCTAATACAGGACCAATACAAACAATCCAACTTTGTGCTATCTATAGACAAGTCCTAACCCTTATTGACTACTGGTCAAGAGCAGGCAGCAGAAACAGTCATGGAATGAAGCTGTCAATCTGGAAGACATTGAATCTGATGAGATCAATTGGTTTGAGTGTCCATGAAGAGAATGCAGAGGTCACGGCACAGTTTCGTCAAGATCTGCAGGGGTCATAGTACAGTTTCTTCAAGATCTGCAGGGGTCATAGTACAGTTTCATCAAGATCTGCAGGGGTCTAGGCACAGTTTCGTCAAGATCTGCAAGGGTCATAGTACAGTTTCTTCAAGATCTGCAGGGGTCACGGCACAGTTTCGTCAAGATCTGCAGGGATCATATACAGTTTCATCAAGATCTGCAGGGGTCATAGTACAGTTTCTTCAAGATCTGCAGGGGTCATAGTACAGTTTCTTCAAGATCTGCAGGGGTCATAGTACAGTTTCATCAAGATCTGCAGGGGTCATAGTACAGTTTCTTCAAGATCTGCAGGGGTCATAGTACAGTTTCTTCAAGATCTGCAGGGGTCATAGTACAGTTTCATCAAGATCTGCAGGGGTCATAGTACAGTTTCTTCAAGATCTGCAGGGGTCATAGTACAGTTTCTTCAAGATCTGCAGGGGTCATAGTACAGTTTCTTCAAGATCTGCAGGGGTCATAGTACAGTTTCTTCAAGATCTGCAGGGGTCACAGTACAGTTTCTTCAAGATCTGCTGGAGTCATAGTACAGATCTGATATCTGATTTCAATCCTTATCCGTAATATAAAATCTGGCCGCAGCCCGTCTTTTGTTCCAATTACTCTAGTTGTGTCAACTTAGTATTTCATTGGTCCTGCTCTCCGTCACCTACTTTCACACACACATTTACCCTCAATTCTGTTCCAATGCTTTGTCAGAACAGAGTTTTCATTCCTCATTTGACCTAGCTTAGTTATACGCATAAGAGTAAATCATCTTCTGCAACTGAGATCCTTGATTACATGCACAAGTGTACAGTCAACACCTGGTGATGTTCAGTTCAGTGCCTCAAATGTTCATGTACAAAGTGTTTGGGCGGTATTGTTGTTATGGAAATGCAAAACAGAATCTTCAAAATGTGGCAAGTTTAGTTACATGTCTACATGTTCAAACCTCCTACCACATCAAGGTACCAAGTATGCTGCTGTAACATGGCACTGTTTGGAGTTGATGAAAATATGTGCACAGATATGAAGTTTGATTTGATTCCCATCTTTGGAAGATGTACATCCACAAATATAAATTTGAAAAGACACTTCTAATCACAACTTCCTCCTGCACACTTCTGACCTCAAAATACCACGTAGAAGAATGTAGCAAAATTAGTTCAGAACTTGCAATGTTTCAAAATAAAATAATTGCCATACTTATCAATTAATACTGAAACTTGATACCATTTTTTGTTTATACATAACACACACTATCAAAATACATGATGAAAAGATATCAGATACCGCTGTTTGCAAATACACTGTTTCAAATTCAGGTTTATATCTGAACTTTCGACATCCTACTTGCACATGCATCTGTATATCTTTTCATGCTTAAGGCTATGTTATTATGCTTTACTCAAATGTTATGCTCAGTTATAAATATGTAATGTTTTCGCAGGTATGTGGAGGTCAAGTTTTACTTTATAATTACAGCTACACTTTACTGTTACTATTGTGTGTCTGTCTATGTATTTGTATTTGCACTATGTCAAAAATGCACTAAAATCAGAGTGTGAAAGAAAAGGTATGTTGCCAATGTTGGTGAAGTTGCTGTTGGTGGTGGTGGGTGTAATTGCGGTTAACTGTGTGAATGAAATATTTCTGACTAGGCAACTGCCACACAACAACCAATTCAAACAAAAGGAAAAAATACCATCTGTGGGTAGATGTTTTCCAAGTACCACTTGAACGACTTGCAGCCCAGTTGTTCACGCAATTCTTTCCTCTTGGAAACATCCCCAATGTCCATGGTCTTGGCTGCAGGTCGCAGGTCATAGAAATGTTTCTGAAAGAGATAGAAACACACACCATACCAACGTGCTCTTTAGCCCTTACACTCCCATATCTTTTCCACCAGATTACTGCAGGAAGCTGGTGGAAAGGGTAAGGGAATGAAAGGATTCAGTTCCACTAACAGGTCTTGACAGCAGGGAAGCTGGTGGGTAGGTGAGGGAGTTAAAGGGTTAAGTTTTTGCTCTGCCTACATGGTTGACAATGCAGGATGGTGGTGGATGGGGTGTGGGAGTCAAACGGTTAAAAAAAAAAACGTCTGCGGAAACTGGTTCTTTGTTCTTCTATTGATATGTGATCAAGGCTTTGTTTGTTTGTTGTTTTCTGTATACTAGGTAGGACATCGAGACCCTGCCAGTGCATAGGGCTCATGTATATGCCTATAGCTTGTGCCATGATCATTTTGGGCATTGTCCATCACTATGGCATCAAATTAATTCTAGTACAAAGATGCTATCTTGAGAAACTGAGACTAAAACTTACATGTGATCACCGGGGAAAAAAATGTATTACAAAAACATGAATGGTTCACATTTACTTCCATTTCAGTGAAATGATACAGCACAGCTGACAACACACAGGCCAATTTTTATGCTGCAGACTGGAACTGAACTCTGAAACACCAGATCCTATGTCTACAACTCTATGAACAGAGCCACCAAGTCAGCTACAGGCAGAAAATGGTAACAACAAATATAATCTGACATAATGATGTTGCCCTTTGAAGAGCCAGACTTACAGGGAGCATACAGAATCAATGTCTTTAAAGACAGTTTAATGTCCACTACTAGAAATATGATCTTCCAACAAACAAAACTTAAAATTTAACTCATTACATACTGTGAACTGACCTTATATTCATCCAGCCAGACCTCTGCCACTCTTGCCGCATTGCGTGTTGTTGTATCTTCTCCAGAGGGAGAGCTGTAGGGGCGAAAACTGCGAAAGACATGGCCCACCCGGGAACACGGGATGATTTCCAGTCGCCCACCACACTGCCAGATCTGCACACGGACCATTTCTTTCCAGTTAGGTGGGGTTTTTTTTTTTATCTCGTGTGTGTGTGTGTGTGTGTGTGTGTGTGTGTGTGTGTGTGGTGTGTGTGTGGTGTGTGTGTGTGTGTGTGTGTGTGTGTGTGTGTGTGTGTGTGTGTGTGTGTGTGTGTGTGTGTGTGTGTGTGTGTGTGTGTGTGTGTGTGGTGTGTGTACCACTCTCCTGTGAGCAGGTCAGCACACCTCAAAACCCACCAAAATTCATGTCACCATGAAAGCTGGCGCATGCAAAGCCAGTAATCTGGGACAGTTTTTCACAATGCTATGATGATGAGAATAGGGGTGATAGTGATGATGCTGTGCCATTTCATTTCATACCAAGACTGCACAACAACGCTGTACACTATGCTCATAGTAATTATATGCTGGCATCAAGCAGGTAAGAGAAACACAAACACCAGCATTTGTTGGTCAGAACAGCCACATCTTCAGTGATGCATCCCATAAAGTGGATGAGACTTGGCTGTCTAGTTCCAGTCTTCCTAGAGCCCAAAACACGCTCAACTCTGGGTTGGAGCTAGTCAGGATAAAAAATTGCATAGTAAACTTTTTTGACTGATAAAGTTTTAAACCTCAAACCTCTCAGTCAGTAGTCCGTTGTCTTTACCACTCCATCACTCTGACTGATTCAGCTCGTTTTTGTTTGTGTGTACATTATGCAACTGACTCAAAACAAAACTGCATACATCAAACAATGAAATCATACTCTGCAACTCACAAGAACTTAGTTAAACATGCTACAACATCTGCAGAAGTCAGTATGAGGAACCATTTAATTTTCTATGAAATACTTACAGTTACTGAGTTTAAAGTTCGTAATTCTCATGAATTCAGGCCTCAATCAATACAAGAACAAATGCAGAAAAAATTAACAGAAAACATGTGGAAAGAAGAACGAAAAATGTAACACTATCACTTAAAATCTATGGAGAACTTGATGAACACACGTCAGATATGGTTAAAGTTCCTGTTCACCACAAACAAAAGAAATGTCGCAAATCCTGGACATCAATTCATGGTCTCAGAAGCTAAAAGTAACACTGTTTTACACAACAACATAAATCTATTTTGCCATCTGACTCCCTCACTCAATCCATAAGCTTTTTGCACTGTGACAAAACCAAAGAACAAATACATTACAGCTCTGATCATGACTCACTATTCCCACTGTTGAAGTTAGTTACACAGGTTATAGATATCTCAGCTGATTATGCATTCACCACTCCTCAGCCATCTACACTTTTGGACAAAATCCGGTAAAGGTCCGTCCAGAAACACCTAGAAAAATCTTGCTACTTTTTTCTTAATCACATATATACACACACAAAGACACACAAATCTTTCTCGAGTTGACATGAAACAATCTCCTTTTCAAATAAACATAGGAAGGTTGAAGAAGGAAAACAAAAGAAAGAAGAAGCAAGCAAACAGGCCCAACAGCACTCACAACTCACCCTGAAAGAGATCTCCATATTTTCACCACCCCAGATCTCCATGCCTTCATCATACTGACCCAGGTGGAAGAAGTAGGCTCTGTCCATGGCAAACAGACCTCCCGGCATGGTAGGTGAACTGGACACATACAATCAAAAGAACTGAACTGAACTTTATTACACCATTAACAAAATTCTTCATGTATTGATGCAGGATAAACAAGACCCTATCACAATGTTTTAGATTTGAAAATTAATTTACTTAATTATTTTATTTCATGTTTTGGCTATTACCATAACATATGAAGTCAACAAATCTATTTCATTTCACAAACCACTAATTTTAGTTCCATTTTTTTTCAAAATAGTGCCTGCATACTTGGAATAAATCTCATGTGCACAGACGCCATAGATTACAGATGATGGTGAAGATCCATACTGATCATGGCATAAGTCATAAGCCTGCTCATAAACCCTATGCTTATGATAATGGTAGACATAACTGATTATTATACAAAGTTTGATTACTGGTTATAATACAAAGAAACATTTGATACTGATTAACAAATTCAGCATACAAAATGAACACAATACTGAGTATACATCCAAATACATCAAAGTCTTTTGCTGTAAGGAACGGTAATTTTGTTATTACTTCCAAGCAAAAATAACCTCTTCATAAGACCAATATCATTTTGGACAGTAACAAGAAACTCTGGGGAGAGATGGACAGAAGAAGGCCCTCAGAGAAGCTCCCCTCAAGCAAATGTTTAAGCCCTTGACCTCTTACAGTTTAAGGAGGCTGGACCATATCCAGGTCATGACCCCTGGATGTCCTTCTGCTGTCCTTAACCAGATCTGTGTGTGGGATGTTTGTGTCTGAATGGTGATCATGCACATCGACAGAAATACAGAACACAGAAGAAAAGAAAATGATAAAAGTGAAACATTTGCTAGTGCTTTTGAGTTTTGCTCTGGATTTTTATTTAACATGCAAGTTCATTAATCTGTAGCATTTAACAGGATCTGTAGTCGTTTTTTTCACAGTGTCATTCATAACCTTAAGTACATGTACAAAACATGCATGTGTGTCTACGCACTTATAACGTTTATATTTACGCATATTTCAAGTGTTTCGATCAATCTCCCATCAATGGTCTCAGTCAACTCATTAAAAAGGTCCTGCAGTCATTTTTTTGTGTCATTCATGACCTAGGACTATTTGCAAGCATGTATATGAGCATGTATGTGTTCATGCCTATTTCACACATTGCTATGAATCTACCATTCATAATTTTCTAAATCATCTCACTCAATAGTTTCTGCAGTCATTTTTTCATGTCATTCATGACCTGGGGCTATGTGCAAGATGTATGTGTGCATTTATACTGTATGTATTCTTGCCTATTTCACACACTGCTATCAATCTACCATTCACTAATTCTGTAAATCATCTCACTCAATAGGTTCTGCAGTCAACTTTTTCTTGTGTCGCTCATATCCTGAGGGAAGAGGGTCCCAGTTGTGAAGCAGAGACCAGACGAAGCCGCCCCGTACAAGAGGGCTGGGGTGTAGATGAAGGTTTCAGCATCAATCGTGTCCACAAACGGCACCAACACAGCTTTATGATTGCTCTGAATGCGAGCTAACATGGGCTCCAGCCATTGCACATTCACCTCTACATGACTGTCTAAAAAGACCAATACCTGTGTTGGGGGGGGGGGGTGGGGTGGGGAAGAACTGATTAATGCAAAGACCAATTCAAATTTTCATGATAGTTCTGAAGCCCCATTCCCAAACGTACATACCAAAATCAACACACATACATACACAGAGAAATTATATCTATTTTGATAGTGTATAATTATTTGTATATTTCACATAAGAGCCCTTGTCAAAGACACTTCTCAAACAGTTCAACCCAAAACGAAAACAAAAACAAGGATATCAAAATACACACACACACACACACACACACCACACACACACACACACACACACACGCATGCACACACACACAAACACATACACACACACATGCATATGCACATACAACACATCCACTTACTTATTGTGACAGTATTATAACTGAAGTAATTTCTTATCAAATTGTTAGTGGTAGTGGTAGTAGTAGTAGGTAGTAGCAGCAGCAGCAGCAGCAGCAGCAGCAGCAGCAGCAGCAGCAGCAGCAGCAGCAGCAGCAGTAGTAGTAGTAGTAGTAGTAGTAGTAGTAGTAGTAGTAGTAGTAGTAGTAGTAGCAGCAGCAGCAGTAGTACTAGTAGTAGCAGTAGCAGCAGCAACAGCAGCATTAGTAGTAGTAGTAGTAGTAGTAGCAGTAGCAGCAGTAGCAGCAGTAGCAGCAACAGCATTAGTAGTAGTAGTAGTAGTAATAGTAATAATAGTAATAATAATAGTAATAGTAGTAATAGTATAATAGTATAGTAGTAATAGTAGTAGTAGTAGTAGTAGTAGTAGTAGTAGTAGTAGTAGTAGTAGTAGTATCATCATCATCGTTGTTATCACTGTTAGCATTGTCGTTATTATCATTATTACTGTTTATCATTATGATGTGATGATCACTATCATTATCATTATACAATTATCATCATTAATATAATCATTACTTTTTAAACTATTATTATCATTATATTTATCATTATTAATATTATCATAATTTTTTATTATTATTATCATCATTTGTTGCATCCTGTACATTCTTTAGCCTTACAATTAGCCACAGCAAGACGGAGACTATGTTTCAGTGAATATCATCTGAGACTTCTAGCACTTCGCCACCGTCCAATCTTACCCGGTAACCCATAGCACATCAAATGAAGGAAGGAGCCAGTCAAGGATGAAAATCCCCACAGTGAGTTTTTGGACTGGCGAGGATTCAAACCCCTGATCTCCCATTAAGTAGTCTCTTGTGCTAACCACTTTATGACGAAGACTGATTATATGAAGCCATACTAATATACATACTTTATTCACTAAATATGGTAGAATCAGGAACTAATCTACATTCACAAATTTTCTATTATTATCCATTTCCTACACGTTTGCTTCAAGATCATAAGCAACATCAATGGCCTACATTCTCAAGAAGTCATCCACAAAAGTCAAGACAGAGCCATTTGGAGGAGAGTAGCAGCGTCAAAGAGTGCAGCGGCAAACACTGAACCCAGTGACACCGACAGGTGAGACAGGTGAGACGCATCTGCCTGTTTTCATTTTCTACTGAGGCCTGTTAGCTCGGTGATTAAGTGCCATGCTGAGAACACAAGCACTGAAGTCATGAGTTTGATCCTCAAATGGGCCCAAGACTTTTTTCCACATGCTAGGTAGGACCTCAAGACCTTGCTGGCACATACATCTTACATGCAGGCTTATGGCTTGTAACATGGTCATTTTGGATCTTGCCCATCACATGGCATCAGTGGCATAATGTATACAGAATTTATTCTGAGCTTATGAGCATCATCTGGAGAACCTAAACTGAAACACATTCTGTAAATCATTCTGTAAATCATCTCACATCTCCAGTGGCATGCTTGGCCCCTAGCATCCTGGCTCGAATCAGACCCAGTCTTTCTTTGCTTCGGATCAGTTTCACCATGGGAAGATGTTCAGTTACGTACTTGGTGAGTCGGTCCTTCAAGTGAGCTGTGAAAAGTCATACTGTAAATTCCAATGGCTGTTGTATTCAAAATGACTTAAAAAATTGTACAAAAGTCACAAAGTTTTTTTTGTTTTTTTTCAAGTTTCTTTTCATACATTTTTTAAGATACAAAGGCAAACGCTATTCATAAAGCTGAAACATTTGTATCAAAAACTTAAAAGTTCAAAACACATTCAAAATTTCCACATCTTAAACAAAGGGTCTAAATGTGTGAAGTACAATCACTGTCAACAATGTAAAAGATAAGCATATAAACACACACAGGTAGGTCGCAGAGAAAGCATGTACATAAGTCAAAAAGAATCAGAGAGTCGTACCAAACTTCATCTGAAACTAGGGACAGATATGGCAACCATTTTTCTCTAAAAGTATGTAAGTTCCACTACAATTTTGCATGATATTCCAATGTGGTATTTTGTGGTAAGATATCTTGTAGAAGAAATAACCAACAAAAATCACAAAATATTACTATTAACAAAACACTCTCTCTCTCTCTTCAGGGGTCTCTCTCTTAGTACGGCTCCTCGACTTTGTGATTATTGTCATTATTAGTATGGGGCTTAGAAGGCAATGCCCTTAGTTAAGATGCACTGTTGAACTTCATCAAAGTGATTCAACAGCACTGCAGGGTCTGCTCTGGTGGGTGGCCCTTTGGCAGCTTGACATCTCAAGCTCCCATGGGATTCCTGGTTCTGAGGCTTCCACTGAGTGACCCTGCGGTTGGTGGTGTGTTGTGGAGCCACACCGAGCGGGTGTTGGATCAACATCACAGAACATGGGACAGCAAAGAAAAATACAAACTCTCTCTCAAACACACAAATATACATCACACATGTGTACACACAACACACACACACACACACACACACACACACACACACACACACACACACACACACACACACACACACAACACACACACAACACAACACACACACACACACACACACACACACAACACACACACACACCCACACCCACTGTTCCTTACCCATACTACTGCTATCATCAACCAGCACAATCTCCTTGATGAGCCGTGTGGGAGTTTTGTCCAAGATGCTGTGTACACTGCGCAACAAGGTGGACCACGCCTCATTGTAGAAACAGATCACCACACTGGTTGTGGGTAGCTCTTTGGGATATGTTTGTTCTTTGCAACTGAAAATAAGCAAGATTGATACGTTTACATCTATAGACATGAGCAGAATGGCATCCGGAAGACATGACCTGCAAGTGGCCTGGCTCCCCTTGTGTGCAAGGAGTTTAACACGTAAGAAGTTCAGAGCTGGTACATTTGTTTATGGGATGGAGTGGAGTGAGGGGTGGGGGGGAGTGTTCTCCTCTGAGGACCTTCTTTCTAGCTCTTCCCAGAGTTTCTTGCTACTACAGACTTTTTTCCCCCAAGACCATCTTCTGCACTGCTCCTGAGTCACTTACCCTAACCCTCTCATGTCAGCTTTCCAGCACACCTCCAAACCCACCCATGCTGAGATCCCATGAGAGGAGGACGTGAAGGGCCCCACAGAATCTGGGACAATTTTTTCACAGCGCTATGATGATGAGAATTGGGATGACAGTGGTGATGCTATGAAATTCTATTTCAGATTGAGACTGTATGACAAGACTGTATGCTTTCTTTCTATGTAATAATACATCCTGGTATCAAACACCTGCACTGCAGGTCAGGAAACTTAACATTCCCAATAACATATCCTTAAAATGGATGATAAACTCATCTGTGTGGTTCCAGCTTTCCAGTGAGACCATAGCACACTCAACTATGGATACGAGTCATCTGGGGCTGAAAACCCCCACAATATTATACTGGACTGATGGGAGATGCTATGTAGGCTTGCAAAAACTTGGTCCTTCCTTTTAACTGCATGAATTTGATCCTGAGCTATGCAGAAACTTTGTGCATGTATTCTTAGTTTCTCACCTGTGCATGGATACCTGACCCTATTCATGGTTAAGGAAAGTAAAGCACTGAGGGAGAAGACCTGAGAAAAGTTGAGGTCACTACCACCTCACTGCCACATAAACTAAGTATATGGAACAACTCATCTTGCATTTTTGGAAATAAAAACAATGATGGGAGATTTGGGTGAAGCACACATAAACTCACTCCAAATGTAAATGATTAGCACTATTCTAAGGTTCACAATACTTAAAATCCACTCTGATAAATAAACTAAAAAATGTAGACAGCATACAACAGAAACAAATCATTCATACAAAAGGTATGATAGTCGATAGTAAAATGCGGACATACAACTGAAAGGTCTGGATTCAATCCTTACGGAATACCTCCCACCTGGTGGGTAAAAGGTGGAGATTTTTCCAATCCCCCTGGTCAATGCATATACAGGCCCTTTAGTGCCTAATCCTGTTCATGTGTGTATACACATGCAAAACATCAAATGTGCATGTTAAAGATCCTGCAAGCCATGTCAGTGTCTGGCAGCCAATGGAAAAATGAAAACACCCTACATATACACCCACCAAAGACAAAGTACGCAGACTGTGCGACAACATACCACCCACACAGTGTGAGCAAACCAACATGCATACATCCATCCAAGAAAAATAGGAACGTGAACCAAACTATCTTTAAAAAAACGTCCCTATTGCAAGTCAAAAGCACCAGTACCACTTGCAATACTGCCTACAGCGACATCAATTAAATACAAGAACATAAAATGAGTCATCACAGAAAATCTACACTACTACTACAGACTTACACCTTGCTCCTTTCATCTGGGATGTTTCGATGGAAACCAATTTTCTCGCTGACAAATTCATTAAATCCATGTCTTCTCATGCCTGAAACAAAAAATTAAAAGAGTATATTTCTATGTGTATCATGTATTCATTATATCATAAATCTGTGAAAAACGTCACATTATTTATAAATGTTAAAAGACACCATACAGCCTACAGGAAACCAGACAATGAGTTAACACAGATGCTGACTGTAGGTGTGTGGTATACATTTATACTGGGACTCTTTGGAGTGTATAAGAGTGTGTATTTTGATAGGAGAGAGAAAGAGAAAGAGAAGAGAGATGATGTGAGTGTGTTGTTGTGTGTGTGTGTGTGTGTTTAAAGTGAGTGTATGCGCGCATGTGTGTTCATTGTGTATGAGAGTGTGTGTGTGTGTGTGTGTGTGTGTGTGTGATGTGTGTGTGTGTGAATGTGTGTGTGATTGTGTGTGTGTGTGTGTGTGTGTGTGTGTGTGTGTGTGTGTGTGTGTGTGTGTGTGTGTGTGTGTGTGTGTGTGTGTGTGTGTGCGTGTGTGTGTGTGGTGCATGTGTGTGCGCGCGGCACGTACATGTGTGTGTGTATGTATTACGTCTCCATGTCGTGTAAATGTGTAATGCACAATGAGTCTAGATGAATCGAGAGAACAGCAAAAAAGAATTATATTACTGGTTTCTTTTGGTGATAGGCTTAGAGAGTCAAAGGAATAAGTGTGGATACACACACACAAATATGCATGAATACATGCATCACATGCACTCACCAATGCACCTGCACACAAGCACACGACACACACACACACACACACACCCCCCAAAAAAAAAACCCCCCCCACACACACACACACACAATCACAACACTAAACAGAACATACACAAGTCTTGAGCTTGTCATGATTCTGCTTTTTCATATACTTCAAATTCATAGATCTATATAATGGTATAATTACTATAAATGGTACCTTTGTAGTGCCTGTCTCATGAGCAACAACCAGCTGTATACCATATAAAACCTTTCTCTCATCTTTCCTCACTCTCTTTACCTCTTTGACTTAAACCCCAAGCTTTCCTACGGGAAACAGGTAGAAACTAGCAGATTGGCTGAGGGAGACAAATGGCTAGTATCAATACAACAGAACAGACTTGATGATCCATACAAAATGGAACAAACCTGATGATCTAAGTTCCTCTTCATCCTCAGATTCCAGCATAGACAGCATGAAGACTGATATTTCAGAGTAGGGTGGGTACACAGGCAGATCAGTATCTTCATCCTCTGTTCCCATGTCACTGCCTTGGTCCTTCAGTCCTCTTGATTTATGTCCTGACTGACCGTCTCTCATTGCTCCAGCTTTCTCACTGCTCTCCTCACCTGTTTATAAAGGACAAGGACAGGTTTTAAAATCCACTCAGTTCTGAAGGCCTTCTCTGAGCTATTTACTATGTACTGAGCATTTGTATGGTTAGTAATAAAATCACAAAAGATCAGGTAATCAAAGTCAGTTGATGAAATTGTGAGAACTAAAAAATAACACACTGAACTAGTTTATATGACAAAGGATGAATCTATGTTACTGAAAACTTTCTCTTCCGGAGACAGGTATCAAACATTATGCACATTTTTAGTTCCAAAACAAAACATTAGTTTTTCTCACCTGGCTGGGTCAAAGATCATGTTAAATGTGGTCATTCAAATAAAATCAGCACTGATTGGCTGCATTCAACACTGGAAAGACCAATACACATTTGTAATTTCTCATACACCCAATGAAGGAATTGTTATAGAACAAAATAAAATGGAACATTCCCATTTGCAAACATCAGTACAGAGAGAGTCTGAAAAAATGTAAACGTAGTCCTACTACTCTAAATTGCATTATAAGGTGAGCTGATAGAGACCTCACTAATTTCAGGGTGAGTCCCATCTTCCAATATCATTTGCTTTACTTTACCTTCCTTCACCCTCAAGAGGATCAGGTTCCCATTCATAGCTGGACAGATTGCAGCCTGCATGCACAGATTTTTCAGGTGTGATTTGCCCCCTTGCAAACTTAAGCGGCAAGATTGGAAAGAGGATGCTGCAAGTCAGAACTACTGTGGTATTTCAATAAGAGATTTGACAGCTACAGCAACATGACAGCTAACACAAACACTGGAGTATGCACTGAAATATAATGATTTTAAAACAATGTTTGGAGACTGGACTTATTCTAGACTGATTTTCACACTTAGAAAATTCTATATATAAATTATTATAATATACATACATATAATGTACTCTGTCCAAACTGGCATCTGTTATCTGACAGAGTCTTTCAGCCTGTGTAAAATGCTGTGCACTGTCAAGGTCTTGAAATATGGAACAATCAGGCCAGCTTTTACACTGTGGGCTGGAATGAAATTTCAGACACGATTTTTTTTTTAATCCCCAGCTCTATTACATCTGCGTATTATCAAAAACGTAACAAAGAAACAAACAACTCCAAGCATTTCTTTAATTTTTCCATTTGTCTGTTGCTTGGCATGATTTCACTGATAAACGTATCTATCATATATTATATATACTTGTAAACATAATACAGATACTCATAAACATAATGCAGATACTCACTCATACATGACACACACACACACACACACACACACACACACACACACACACACACACACAGAGAGAGAGAGAGAGAGAGAGAGAGAGAAGACAGACAGACAGACAGACAGAGACAGAAGAGACGATGAAGTGGCACACACAGGTAGACAACTTGTTTTGACTTTCTCACTCACTGCTGTACTACCTTTTTGTGCCTGTCCACCTTATCAACCTTACCTGACTTGCTGACGTGCATGTCTGGGTTATCACCATTTTCTTTGTTCACTGAAGCACCATGGTCACTCTGACTCCTAACATTGTTAATGTTCTCCAAAAAGTTATGTATAAATGGCTTAAAATACACAAAACCGCAAGCTAGCAAACAGGTCACAACACTTAACAGAACAAGTCTCGAGCTTGTCATGATTCTGCTTATTTGTCTGCAGTCTACTTCATCAGAAGCCAGTTACACGTACCGCACAGCATGAGAATAAAACAGGCTGTTGCATACAGCCTTACGTAGGGTATGACGTTTGCCTTACGTACTGTAATTGATAATAAACCGAAAGGAAAGCTTCAAACACTGTCAATCTCTTGAATCTGTCATGTCAAGGCCACAAAGCGGAATAACTGTCGATATCTGGGTTACCTGTCTCAAAACCGAGCAACAGCAAATGGCACAGTTTCAATATTCCATGAAGTTATCTGAATGAATGAGTCTGAGAGTTTGGTCATTATTCTGCACAACCCAAAACTGAAGACGAGAACTACTGTTCCTACATCACTGGGTGCTGAAACCGGAACCTTATCGAAACAAGGGAAGTGATTCTCTTGAAATGCTGTGAATTGAATAAAACCGATCCTTTCCCTTGATTATTGTGCTTCACGTGGAACATGCAATTCTTGTATTTGTTCTTACGTTTGTAGTGGTAGTTTGGAGTTTGGCGTTAGGTTCGTTCAAAACGTTTTCACTACACTCGGTCAATTCCACATACGCTCCATGCAAGTCTATCAGCGAGTATTTGGCAGACTCAATGAGCCTGTTGATGCCAGGTTTGTCTTGCTACATTTCAGTTACCTCGATTTTGTTCTGACTTTGCGTGTTGACTGTCCATGCCTCACAACCGTACAACTGACTTCAGTTTTCTTGCTACTTAGCTCCAGTCTTTTATTTTTGCTTTCTATTTCTATTTATGCACAAGATAATGTAGGTCTTTTTTTTTTTCCCCAATTAAAACTGTCATCTGCGTAACGAAGATTAAATTATTTTTCGCCCAAACTTTATCCCAGGGCATTCTTCTATGTTCCTCATGATGGTTTCTCTTTAAAGTGAAAACAAATCTGGCGACAGAATACATCCCTGCCCAACCACTTCTTTGGTATTTTGGAAAGAGCTTATATCGTTTTCTATTCCCATTGCTGCTGTTTGTTCACAATACATATTTCTGATTATTCTTAGATCTTTTGCATCGACATTGAGCCTTTCTAGTTGATTGATCAATTCTTCGTGTCTTACCCGATCAAAATCCTTGGTATAATCAACAAAGCGTAAATATGAATCCTTAGTCAACTCGACTGATCTCTCTATGAGAATTTTTAGGATGTATATGGCATTAAAGTTCCTTTCCCTTCCACAAATCCACACTGTTCTTCTGCTATTTCTCTTTTGATTCTGTTCCTTGTCTCATCATGATTATTCTTAATAGAATTTTTATTACATGACTCATCAAGTTGATTGTACGATGGAGTTCGCATTCTGTAGCCTTGCTTTCTTTGGAAGTGTAATGAAAATTGATTTTGACATATCTTTGGGGATTTTTCCGGTGTCATAAATTTTCATTTAGGAGGACTGTTATTTTTTCAATACCAAATTCATTCAGAACCTCTCATTTCTGTAGTAGTATTGTCTGGTCCCGGGGCTTTTCCCGGTAACGGAAAATCCAAAAGAGGAACAAATGGGAAAAGGTGAAATGGAAAAGCCAAAAGGGAAACAAGTGGGAAAAGGTGAAGTGGGAAAAGGTGAAACGGGAAAAGCCAAAGGAACAAACAGGAAAAGGTGAAACGGAAAAGCCAAAAGGGGAACAAATGGGAAAAGGTGAAACGGAAAAAGCCAAAAGGGGAACAAATTTAATGGGAAAAGGTGAAACAGAAAAAGCCAAAAGGGGAACAAATGAAGGGAAACGGAAAAAAGCCGAAAAAGGGGAACAATAAATGGAAAAGGGGTGAAAAACGAAAAGCCAAAAGGGGAACAAATGGGAAAATGGTGAAACGGAAAAAGCCAAAAGGGGAACAAATGGGAAAAGGTGAAACGGGAAAAGCCAAAAGGGGAACAAACGGGAAAAGGTGAAACGCAAAAAAGAGACAAAAGGGGAAGAAAACAAAATGGGAAAACGGAATGAAACGAAAAAAAGGGTGGTGAAAAGAAAAGTGAAGGGAAAAAATGCAAAACGGAATAGGTGAAACGGAAAAAGCTAGATATTTGAACTTATCAACCTGTCTCAAAGTTGCGCCAATTACTGTTATTTTGCATGTTTCTTACTGATTAACATGACTTCAGTCTTCTTGCTTTCTATTTCTGTTATATTCACCAGGTTTTGTGGGGTTTTTTATATTTTCTGCAATCAGCACGATGTCATCTGCGTAACGGGCGTTTGTTTATCATTTTTCCTCCAACTTTATCCCAGGGCATTCTTCTAGGTTTCCGATGATGGTTTCGCTGTAAAGTGAAAACAAATCTGGTGACAGAACACAATCCTGCCTGACCCCTTTGTATGTTTTGGAAAGAGCTTATATCGTTTTCTATTCTCATTGCTTCTGTTTGTTTCCAGTACATATATCTCCTGGACACATCCATGTCCATTTTCTTCTGTTAGGGTGCTCAAACCAGGTGTTTCCTACTCAGTAGAGGCCTCCCTCGGTCATGGCTGACCATGGACAAAGTACATCCGTTCTAATGCCTAGATGGGCTGTCTGCTTGGTCCAAGCAGCGTCGCCTGTGACTGTAGAGACCAATGCGAGAGAGGCAGTCTCTGTTGCAGCGGTCGCATGTGTTATGCTGATTGCGTGGTTCTGTAGGCTGACAGTTTGTCCTCACCAATCCGCAGCTGTTTCTTGAGAGTGGTTCTCCAGCTGTTGCGGTGTCTGCGAGGTCCTCCCAGGACTAGTGTTGATCTCGAGCGCCTTCATGTCACGTTTGCAAACGTCTTTGTATCTCAGCTGTGGGCGGCCAATGTTTCTCTGCCCTGTGGCAAGCTCACCATAAAGGATGTCTTTTGGGATGCGACCATCTTCTATGCGGCGAACATGGCCCAACCAGCGCAACCGACGCTGTCTCAGCATGGTATGCATGGTTGGGAGGCCAGTGTGGGTCAGGACTTCGGTGTTGGTCACCTTGTCTTGCCAGGAAATGCCGAGTATGCGCCGTAGGCTTCTCAGGTGGAAGGTATTGAGCCTTTTCTCCTGATGAGCATGCGTGGTCCACGCCTCGCTGCCATACAGCAAGGTGCTGAGGACACAGGCGTTGTGTACAGCCATCTTTGTCTTCGTGGTCAGCTTGGGATTTGTCCACACCCTTTGTGTGAGGCGGGCTAGTGTTGTGGCTGCCTTCCCGGTCCTCTTGTCGATCTCTGTGTCAAGGGAGAGGTTATCGGTGATGGTGGACCCAAGATACGTGAATTGATGGATGGCTTCAAGCTCGTTCATCAATGGTAATGGCTGGTGGAGATGGCGTGTCTTGGCCCAGGACGTTTGTCTTCTTAAGACTGATGGTCAAACCAAAATCTTTGCAGGCCTGGGAGAAGCGATCCATTAGTGACTGCAAGTCCCGCTGAGTGTGGGTCACAACTGCGGCATCGTCGGCAAATAGCATGTCTCTGATGAGGGCTTCACGGACCTTTGTCCTTGCTCTGAGGCGGGCGAGGTTGAAGAGCCTGCCATCTGATCTGGTCCGCAGGTGGATCCCTTCTTGCGCTGTGCTGAACGCATGCCTCAGAGAGCGAAGAAGATTCCAAAGAGGGTTGGGGCCAGGACGCAGCCTTGTTTCACACCGCTGCGTACGTCGAAGGGCTTGGAGAGGTTTCCGTTGAACTGCACCGTCCTTTCATGTTGGAGTGGAAGGACTCAATTAAGCTGTGCAGTTTGGTGGGGGGGGGGGGGGGGGGGGACAGCCGATTTTTCGGAGAGCCCTGAAAAGGCCATCTCTGCTGACTAGATCTAAGGCCTTGGTGAGGTCAATGAATGCCACATACAGGGGCATCCGCTGCTCTCTGCACTTCTCCTGGATTTGGCGAAGGGAAAAGACCATGTCTACCATGGATCTCTCTGTCGAAAACCACACTGTGATTCCGGGTAGACGCGTTCAGCCAGTTTCTGCAGGCGGATTAGAAGGACCCGAGCGTAGACTTTGCCAACAATGCTGAGGAGCGAGATACCTCTGTAGTTGTTGCAATCGCTCCTTTCGCCCTTGTTTTTGTACAGGGTGACGATCTTGGCGTCCCTCATGTCCTGCGGTACAGCTCCCTCTTTCCAGCAAGGGTGCAGAGAGAGAAGTCTTGCAGTGCTTGATGAGGTCTGGGGAATTCCGTCATTGCCAGGTGCCTTGCCTGATGCCATGCTATCAATGGCCTTGCCGAGTTCGTCCACAGTTGGCTCTGCGTCAAGTTCTTCCATTACCGGCATGCATTGATGGCATCGAGGGCTGAGGGGGACACCATGTTCTGTGTGGAGTAGAGGTCGGAGTAGTGTTTCCGCCCATCTTTCCATCTGTTGGCTAGATCGCTGATTACTTCCCCAGTGGAGGATTTGAGGAGGGCGGTCTTGCTCTGTGTGGGTCCCAGTGCCTTCTTGATACCATCATACATTCCTCGGATGTTGCCTCTTTCAGCAACACTCTGTATCTCTTTGCCGAGCTCTGTCCAGTACTCATTTGCGCGGCGCCTGGCGTTAAGCTGAACCTTCCTACTATATATTCATTTACCTGTGCCCATGGTGTATACTACACGTCATTATTGAAGGGCCAGGAACGTTTTTGAGTCAATTTTTGAAAGGAGAAATAACCTATTTTCTCTTACTCTTTTCTCCAATTCGTTGCCGTAACTGAATGGATAAGAGCTCAGACAACATTGCAGTTTCCTTTTGGCACGTGTTTGGGGATTTGCCGATTTGCAATGGGCGGCCCAAGGAAGACAATTTCCACACGAAATTGTCGAATCTTCAGCAGGGTCTCTCTGACGACGCAGGCAAGGTAGCGACAAAATTCGCTTTGCACGTGCAAGGCAAGCCCTTTTTGAACACTACTCCAGCCAAAGTTGCCCGCAGACGAGGATAAAAAGGACCCGTTCTTGGTTCGTTTTAACCATGCTTGCAAGACGACGGATGACGGATGAGCAGCGGGGGAGAGCCCTCGCTCTGCTTGATGAAGGCCTAGCGCAGCGGGAAGTTGCTAGACGACTTGAAGTGTCGCATTCCACAATCCAGAGACTGCTGGAGCGCTTCAATGAGACTGGAGCAGTCCAGGAAAGGCGTCACACGGGTCGACCCAGAGTAACGACAAGACAGCAAGACCGCTACCTTGCCCTCTCCGTCCTGAGGGAAAGGGCATCCACTGCGGTGACCTTGAGGGGTCAGCTGAGGGACGCAACAGGTGCTAACATCAGCTGCAGCACGGTGAGAAGACGGCTACATGAGGCAAACTTGAGGTCACGGAGACCGGCCGTCCGACCCGTGCTGTCACCGGTCAACAGAGTGCGCCGCATGACCTGGGCCAGGGAGCACGTGACCTGGACAAGGCAACAGTGGGCCCGGGTCTTGTTTTCGGATGAGTCCAGGTTCACCCTGACCTTTAACGATGGCCGGGCTCGGGTGTGGCGACGTCAAGGGGAGAGGTTCGCTGACGCCACTGTCCAAGAGCATAACCGGTACGGCGGCGGCGGCGATGGTGTGGGTGGCATGAGCCGTGGTACCCGGACCCCCCTGCCTCCCCATTGACGGCATCCTGATACGGGTCCGTACCGGGACGAGTTCTGGCGGCCGTGGGCACTGCCTGGCTTGTGGACCTTGGTCAAGGCGCCATCTTCAGGACGAAAATGCACCTTTCGCATCGAGCACGCTTGGACCGACTTCTGAGCAGCATTGAAGTCCTTCCGTAGCCTGGCCAGCGTGCTCACCTGACCTGACCAATTGAGACACCTCTGGGTGTGCTCGAAGGCGCATCCGACAACCATCCCCCAAGCACCCTGGCCAGGCTGGTCGAATCCTGCAGATCGAGTGCCCATCCTCAGGACACACTCCGTTACCCATGTGGTTGTCGATGCATCGGCTGTGTAAGATGCTCCATCTCGGCGACACACGCGATATTGAACGTGCCAATTCTGACACTTTCTGTTTTTTGAAAGGGGGGATGTTCCTTAAGCAGTCTGTTCACATGGGTCATTGTGCATTTCTTCCAAAACAGGTGGAAAGAATGAAATAAACATAGAATCAATTCTAACATTGTCAATTATTCAACAAAAAGAGAGGAAGAAGACGGCCTTAAATTATGATACGGATATATAATATAGGCATCATTGCGTACTTATGCACTTTCTCATCCACACGTGTTGTTCTTAATTTTATTGTCCTCCTTTCCTTTGATTCTATCACCTATATCTGTAATTCACATTTTTTAAGGAACATTCTACAACTGTTAACATATGTGACTTATTATTGTTCTTGTTATTGAGGGTTGACAGGTATTTACTTTTCATATGTGTGCTTTTGTCTGTCTTACACTTAATGTAAAGAGCATGCTCCATTGGTACTGAAGTCAATGTTTTATCACAACTCGTGTTATAACTTGGTTCACAATGTATGTATTTTTATGTTCTTTTCTAACGCCTATAGTTTTGTGTGTAAAGGAGCAAGGACTAGCTGTTAAGACAGGTCCAATGGGACGTAATACCACTATCCTTGAGTGATAAGTATTCTGAGTCTGAAGTCTCTATCTCTGTCTGTCTTCTCTCTCTCTCTCTTCTCTCTCTCTCTCCCTCTCTCCCCCTCCCCATTCTCTTTGCCTCTGTCTCTCAGTCTTCTCTCTGTCTCCTCTCTCTCTCTCTTCTCTCTCTCTCTCCTCTCTCTCTCTCCTTCTCTCTCTGTATCCTTTATTGTTACTTAGGTAGAAAGAAACTCTAGGGAGAGCTGGACAACAGGTCTTCAGAACTCCTTACACTCTCGGGGGGGCCGGGCCACATCCAGGTCATGACTCCTGGATGCCCTTCTGCTGTTGTTTTTTTTTTTTCCCACGCCGGGGAGCGAACCTGGGCGATTCTGCGCTTCAGAACTGCGGTACGCGGTTTTACCAATGTGCTAACGGGTACACATCATCTGTAGGGAATTTAATCCTTATGAAGTCCACTTTGGTTCCTCCTTGCCCAGATCCAGCTTGAGCTCCTTTCTGCTGCCTCTGCCATCCGCTTTAAGGGCTCTAGTCCTCTTCTTCCCAGAAATGGCGAGTTGTTTCATGAGATCATAAGCGGAGGTGCCCACAAACCCTCTTGCCCCGACCTCTATGGCGAAGATTTTGACCCGCAGACCTGCTTTCTTCAGGGTGCTGGCAAGACCGGCGTATTTTTCGGTCTTAAGCTATATTGTGGTAACTGTATCTGTCCATGTGCAATGTTCCATAGAGTTAACAAAAAGAATGAAAAGTAAATAGAGGAAAACACATCCGGCCACCCAGTGCGAATGGCTCGCACCAACGACCCATACCACCATCTCATAGAAACCTAATACAGGGCAGCTTAACCCTTTGCCCGTATTACGTACATGTCAATGGAGCCTATAATCCGTTTTTTTTTTTTTTCTTTATTCATCTTTTAATATATGTAACTGGCCCCCGTTCAGTGTAGGCCATCAGCTGTACAGATCACCCCATCCCCCTCTCTCCTCCCCCCCCCCCCCCCCATATACACTGCCTCTGTTACCATAATTATTCTCAGTCACAGACATTTGAAAAAATATCTTCGTGTACACAGTCAACCTGTCACCGACTGATTTGCAGGACAAAACACATTTCAAGGCACACCGAGTGCACTGGCATAAAACTAGCAACTAATTCAACGGGGTTTTTCAATGGGGCCCCCATGACTTTTTTTAAATTTCATCTATTATTCAATCTCCAATCTCTCTTCTTTTTACATTTTAAAGGGACAGTGTTTCAAATTGGCCGAAGATGGAGGGAGGGAGAGAGAGGGAGAGAGAGATAGACAGACGGACAGACAGACAACAGACAGACAGAGAGAGAGTGGGGGAGGGAGGGAGCGAGACAGAGAGAGAGAAGAGAGAGAGAAGAGAAAAGAGAGAGAAGAGAGAGAGAAGAGAAACAGAGAAAGACATACATACAGACAGAGAGAAGAGAAAGAGAGAAGAGAGAAAGAAAGGAGAGAGAGAGTGAGTGAGAGAGAGAGAGAGAGACAGAGAGAGAAATAGAAGAGAGACAGAACAGAGAAACAGAGAGAGACAGAGGGATGTGTGAACATTTTTGTTCCTCAGTTCTCTGTGGGTGGATCAGTCTCAATCAAATGTTGATCAAAACTGCGGACTGTTGATCATCATCATTCATCATGTGCCCTGCCGCATGGCGTTGGCGATCATGATCCTCCATATGAATCTATCCCTTGTCGTGCAAGTACATCTCCCATCTTCTCTGCCTTTATCCATGCACAGGTCCGTCCAATATTTGCTCTCCGGGTTTACCCGGTGCTCTTTTTACCTCCAGCCTTCCTGTTGTGACTAGGTGCTCTAATTTCTCTTGCTTCATAAAATGTCCTATAAAGTTGCTTCTCTTTTCCTAATCTTCTTCATTAATGTTCTTTTTGTGTCTGCCACCTTCAAGACTGTCTCGTTTGTTTTCTTTGCTGTCCATGGAACTCTTAACATTCTTCTCAGAAACCACATTTCAGTTGCCTCAATCTTGTCCCGACTTAAAGTGTTGACTGTCCACTCCTCACATCCGTACAACAGTATCGGTTCTATAATTATGACATTGAAGAATTCTCTTCCTGATGTTAACTGATAGGCATTTGTTGGTAAGAAAAGCTTTTCATCTTCTTGAATACTGATTACCATGACTTCAGTCTTCTTGCTATTTAGTTCCAGCCCTTTATTTCTGCTTTCTATTTCTATGATATTCATGAGGCTTTATAGGTCTTTTTCATTTTCAGCAATTACAACAGTGTCATCTGATTCACGAAGATTGTTGATGAGTCACGAAAACATAAATGTTGGAGGCAAGATTCCAATGTCAAGGTTCTCATCATCATCCATCATCATCATCATCATCATCATCATCATCATCATCATCATCACATCACCTCACTCATCATCATCATCATCATCATTTGCCCTGCCGCATGGCATTGGTGATCATGGCCCTCGATACAAATCTATCCGTTGTTGCTGCAAGTACTCTCCAACCCTCTCCGTCCTCAGCCACCCAGCAAGTCCATCCAGTATTTTCTCCCTTGTTACAGACAACACAATAAACAAAACAAAACAAAAAAAGTTGGGGGGGGGGGAGTGGAGGGCGGGGGGCTTAAATGATCACTTTTTGAGGAAGGTGTAAGCAGCACTTTTCCAGAAAATTCTGACAGGATTAAAATCTGAGTGCTTTCGATGAGCTTCAATTTTTACTTCAACCGAAGCTTTTTCAATGTCGCAGTAGCCTTGAAAAGAACAAAATCTGTCATAATAAAAAGAAAAAAAAGACGTATGAAAAGGGAGATTGTTAGAAAGGCTTGACCTTCTCGTTTTATACATTGACGACATATCTCGGTGAAAATTTAATTTTAATGCCTCGTGGGATAGACCATAATAGTTTTACACTTCGTTACACTGCACAGAAAGGCTTAGATGAAAGACGCTTTATTACAAGTGTCAAAAAAAATATCTTGGCTTTTTTTTTTTTTTTCTTTTTGTCATAGTAAGTCATAAAATACTTAACGGTTCGTGAGAAGGGAGGAATTTTGAATTGGGGGGGGGGGGGGGGAGGGGGAGGGGGAGGAGGGGGATACACAATGGGAGTTTTGACTGTGACGTATCAATAGGCGATAAGGTCTTCAAAGGAAAGACCCCTTGGCAATAATGAATCGATTCTTTCACGTGCTTTGTTATCACAAAGTAGGCTGCCGCGGAATTTGTTGTTCGGCTGTCAGTTCTTTCGTCACTTTTTTCCCCCTTGAAAATGCATGCTAACATTAATTCCCCAGCTCTAAGCGTACAAGACTTTGAATTGTTTCTTTCAGTGGCCCCACTAGCTCTGCTGTTACAGCGCAGGGTTGTGTGTTCAATCCCTCCCTCTGTTTCCACCCATCCAGAGTTCAGTCCCTCTCTTCCCCCACTCCACAACCGCAGTTCCCTCCCTCAGTTCTCCCATCCAGAATTCCCTCTCTTGTTTCCCCCTAGCCAGAGTTCCCTCCCTCTGTTTCCACCAAATCTGGAGTTCCCTTCCTCCCCCCCAAGTTCCCTCCCCCCCCCCCCATCCAGAGTTCCCCCCTCTGCCCTCCCCTATCCAGAGTTCCCTCCCTGTCTTCTCCCCCCTATCCAGAGTTCCCTCCGTCTGTTCTCCCTCCCACCCGGAGACCCTACCTCTGTTCCCCCACCCCCACACGAAGTTCCCCTCCCTCTCTTTCTCCCTCCCTTGAACCCGTAGTTCCTCCTCCCTCTCATTCCCCTCCACCGGAAGTTCCTTCCTTCCCTCTGTTCCCCCCCACACCCGGAGTTCCCTACCTCTGTTACCCCCCCCCCCCCAATCTGGAGTTCCATCCACCCCTACCCGCAGTTCCCTCCCTCTGTTACCCCCCCCCCCCCACACACACACACACACGGAGTCCCCTCCCTCAGTTTCCCCCTCTACTCGGAGTTCCCTCACTCTGTTTCCTCTACCCCTACCTGGAGTTACCGCCCCCTGTTTGCCCCACCCCCATTCAGAGTTCCCTCCCTCTTCCCCCTACCCGGATTTCCCTCTCTCTCTCCCCCCACATCCCTCCCTCTGTTCCCCCACATTCGGGGTTCCCTCCCTCTGTTTACCCCACCCCTAACCGGAATTTCCTTCCTCTGTTCCCCCCCCCCCTCCAAATGGAGTTGCCTCCTGTTTTCCCCCCACTCGGAGTTCCCTCCTTTTTCCCCCACACCCGAGTTCCCTCCCTCTTTTTCCCCCACACCCGAGTTCTCTCCCTCTGTTTCCCCCACACCCGAGTTCTCTCCCTCTGTTCCCCCCCACCCGAGTTCTCTCCCTCTGTTCCCCCCCCCCCCCCCCTGGAGTTCTCTCCATCTGTTTCCCACCAGACACATCCGGAGTGCCCCTCCCTATTCCCCCCCACCCGAGTTCCCTCCCTCTCTCCCACCCACACCCGGAGTTCACTTCCTCTGTTCCCCCCAAACACCCAGAGTTCGATCCCTCTGTTTTCCCTTCCCCCACCCAGAGTTCCCTCCCTCTGTTTCCCTTTCCCACCACCCAGAGTTCCCCTTCCCTGTTCCCCACCTCCCCCACACACCCGGAGTTTCCCCCCCCCCCCTCTGTTCCCCCACACACACCTGGAGTTTCCTCCCTCTGTTCCCCACACCCAGAGTTCCCTCCCTCTGTTTCCCCCAACCTGGAGTTCCCTCCCTTTCTTCACCCCCCACCCACTTGGAGTTCCCTCCATCTCTTAACCCCTTCCACCTGGAGTTCCCTTCCTCCGTTTTCACCCCCTACCCGGAGTTCGCTTCCTCTGTTTCCCCCCAACCTGGAGTTCCCTCCTGTTTCCACCTTCACCCGGAGTTTCCTCTCTGTTTGCCCCGACCCGGAGTTCCTCCCTCTGTTCCCCCCCCCCCCCATCACCCAGAGTACCCTCCCTTTGCCCAACCTGCAGTTCCTTCGCTCTGTTCCCCCCTCCCCCCATACACACACACACCTGGAGTTCCCTCCCTCTGTTCTATCCTCCCACCCGGAGTTCCCTCCTTCCCTCTGTTCATCCACCTAGAGTTCCTTCCCTTTGTTACCCCCCCAAAGAGTTCACTCCCTTCCACTGGTCTCCACCCCCTATCCAGAGTTCCCTCCCTCTGTTCTCCACCCACCCCACCCCGAGTTCCCTCCCTCTGTTCTCCCCCCTCCCTTGAAGTTCCCTCCCTCTGTTCTACCCACATGGAGTTCCTTCCCTCTGTTCATCCTCCACCCAGAGTTCCCTATCACTGTCCCCCCCCCCCCCCCCATCCAGAGTTTCCTCCCTCTGTTACCCCCTGGAGTTGCCTCCCTATGTTCCCCCACCCAGAGTTTCCTCCCATTGTTCCCCCACCTTGAGTTCCAGCCCTCTGCTACCCCCCCCCCCCCACAGAGTTCCCACTCTCCGTCACCCCCTGGAGTTCCCACCCTCTGTTTCTTCCCCACCCAGAGTTCCCTTCGTTTGTTCCCTCCCCCGCCCGGAATACCCTCTCTCTGTTACCCCACGGAGTTCCCTTCCTCTGTTTCCAGCCAACCCGGAAAGGTCACTAGGACTGTGTTCCCACACTGAGACTCAGTAAAGTGTTGAAGACCCCCGGTATTAGCTGGATGTCCCAAAGAGTATTGATTCCGCTACCTCCCTGCTAGATACACAGACGAAACAACCCTGAAGGTGCCAAGCGTCTTTTAGGTTTCCAGACGCACATGCGAAGACCCAATCGTTCGGTCATTGCTGTTACTTTGGCAAAACACTTCGCCCGACGAAGAATACCAAAGAATGAATAAATACCAATCAAACAAAATTCAAAAAGAATGGTTATAGAACTGAACTGTCACATGGGCAAAGCGACGGCAGATGTCAACAAGCTAATATCTGGAATAGCAAGAAAATTTCACTCAAACTAAAATTGCGATTCTACAACTCCAACGTTATGTCAACTGTACAATTGTGAAACGTGGTACTTGAAAACAAGCCAGAATAAAAAGCTCGAATCCTTTTACCTCGAGTACCTACGCAAGATCTTGGGCATCAAATGGAAAGTCAGTGACAACGATTAAGTAAGGTCAAGAGGCAAACAGATCCCAGTTATCAACATCAATCTGCAAGCGTCGACTAATTGTCTGGGCCATACTACTATACTGCCATCTTCCAGATATGCCAACAAAGTCCTGAACTAGAACCCAGAGTATAGCGAAGGAGGGGAAGACCAAAAATGAACTGGCGGCAGATGGTCGACAAAAACCTGTAACTGATGGATAGACGCTGGAGTGATGACCTGAGACTCTGCCGACCAAACCCGATAGAGCACTCTTGCCTTCATATACACCACACGATGCGGGAGCGGAGAGCGAAAAAAACCAACAACAAAAAACAAAACAAAAAACAGACCACAATAATGCAACTTCTGTTGTCCGATGTCCTTGCTAGTCTTCATATTTGTGCCGGTGGTAGTTTTTTTTTATCATTTCTATCGTTTTCTTTCATTTTTTGTAGTTAATGTTCTGATCTCTCTTCTTGTTCTTCTGCTTTACTTTATTATGTTCATATTTATTTATTTATTTTGGGAGGGCAAAGGGTTGTTCCTTGTCGATCTAGTTTTCATTGATGTTATTGTGGTTTTTCGTCTCATTGGTTTCTTGTTGTTGCTGTTTATGCAGTCATTTCATTGTCCTTGTGGTATGTGGTAGTCGTCTTGTTCCAGTTCTGATTTCATGGTTACTGATCATTTTTCTTGTCCTTTTGTTTTCTTGCTGGTGTGTACTGATTGTGTTTATTGTTGCCATTGTTGTCTGTTACTTTGCTCTAGCTGGTTCATCTTTGTTGATGTTATTGTCTCGTTCTTTTATTTTCTACATTTTTTTTGCTGCTCTAATCCTTGTTGTGGTGTTAATTTTCATCCTGCTTTCTTGGTCTTGTGTTTTCTGTATTATTTTGTTCTCCATAGTCATATTCTTGCTATTCCTGGTGCTTTTTTTTCCGAAGAGTTGGGGGTTTTTTGTTTGTTTTTGTTCTGTTCATGTTTGTTTTTGCTTGTTTGTTGGTTTATTATTTTGTTTAGGATTTCTTCCTTTCTGTGTCTTTGATTGTTTGTTCGTGGTTTTCTTTGTTTTGTTTTTTTTGTTTTTGTTTCCCGTTTTGATTGTTTCTTTAATTATTTTTTTCGTGTCTTCTTTCTGGTGAGATGGCTACCGTGTGGCATTGGAAGCTGGGCGGTGGTTGTTTGGCCAGTGGTGAGACGTTTGTCATCTCCCCCACCTTGCCATTCAGCTTGTGACAGGTAACCAATGACTAGGCCCGAATGGATCGTGCTTGGGGAGATGGCTAATATGAGGCGCCGGGAGCTCTGGGAGGTGACTGTTTAGGCGGTGGTGAGGCTTTGTTGTTCTGGGTCCAATCCAGCACCTTCGTGTGTTTCTTGTTAACGTTTCTCTCCGTATTTGCTTCTTCTGTCTTAAATCGTTTGTTTCTCGTTTGGATTTAAAACTTTTCTTAACAATTTCTTTCTTCTGATTTTGTTTCTGTCTTTCATTGTTTCTTTCCGCCTTTCTTTCTTTGCTTTTTTGAAGAATACATTTCTTTTTTTTTTTAATAATTGCTTCAATATTTGGTTGTATTTTCTTTATATGTTTTTTGCTTTTTTTGAATTTTTTTTCGGTTATTTGTCTTTTTCTGTGATTATTTATTTCTGTGATTGTATGTCTGTGTCTTTCTTTACTATTTTCTTTGTTTCTTTCTTCATGTCTTATTCTGATTGTGTATTTCTTTGTTTTTGTTTTTATATCCCTTTTTGTGATTGTTTCAGTCTTTGTTTCTTTCTATCATTGTACGTTTGTTTTTGTTTTTGTTTTTGTTTTTGTTTTTGTTTGTTTTTTGGTCAGTTTTTTTGTTTTTGTTTTTGTTTTTTGTTTTCGTGTTTATTTCTTAGTTTTTGAATTTTCTACTGAATGTTTTTTTTTGTTTGTTTTCTTTCTTTGATTGTATGTTTCATTTTTCTTTGTTATTCTTTTTTGTGGCCGTATATTTCTTCGTTGTTGTTTTTTGTTTTGTTGTTTGTTTGGTTGGTTGGTTGGTTTTTTGTTAGTTTTTTTGTGATCGTTTCTTGATTTGATTCTTTTATTGTCTTTCTTTGATTTTTTCTTTGATTGCATTTCTTTGTGTTGTTTTGTCGTTATTGTTGTTTATTGTATATGTCTTTTTTTGTTTGTCTTTTTTGTTGATCACAATAAGGGGAGAATGCCTGGCAGCTGTGTGAGACGGTGGCCGAGTGGCTGCCAAACAGAGATGAAAGCCCAGAGTAAGGCAAGACAGGGCTCTTCCATTTTATCTTGGTTCGGTGGTTGACCTGGACCTGGGTGGTGCACTTGTCATCTATCCACCTTGCCGTTCAGTTTGTAAGCAAGGTAATCCATGACCGGGTCCGAATGGGTCATGCAGCGCATGGACAGCTCCCCTTTGTTTGGTGAAGTGACTACCGTGTGGCGTCGGGAGATACGGGAAGTGTTTGTCCGGAAAGTGGTGAGGCATTAATACTCCGGATCTTATAAACATCCCTCGGGTGTTTCTTGTTAACAACCCTTCTTGTGGTGGCCGTTTTTTGTTGGGTTTTTTTCCTCGTGTTTTCTTGTTTCTGTCTTTTTTGTTTTGTTTTGTTTTGTCTTGATTTTTTCTTTTTTGCTCGTTTGTTTCTTTGTTTCTTCTTTTTTTGTGATTTTTTTTTCCTGGATTGCTTCTACTTTTTCTTTCTGCTTTTGTTTCTTTTTTCCCCTTGTGTCTCTTGTTCCAGCTTTGTTTTTTCCTTTTGCTTTCTTCTTCGTGTGCTTCTTTGTTTCAGTCTCTTTTTCTTTGCTTGTTCCTCTGTTGTTGCTGTTTTCTTGTTTTTGTTTTTGTTTTTTCCTTCCCGTTTATGTTTGATCCGTTTTTGCTTCTTTACTTGGTTTGCGTCTTTGTTGTCTTGTTTTTGTGTGCACTGCTTTCTTGTTTTGGCTGGTCTTTTGTTTTGTGGGATTTTTCTGTTTTGGTCCTTTGTTCCATTCTTCACTTCTTGACTTGCATTCTTGCATTCTTTTTCTCATGATTTTGTGTTTGTGATCGTGCATTCACGCTTGACAAAGGCCAGTTGGCCGAAAATTTGCGCCTGTCTTCTCTTGTTGTATTGAATACGCATTCTGATTCGATTTTCATGTTTTTCTGGTTCCCGTTTGCTTGGACGCAGGCAGTCGCACTTGTTTTGGATTATGCATTCTTGCAGTTGTTTTTGCTTTTTGCATGGCTATAAGTCACGGGTTTTTTTTTCAGTTGGTGTTTTTCTGGTTCTTGTTGACTTAAGTGTTGCTTTTGTTTTTTTTTGCCTTTTTGTTTTACTTCTTCAGTTTTTTGTTTGAGTTTTTTCTCAATTTTGGTAATAGTGCTCGTACGTTTCGTGTTTGGTTTTGTTTTTGGTTTTATTTTCATTTGTGTTTTGCGTTTTGCTCTTCGTGTTCTGTGCATTTGTGATTTTTTTTCCTAGTTGCTTTTGTTATTGTCTTCTCGTTTTTTGTTCGTTTCAGTAGTTTTCTCATTTCGTGTTCTTGCTGGTGCTCTTGGTGTAGTACATCTGGTAACTGTTGATATTGTTCTTATACTCTTACTTCTTCACGTTTGCTCTTGTGGACGTGCTTGTATTTGTTCTTGTTCTTTTTGACTGTAAATGTATTCACATTTTATTCGTTTGTTCGTTTTGTTTCTGTGTGTGGTTTTTTTTTTTTTTTTTTTTTTTTTTGCTCGCTTGTTTTTCTTTTTTCTTTCTTTTTATTGTGATTTGTTTTCCTGGTTTGCTTCTTTTCTTTCTTTCTGCTTTTGTTTCTTTTTTCCCCTTGTATCTCTTGTTCCAGCTTTGTTTTTTCCTTTTGCTTTCTTCTTTGTGTGCTTCTTTGTTTCAGTCTCTTTTTCTTTGCTTGTTCCCGTTTTTCTTCCCGTTTGTGTCTAATCCGCTTTTGCTACCTTGGTTTCCTTCTTTGTTGTCTTATTTTTGTGTGCACTGCTTTCTGTTTTGGTTAGTTATTTGTTTTTGGGTTTCTTTGTTTTGTTCCTTACTTTGTTCATTTCTTCACTTCTTGACATGCATTCCTGCAGTTGTTTTCGCTTTTTGCATGACTATCAGTCTTGTCTTTTTTTTTCCAATTGGTGTTTTTCTGGTTCTTGTTGACTTAAGTGTTGCTTTTGTTTTTTGCTTTTTTGTTTGACTTTTTGAGTTTTTATTTTTTTCCTAGTTTCCTTCTCTTCTTTCTTTATGCTTTTGTTTCACTTTTCCCCGTGTATTTCTTGTTCCAGCTTGTTTCTTCCTTTTGTTTCCTTTTTGGTGTGCTTCTTTGTTTCAGTCTCTTTAACTTTGCTTGTTCCTTTGTTTTTCTTCTCGTTTATATCTAATCCGTTTTTTGCTTCTTTATTTGGTTTGCTTCTTTGTTGTCTTATATTTGTGTGCACTGCTTTCTGTTATGTTGGTTCTTTGTTTTGGGGTGTCTTTCTGTTTTGTTCTTATTTTCTTTCTTCACTTCTTGACATGCATTCCATCAGTTGTTTTTGCTTCTTGCATGACTTTAAGTCATGTTTTTTTTTCAGTTGGTGTTTTTCTGATTCGTGTTGACTTTTGTTTTTTTTTTGCTTTTTTGCTTGACTTCTTGGGTTTTTTGTTTGATTTTTTTCTTAATTTTGGTAATAGTGATAATACATTTCGTGTTTTGTTTTGTTTTTGGCTTTATTTTCATTTTGTTTTGCGTTTTGCTCTTCGTGTTCTGTGCATTTGTGTTTTTCCCTGGTTGCTTTTCTTATTGTCTTTCGTTTCTTGCTCGTTTCAGTACTTTTCTTATTTCGTTTCTTGCTGGTGCTCTTGGTGTAGTATTTCTGGTAACTGTTGATACTGTTCTTATACTCTTCCTTCTTCACGTTTGCTCTTGTTGCGTGCTCGTGTTTCTTCTTGTTTTTGTTGACTCATTGTTGCTGTTATTTTGTGCATTTGTCTAATTTCTTGTTGTCTTTGCTTTATTCTTCTTGATATTGTTTTGTTTTCTTTTTGTTGTTGATCTTGTTGCTCTTGCCAATGTTTCTTCTTTTTGTCATATTTTTTGTTTAATTTTGTTTATTAATTTGTTTATTAATTTTTGGTTTTAATCTTGCTGCCCTGGTTCTGCTTCGAGTGTTTTCTTATTCCTGATATTCTGGACGCTCTTGATGTTGTGGTTGGGTAGTTTGTTGATATTGTTTTCATGCTCTCGCCATTGTTGGGTTTGATATTTTGCTCCGTATTTTTCCTCAGTACCTGCTTCTTTATTGTTTTCGTTGTCCTTTTTGTTATTGCCGGTTGTCGTCGTTTTCATGGCTGTTTCGTTACTTCTTTTGGCGTCGCTCTCGGAGTTTTGCTCCTGCCGCCGCAGTCATCATTATTGTCGTCTTCATCCTTGTTCTTACTATTGTTTTTATTCTTCTTCGGGTTGTTTTTCGTGTTGCTTTTCTTGGTTTTGATCTGTGTTCTTGTTCTGGATCTTCTTGCTTTTATTATTATTATTTTTCTTGTTCTTGTTTTTGGTCTTGTTCTTATTGTTGTCTTGTTCTTATTGTTCTTGTTTTTCTAGTTCTTGTTTTTGTTCTTTTTCTTGCTCTTTTTCTTCTTGCTGTTGTTTTTATTCATCTTCTTGTTCTTTTTTTTTTTGTCTTGTCTTGTTTGTTGTTCTGCTTGTGTTCATGTTGTTCGTGTTCTTGTTGTTCATGATCTCGTTCTTGTTTTTCTCGTTTTTGTTCTTTTCGCTCTTGTTCTTTTCTTGTTGTTGCTGTTGTTGAATTATGCAACGCATGGACACCCCTTCCCTCCCCCATGTTTGGCGAAATGGCCACCGTGTGGCGACTTAAGCTGGGAGGTGATTGTCCGGTCAATGGCGGGGCATTGTTTCTCTGCGTCCCATCCAATATACCCAGGTGTATGTTAATAACGTGTTTTATTGTGGTTGTTTTTGACTTCTTGTTGCCTGCTCTTGTTTTGAGGTTTGTTCTTTTGTGTGTGTACGTATGTTTTGTGTTTTGTTGTTTTTATTCTGGTTGCTCTTGTTTTCTCTTTTGTTCTTTTGCGTTTATCTTGTTCAACTTTTTAAACTTTTCTCTTCTTGTTCATGTTAGCGGGCTTGGTGCTGTAGGGCGTCGTTTTTGTTCTTCTTGCTCTTGTTGTTTTCCTGTTTTTGTTCGTGTTTGTCTTGTATTAGTTCTGCTTGTATTTCATTCTTCCTGTTCCTGTTGGTGTTGTGCGTTGTGACACTGGCATTTGTTGATAATGTTATGATAAATGTACTCCATGTCAGGTTTTGCTCTTCTACCCTCGTTCTTTCTTCTTGATCTTTGTTTGTATCCTCTTTATTGTCGTTCCTCTTTTTCTTGTTGCTCTTAAAATTCATTTTGGGGGGATGGAAGAGGCTTGCATTTGTGTAGTTTAATTTATTTTGTGTTTTACGTGTATGTTTCGGTTCTTTTAAGTGGTGGGGTCAAGTTGTTTTTTTTACTTGCCCTTCTTGCCTTTTGTCTGTATTCCAGTTCTTTCGTTTGTCTTGTTCCATGTCATCTTTTCCTTCTGTTCTTGTTCCGTTTATTATTTCTTGTTTTTCCGCTCTTGGCTTTCATTTGCATTTCCGCCAAATGTTTCTTCTGTTCTTTTGGTTTCTTAGTTTCCCTTCTTTTTGTTTCGTGATTTTGTTTGTTATCGTGTTCTTAGGTTTTGTTTCAGTTGCTGCCATGTCTTTTTTTCTCGCGTTTTGTTTTTTATTTATTTGTTCCTTGTTTTCTTGGTAATACGTTCCTCTTTTTTTGTTTTCCTTTTCTATTTTGTTAGTATTTTATTAATCATGGTTTACTCGTCTTTCTGTTGTTTTCGTGTTTAATTTTCTTCTTTTTTGTTGTTGTCCTTGTTCTTGCCTTTCTTGTTCGTGTTCCCTTGTGTCTTTTTCATTTCCTCTTCATCTTTTTGTTCCTTCTTTTATTTTACATGTTTTTTGTGTTGTTTTGTTTGTTTTTCTTGTTTTCTTGGTTTCTCCTTTATGCTTTTTTCTGGTTTCTATAACATATAAAATGGAAGTCTTACTTGGTTTTGATCTTCCTGCTTTGCTGCTGCTGCTGCTGTTTTACGATGCAGAGCGTACTCTACTATCCTGGCGTGGTGTGAGGTCATTACAGGCAAACTGCAACAATGTGAGACCAAAATTGTATGTGCAAAGGCTTACACAAAATGCGTAAATAGACAAAACAGAAAAATTAAAAAGTCCAAATGATTGAAAAGATATAAACATAAATGGGTACAGACGTACAAGGTAAACAGTGGATGCATGCTTAGACATGTCGATAGACAGGGGCGGACAGATGGATAGAAGTACAATATTCCACGACAAAAGAACTGCTCCCGGCAAAATCGTGTAGAAAACTCGACGTCGACTATGGATGATGCGCCATAGTGTCGTGTCGATTCGAGTTGACGCCTCTTGAGCAGCATCCGCTGTGGCTGGTAAGGCCCACGCGGTAAAGGCAGGCGAGAAGGTACACTAGTTCGATTCGGTTTTAGTCCCTTTCCGAAGGGCTAGACGTCCAGTTCAAATTTCCGGTCAAACTAAGGAGAAAAGTCAACGCCTCTTACGGTAAACGAACCCTGGAGCAGCGAATTTAGTTATTGGCAGGCGAACATCTTAACCAGTCTGCCATTTTTTTGCACGAAGGAAAACGCGAAAGAGGAAGACCAAGGATATCATGGCACGAACAGAACAAGGAGATCTCAAGGCCCTGAAGGACGTACACAGGCCGACTCAGAACAGAGGAGGGGAGATCTTCAGTGTTCTAGATGCCAACGATGTATTGGACTGAGTCTGTCCGTCATCAGACGGAGAACAGATTGGCACAGCCATCACAATGTTGAAATCCTCACCACCTCACTACCCCTCTCGCAAACCCTCCCCCTTCTTCTATCCATCCCATCCCACCCATCCCCAGTTTTCAGTTTAGGTCTAGTTACTTACTGGGTCATCATGGAGATAGGACGAGATGGACCAGACGGCGGGGAAACGTGTAAATGACGCCTTGTGTGGTGTTGACACGGGTCCTGGATGTGCTGGGCTTTCTGTCCACTGAAGGCACAGTGAAGGAGGATCACAGTCTCTGTCACCTTTCTGTGGACATAGGAACTTTTATTAGAATGCATAACATACTAATCATGGTTCACACTATTCTGGTCATATATCTGTTGTGACTGGGATTTAAAAAGCGCACCGTTCTGAATAAAAACAGCAATAATCATGGTTCACGATATTTTGGTCTTGTGCTTGTTGTGCCTGGAATTGAAAAGGCGCACCGTTCTGGATAGAAACGGTAATATTCATGTTTGAACAACCCAAATCAGGGACTCTCACAGTGGGCAAGGCAACCCTAGAGCAGCATCTCAGGGAAACATATTTCGATTCTCAGCGCGAAGCACCACTTGAAATCCAGAATCTGGTTTGGCCTGCAGCGCCAGAAGGAAAATTCAATAACAAACCACCAACACTGGATGAAGTGAAGAACGTAGTAAAGAAAGCCAGAGCCAAGTCAGCACCTGGACCAAACGGAATACCATACCTGCTCTACAAGAAATGCCCAAAAGTGCTCGAGTGGCTCCACAAGATGATTCGATCAGCATGGAGGAACCAGAAGATCAGCGACCAATGGATGAGAGCTGAAGGAGTGTACATTCCGAAGGAGCAGAACTCCAGCAGCATCAACCAGTTCAGGCCAATATCACTTCTGAACGTCGAGGGGAAAATCTTCTTCTCTGTTATGGCAGCAAGATTGACAAAATACCTGACTGAAAACAAGTATCTGGATATGTCAGTCCAAAAGGGAGGTATACCAGAAATGCCTGGATGCTTGGAACATGCCACGTTGATTTGGGATGCCATCCAAAAGGCAAGAACAGACAAGAGACATTGACGTAGTTTGGCTTGATCTGGCGAATGCATATGGATCAGTTCCACACGATATGATCCAGCTGGCTCTTGAAATGTATCACATCCCAGAAAACATCCGAATAATGCTGAGGAAGTATTTCCAAGGGTTCTCAATGCGGTTCTCTACCAAAGAATACACCACGGACTGGATAGACCTAGAGGTGGGCATTGCAATGGGCTGTGCAATCTCTCCCATACTGTTCGTGTTGACAATGGAAGTCATCTTGAAAGCTGCAATGAAGAGTTCAGGTCCAGTGAATCTGGGAGATGGATACCAGATGCCTCCTCTGAAAGCTTTCATGGATGACACAACAGTCTTGTCCACGAATGAGGAAGAGACACACCAAATTTAAAGCAGCTGGATGAGCTGGTGGCCTCTTCAAGAATGAGGTTCAAACCAAAGAAATCCCGAAGTCTCTCACTGCGAAAAGGAAAAGTGGCAGATTCAGTCAAATTCATGGTAGCCAACCAAGCCATCCCCACTGTCACAGAAGAGCCAGTAAAAAGTCTCGGAAGATGGTATGATGACTCCCTGAAAGACACACAAAAGAGATGTGAAACCAAGCAAACAGCAGAAGAAGGACTGCCAGGCAAATAAAAAGTCTGGTGTCTACAGTTCATGCTGATACCAAAGCTGCTGTGGCCACTGCTAATCTATGATATTTGCACCAGCACAGTGGAAGCAATGGAAGCCAAAATCAACAAATACACAAGAAAATGGCTCGGTGTCCCACCTGGTCTCACTGATGTTGCATTCTACTGTCGTCAAGCAATGCTGAAGCTACCTCTCAAATCCATAGTGGAGGAATACAAAGTTGGAAAAGCAAGACTGTTGAGCATGCTGGAGGAATCGAAGACAATATCGTGAGATCAGTTCAGCCAAAGCTGAGAACTGGCAGAAAATGGAAAGTCCAAGAGGCTGTAAACAATGCCAAGAGAAACCTCGGCATCAAAGAAATAATTGGACACACGCAAACCAACAGACAGGGACTGGGAGCAACAAAAATGCAGTGGTGGTCCAAAGCCAAAAGGAAGGAAAAAAGAGACATGATCATACAGGAGTTGAAGAAAGAAGAAGATGTCAAAAGAGTGCAGAAGGCAGTCCAGCAAGGTCAACAGGGGCAATGGACAACATGGGGCAGTGCACTCCAAAAAGTCTCAGCTGGAACGATATGTGGCACATGGCTCCTCTAAGGATAAGCTTCCTCCTCAGATCTGTATATGACCTGCTCCCCTCGAATGCAAACTTAGTGAAATGGGGGAAATCAGATGACCCAGCATGTCCGCTCTGTCAGAAGAAACAAACAGTGGAACATGTCCTAAGCTCTTGCAAAGTAGCGCTAGCCCAAGGAAGGTATACATGGAGGCACAACCAAGTTCTGAAAGTGATCACAGACGTGGTTAGCGAAAAAACCATGACCCCAAACGCACCAATTGCTATGACAACGTTCTACAAAGCAGGAGGGAAACAGGTCTGGCCCGAAATTGCTATGACAACCAGCACATTGCCAAAGGGTCTTCTGGATGGAACAGTCGACTGGGAGTGTACAGCAGACACCCAGAGTGGAGAAATTACCCAGATGTCATCAGCAAGACAGGCATGAGACCAGACATCGCTCTCCACTCTGACTCCTCGAAACAAATGATTCTGATAGAACTCACTGTCCCATACGAAAGCAGAATGGAAGAAGCACATATCTACAAGACCGAAAAATACGCCGGTCTTGCCAGCACCCTGAAGAAAGCAGGTCTGCGGGTCAAAATCTTCGCCATAGAGGTCGGGGCAAGAGGGTTTGTTGGCACCTCCGCTTATGATCTCATGAAACAACTCGCCATTTCTGGGAAGAAGATGACTAGAGCCCTTAAAGCGATGGCAGAGGCAGCAGAAAGAGCTCAAGCTGGATCTGGGCAAGGAGGAACCAAAGTGGACTTCATAAGGATTAAATTCCCTACAGATGATGTGTGCCCCGTTAGCACATTGGTAAAACCGCGTACCGCAGTTCTGAAGCGCACAATCGCCCAGGTTCGTTCCCCGGCGTGGGAAAAAAATAAAATAAAAAAATAAACAGCAGAAGGCATCCAGGAATCATGACCTGGATGTGGCCCGGCCCCCCAAGAGTGTAAGGAGTTCAGGGCCGAAACACTTGTCTAAAGGGGGTTACTTCTCTGAAGACTTTGTCTAGCTCTCCCTAGAGTTTCTTTCTACCATGGTTCACGATATTCTGATCATGTGTTTGTTGTGCTTGGGATTAAAAAGGCGCACTGTTTCAGATACTGATATACCTGATGGACTGCTTTGTTGTTCACATCGAATGTCAAGGTTTCCCGTGTGACAAACGGACAGCTCCTTCCGGGGAAAGGAAATCGCCGAAGTGTGTTGTCACATTTTTATAGTGTATTTTTGTTTATTCATTAACACATTTTTCTACAGAACTTTTAACAGACGCAATTCTTTCATTACCGTATGATCTTCAACGTGCGCTAGATGTATACTGTATACGGAACTTGTTTATCTCATCTTAAAGACTAGCAATC
>CM060309.1:22814808-22822308 GCA_030674185.1 Monoplex corrugatus
GTGATTTGTGTGTGTTTGTGGCAAATGAAGGATATCTTCAAAGACTCGAATATCTACTACATACGAAGAAAACAGCTCTGCCAGAATCTGTTGATCTGAAGTGAAGACGAGAGAAAACACAGTGAGTTCTTTGTTTCATCGTCTGCATGATTATATGCATGTGTCTGTCGCTCTGTCTCTATCTCTCTTTTTTTTTCCCCTGTCGGTGTCTCTCTGTTTGTCTGTTTGTGTAGATCTTGCGATACACGAATCGAGATTTCGTCAGTCTAGATCAAAGCGCAGCCATTTTTGTTGTCTGCTCTCTCTCTATCTCTCTCTCTCTTTCTTTCTCTCTCTCTCTCTCTTTCACTCTTTCTTTCTTTCTCTGTCTCTCTCTCTCTCTCTCACCCTCCCTTTCTCTCCCTCCCTCCCTCTCTCTCTCTCTGTCTGTCTCTCTGTTTGCCTCTTCTTTCTCTCACCCTCCCTTTCTCTCCCTCCCTCCCTCTCTGAGTCTCTCTCTCTCCTCTCTCTGTCTCTCTCTGTCTCTGTCTTTCTCTCTGTGTGTCTTTTTCTCTCTCTGTCTCATCTTCCCCCCCCCCCCCCCACCCTCCTCTGACCCCGATTTTATGTTTTCGATTCGAAGTTTTTTTACCAATCGTGTAAAATTTTGAAAATTTCGACATCGACCCCCACCCCCATCCCACCCCCTTTGTTGAAAATAAACAAAAAAACTGCCTGTATAAACAAGTAAGGTAACAAGAAAACGGATGAATAAACAAATAAATGGACATCAAATAAAGAAAACAGCCAGCATGCACATCCTCAAAGTAGCCTACATCAGTCTCTTTAATTAATAACAGTGATGTTGACTACTTGTACAGCTTCTCATCTCATAACAACCCCGAAGCGTTTCACAATAAATAATGAAAGTGGCAGAGGGGGGGGGGGGACATATGTGAAGGAAATACACATGAATTCCTACTGCTGTGGCAGTTTAAAAACAAAACAAAACAAAACAAAACAAACGAGAACAACAACAAGAACAACAACAACAACACATTAGAACATTAGAATATCGTCACATAAATTTGATAGGTCTTTCATCCCCAACTGGGGCATGGAGTAATAGTATGGTTTGTTTTATTTGATCTGGTTTTTGTTTGTTAGTTTATTTATCTTTCTTTGTTTTTCTTGTTGTTGTTGTTGTTGTCTAAAAGTGATTATTTCATTTTGACAAGAGAGAGGTAGACTCTATACGCTTTTGTCGAATGTCTATGACGAAAAAAAAAAAAGTGAACAAGATTTTTTTCAGCTTTTTGAAAGTGGACAAAGTGGATCTTTACCTAATGTGGTCAAAGCATGGACGGTTAATTAATTAAGGAGAGATGAAAGCGTCAGTTTGGAAGATAAAGACACCAATCTCTAAGTCGGGCGAACCAAAACAATGAATGAAGTGCCAAAAATCAGCTCTTTTTGAAGAAGGTCTGTGAACAGCACATTTTTCCATGAACTTTTGACTATACTTAAAAAATCTGTTTTCATTGTCTTTACAAGTGTCCCCCGTGCACGCCAAGTTTAATCTCAGCTGCAGTTCCCTCAAGGTTACAGAAGGTCGGACGTTTTTGTGTGTTTGTGGAGATCAGATTTTCCCATTGTTGTCTACAGTGCGTGTTTGCTTCTGTAGATTGGGAGGGAATTTTTCTTAGCTCTTTCTTTGAATGTATCTTAGATGGACAAAGATGGTGCGTGCATTATGCTGTTTGTTGAATTCTCTCTTTCTGTCTGTCTGTCTGTCTGTCTGTCTGTGTCTCTGTCTGTCTGTCTTCTCTCTCTTTCTCTGTCTCTGTCTCTCTGTCTCTCTCTCTATTCTCTCTGTCTCTGCTCTGTCTTTGTCTCTCTGTCTGTCTCTGTCTCTGTCTGTCTGTCTGTCTCTGTCTGTGTTTGTCTGTTTGTCTCTCTTTCTCTGGCTGTCTCTCTGTCTCTCTCTGTTCTCTCTCTGTCTCTCTTGTTCTGTCTCTGTCTGTCTCTGTCTCTTTGTCTGTCTGTCTCTCCCTCTCTCTCTGTCTGTCTCTGTCTCCCTGTCTCTGTCTCTGTCTCTGTCTCTGTCTCTCTCTCTGTCTGTCTGTCTCTCTACTCTCTCTGTGTCTCTGTCTCTGTCTCTGTCTCTGTCTGTCTGTCTCTCTCTCTCGTCTTTGGTGCTGTATTAACAGTGGACTCTTCCCTTTGCTTCCTTTTGTCTTGTTTTCATTTTTCTTTCATGGGCTGCTCTGGGCATTTGATTCTGCATCTGGAGTCTGGGTCCCCCCATGCTTCTGTGATTGCTTGTGTTGGGTCCTTTCTCTGTCCATGTTCCGTATGACAGTGAGTGACCATGACAAGTACCAAAACTGGATTTTCTGGAAAAACATTTCATTGAAAAAAGGAAGATTGTTAGAGTGGCGTGACTATCTGTATTTTGTGATGATGATACATTTTATGTAAGTTTTTGACTTTCAGTTTCAGTTTCTATTTCTCGAGATAGAGTCTCTGCGCTCGGAATGATTTCCATATGCTCTGATACCAGTGATGCCATGTGATGGAGAAGATCCAATATGATCATGGCATCATCATCATCATCATCAGGTGCCCTGCCGCATGGCGTTGGCGACCATGGACTTCCAAGTTCCAACCATCTCTATCTTTCGTTGTCCCCAGCATCTCCCCCACCCTTCTCATCCCCAGCCACTCTGCAAGTCCGTCCAGCATTCTCTCCCTGGATCTACCTAGTGCTCTCTTTCCGTCCAGCTTCCCGCTGTGACCAAGTGCTCCAATCCCCCTTCCTCATAAATTGGCCTATAAATGTTGGCTACCTGGCTGAACCTATCTCTCTCAGTGACAAAAAAGCTACTTACTGCGTATAAATGTTGCGTGTCTTTTCCTAATCTTCCTTATGAGTGATCTACTTGTGTCTGCCTCCATCAAGACTGTCTCGTTTGTTTTCTTTGCTGTCCATGGAACTCTCAACATTCTTCTGAGAAACCACATCTCGGCTGCCTCAATCTTGCTCTGGCTTTGCTTGTTGGCATCATGGCATACCTTATACTAATATAGTTATACGAGTACTTATAGGCATAATTTTACATTATAAGTCCTCTAATTCAACGTGATCCGCCCGAGAATGGAATCCAGAACCCCAGTGTTAAGTCCTTGGCGCTCTAATTTTTTTAAAGATTTTTATATAAAAAGGGAGATTATTAGAATGGCTCGACCGTCTTGTTTTGGATTCTGTTTATTTGGACAGAGGGCGTGTGTGCGGCCTTCACAGATCAGTCTTTGATTCAGAGAAAAAGAAGAGATCTGTTCTCAATGACTCATGCTGATGCTGCCTGCCTCGGTGCGTGCTCGTGTGTGTGTGTGTGTGTGTGTGTGTGTGTGTGTGTGTGTGTGTGTGTGTGTGTGTGTTCGTTTTGTGTGTATGTGTGTGTGTGTGTGAGTGTGTGTGTTTGTGTGTGTGTTTGTATATGTGTGTGTGTGCGTGTGTTCGTGTGTGTGTGTGAGTGCGTGTGCGTGTGCGTAAATGTGTGTGTGTGTTGTGTGTGTGTGTGTGTGTGTGTGGGGTGTGTGTGTATGTGTGTGTGTAAGTGTGTGTGTGTGTGTGTGTGTGTGTGTGTGAGTGTGTGATGTGTGTGTGTGAGTGTGTGTGATGTGTGTGAGTGTGTGTGAGTGTTGGTGATGTGTGTGATGTGTGTAGTGTGTGGAGATGTATGTGTGTGATGTGTGTGTGATGTGAGAGAGAGAGAGAGAGTAGATAGATAGATAGAAGAGAGAAGAGAGAGAGAGAGAGAGAGAGAGAGAGAGGATGTATGGAAATCGATGCCTAAAAAGTGCATAGTGCGCTCAGGGCATGTAAACCACACAAATAAGCAGTTGAGTGTGCCGCCATACATTGTTTGTACAAGTGTAGCAATGTTGTCTCGAAGGGGATATTATCTTCATTCACACACACACACACACACACACACACACACACACACACACACACACACACACACACACACACACACACACACGCACACACACACACATACAAACACACACACATACACACACACACACACACACACACACACACACACACACACACGCAAAACACACGCACGCACACACTCTGCATTCACACACACACACACACACACACACACACGCACATACACACACACATACACGCGCATACAAACACACATACACACACACACACACACACACACACATACACACACACACTCACACACTCACCAGTCGCCGTGGTGTAGTGGTTAGCGCAACGAACTACACGCTTGATGGTTGTGGATTCGTATCCACACCAGTCCCTTCAAAAATTGTTGCGGAATTTTTCGACTCCAGTCGGCTCCTGTCTCAGGGATGAGTATAGCCTATAGGTATTATGTACCTTCCAGGAACAAATGCAAGGAAGACAACCGTGCTTTCCCTCTCTCAGGGGTAAGTATAGCCTGTAGGTATCAATCACATGTATCTTCCAAAAACGAATGCAAGGGACACAACCGTGCTTTCTTCTCTCTCAGGGATGAGTACAGCCTATATGTATCTACATGTGCCTTCCAAAAACACGGGAGTTAAAGCCAAGGGAATGTTATATGTGTGCAAAAAAAAAAACAACAAGTCATTAGCTTCTCGTCGCATCAAACCTTTGCCAAGACTGGTGAAGTGTTCGCTCAAACAAAAGCGGTTCTTTGCAAAATGGAAAAGTTGGCAAAAGCAGAAGCAAATTATACGCATACATGCACACACACGTGCACGTACGCACTCAGAACTACGTCAGTCTGTCTGTCTGTCTATCTATCTATCCGTCCGTTGATCTATCTATCTAATCTATCTATCTATCTATCTATCTATCTATCTATCTATCTATCTATTTATCTATCTATCTATCTATCTATCTATCTATTTATCTATCTTTCTGTCTGTCTATCTATCTGTCTATCTATCTGTCTATCTACCTATCTATCTGTCTATCTATCTATCTATCTATCTATCTATCTGTTGTCCGTTTGTCTGTCTGTCTATCTGTCTATCTATCTATCCATATCTGTCTATCTGTCTATCTGCCTGTCTATCTCTATGTCTATCTGTCTATCTATCATCTATCTATCTATCTATCTATCTATTATCTATCTGTCTGTCTATCTATATATCAATTGATCGATCTGTCCATCTGTCTATCTGTCAGTCTATCTATCTATCAGCATACATCATATACACACATACATGCGCCGCATTCACTCACTCGCGCATCATCACTCCCCACCGCGCGCTCACACACATTTATACACATACACACACGCACACACACGCGCGCGCACCACACCCCACACACATACATACACACACACAAACACAACACACACACACACACAGACTCAATGGTTGGATATCAATCAATCTCTCCTTTCTAATACAACGACACGAGTCAATAAACAGATAAACTGAAGAAACAAAAGGCAACAGAATGGATAGATGAGGGTCATGTTAATTTAGGTGGGTCTGTGATGTCTGTGTGTTTATCGGTGCCCCCAAAAGAATGTTTTATGTAATTGCCAGGATTTATAGGCTTGGTGGCTCTGTTGACATAGCCGTGGTGGGTTCAAGGTCTGATGTCTTGAGTTCAATCCCTGCCTGGAACATGAAAACTGCTTCTGTTTTAACACTGCCCAGCTTAATTGCTCCAGTCAGTCTGCTGGTGTTTGATAGGTCCCGTTCCATTCACTTCCAACCCCCTCCCCCCCCCCACACTTCTCCTATTTCAAGACCTTGCCAGCATGCATAGGCTTTTGTGCAGGTTCAAGGAATGGCCAGATAATTCATATTTATATATTCATATATTCATATGCATATTCATATTCATATGAATATTTATGCATATGCATATTCATATTCATATTTACATTCACATTTACATCCATGTTCATATTCATATTCATATTCATATTTACATTCACATTCATATTCATATTCATATTTATATTCATATTCATATTCATATTCATATTCATATTCATATTCACATTCATATTCACATTCATATTCATATTCACATTCATATTCACATTCGTATTCATATTTATATTCATATTCATATTCATTTCTTTAGTCACAGTGGATTTACCGTATGAACCTCGGGCTGCTCCCCCTTTGAGAGCACGTCGCCGCAGTGCAACGCCACCCTTTTTGTTTTTTTGTTTTGTTTTGACCAAGACTTCAGAAGGGCAAGAAGGCTAACTGACTTTCAAGGGAAGGGATCTGGGAAATCAACCATTTTCTTCAATGTTTTATGTCAGGGCAGCTGGGCATATGCTCTGCTCTTCACGATTTTCAACTGCCGTGGGATCTTTAGCGTGCGCGGGCCAGAAGGCACACGGGTAGAGCCATAGCAGGACTACAACCCTTTCAAAACATACAAATTCTTCAACGGATAAAACCGGAAAATAAAGTGAAGTACACATATCAATGCATTCACGCATATAATCTTAGGAGGCGCCCCTGGCGTTGAAAAGCAATATTAAATCAGAACGGTACTCTATGGTATCATGATTATTATTCCAATTTTCATGTAATATCTGAGCATTGTGAAATATTGTCCCTGATAGTGTTACTGTGGCTACTAAAGCAGTGCGATAAAATGAAACAGATGAACTGACCCATTCCTTGAAACTACGTGCAAATGCTTTAGTGCCATTACATGAGACATGGACTGATGGAGAGACAGCACGTAGCGTAGGCAAGGACAGTATTTAGCTCATCGTGCACCATGCTTATAGTTATACATACTGTGTCGTAAGGGTAACCAGTATTGGTTGTTAATGTGCTCTCTCCGTCATTCTCTGTCTCTGTCTCTCATTGTCTGTCTCTGTCTATTTCTTTCTGACTCTCTGTGTCTCTTTCTGTCTCTGTCTGCCTGTCTGTGTCTGCTTGTCTGTCTCTGTCTCTCTCTCTCTCATTCTTTAGATGTCTGTCTCTGTCTATTTGTTTTGACTCTCTGTGTCTCTTTCTGTCTCTGTCGGCCTGCCTGTGTCTGTCTGTCTGTCTGTCTCTCTTTCTCTCTCTCTCATTCTTTGGTTGTCTGTCTCTGTCTATTTGTTTCTAACTCTCTGTGTCTCTTTCTGTCTGTGTCTGCCTGTCTGTGTCTGTCTGTCTGTCTCTCTGTCTCTCTTTCTCTCTCTCTCATTCTTTAGTTTTGATTCATGCATTTCGTGTAAACTAATTATGTTTGTCTGTTTATACTACATATAGAATAGCGAGGACTAGCTGTAATACAAATCGAATGGGATCAAAAGCTAGCTACTATCTTTGAGTAATAAAAATGTTCTCCTTCTTCTTCTCTCTCTCTCCGCCCCCCCCCCCCCCCCTCTCCCTTTTTTTTTTTTTTTTCCTCTTATCAGAACATCATATGTACTTGTAGGCTGTTTTAAAGAAAGATTAATAGACAGCGGCAGGACTTTTTTTCTTTATCTTTTTTATTTTATT
>CM060309.1:22839808-22842308 GCA_030674185.1 Monoplex corrugatus
GGATTTCAATAAAGTCCGGATTTTCTTTTATTGTTTTTAATGAATATTGTCTTCATCTAGTTGATAGCCAGCTGAGCATTTGGCCATTGACTGGGGGGGTGGGTGGGGTGGGGGGGTGGGGAGGGGTTCTGTCATGTGAGACGAGTTTATACAGAATAGCTAGTTATGTTGTGATTCAGACCTTGCATTATTTACTTATTTACTTTATATGTATGTTCCTTTTTTGAAGGTAAGATACACACATATCATTTACATGTAACCAAGATTATTCCAGCGGTAGGATATTAAAATACCAATATAAAACATAGGCTAGGCAAAACATAGTCTAGGTAGGGCCTCAGGACCTGGCCAGCTCATGGGTTTATGTGCAGGCTTAAGACTTGTGCCATGATCACCATACACATGGCACATGTGACGTTAGTGCATATGGAATTCGTTCTGAGCGCGGAGACGTCATCTTGAGAAACTGAAACTGAAATAAAAAGGGGAGATTGTTAGACTGGCTTAACAATCTGACGTGGCTCTTGTAGTCGGCTGGGCTATAAGCAATATGAACCGTAACAATCTGGATTTTCCTTCATTATTTTTGATTAAAAAAAAGGCGAGTTTGTTTGAATTGCTTAACAATCTGTATTTTCTTTCATTGTTTTTGATAAAAAAAAAGGCAAGTTTATTTGAATGGCATAACAATCTGGATTTTCTTTCATTGTTTTTAATATATATATATATATATATATATATATATATATATATATAAAAAAGGGGGGGGGGGGGATTGTTAGAATGGGTTTACAATCTGGATTTTCTTTTGCTGTTTTAAATTAAGAAAAAGGAGAGTTTGTTAGAATGGCTTAACAATCTGGATTTTCTTTCGTTGTTTTTAATAAAAAGGCGAGTCTGTTAGAATGGCTTAACAATCTGGATTTTCCTTTATTGTCTTTAATAAAAATGGGGAGTTTGTTAGAATGGCTTAACAATCTGGATTTTCTTTCATTGTTTTTTAATAAAAAAAACAACAAAAAAACGGGGGGTGGGGGGGAGTTTGTTGGAATGGCTTTACAATATGGATTTTCTGTTATTGTTTTTAATTTTTTTTAAAAAAGTGGGGGGGGGGGGGGGGGGAGGTTGTTAGAATGGCTCAACGATCTGAATTTTCTTTCATTGTTTTTCGATGAATAGGGGAGTTTGTTTGAATGGCTTAACACTCTGGATTTTCTTTCACTGTTTTCAATCAACAAAATGGGCGGGGGGGGGGGGGGGGTGGGGGTGGGAGGGGGGATCTTGTTGTTAGAATGGCTTAACAATCTGGATTTTCTTTCATTGTTTTTAACGAAAAGAGGAAATTTGTTAGAATGGCTTGACCATCTTCTTTAATGATCATGTTCTTCTCACAGCATCAGGACGCTATCCACAGAAATAAAAAAATAAAAAAGTTAAACTTCACGCATACCTTTCAAACAAATGTCTATTCCAAACATGGATCTAAGTGTAAAGAGTTAATGATCAGACATGCTCAGTAAAACTGCCATCGTTCGCCTAGTGGCCCGTGTTGGGCCTTCTCCGGAGAGGATCCACCGAGCGTTATCGGGAGGTCGGTACTCCTATTGCTCGTCATTTGTTTTCCGTGTGTCTCCAGGATGTAAAACAAAAGAGAGCTCACAACACATTTATTTTTCATAAAAAGCCAAATTGGGACTACAGAGCACAGACTGGTTGTAAGAAGTTAACACATCAGTTAATAAAATTTAAAGATTTAAACCGATAATGATTTCACAATTCACGTTTTCATCATCAACTTCAAAGGGAATGCAAATGTTACAAGTCACTTAAAATCTTAAAAGTTTTCCCAAATGCAGGCTCTCATAGATATATTCGTCATCATGCAGCTTGTATTTGTAGCTTGTATCGTGCAGCGTGTATCGTGCAGCTTGTATCATATAGCTTGTGTCATGCAGCTTTTGCTTGTAGCTTTATCGTGTGGTTTGTATCATGCACCTTGTATCATGCAGCTTGTACTTGCAGCTTGTATCATGTGGCTTGTATCATGTGGCTTGTATCATGTAGCTTGTATTTATAACTTGTATCATGTGGCTTGTATCATGTAGCTTGTATCATTTAGCTTGTATCATGCAGCTTGTATTTGTAGCTTGTATCATGTAGCTTGTATTTGTAGCTTGTATCATGTAGCTTGTATCATGCACCTTGTATCGTGCACCTTGTGTCATGCAACTTGTATTTGTGACTTGTATCATGCACCTTGTAGCATGCAGCTTGTATTTGTAGTTTGTAGCATGCAGCTTGTATTTGTAGCTTGTAGTATGCAGCTTGTATCATGTGGCTTGTATAATTGCAGCGTGTGTCGTACAGCTTGTATCATGCAGCTTGTATTTTGTTGCTTTAAAATATAGCTTGTATCATGCAGATTTTTTTTTTCAATTCCATGAAAACGAAAATACTTGTATGGCTTGACTCTCTTGTTTCTTTTCATGTATAAACATCA
>CM060309.1:22849808-22857308 GCA_030674185.1 Monoplex corrugatus
ATCACCAATGAACAAGTTTGCTAAACCATTTAGCAGTACCTACATCGGCACATATGAAAATCTGCTGACTTTGTTTAAAGAAAAGAAAGCTACGTTGGTGTGACCACGCAAAAAAAGATCCAGTGGCCACGCTAATTTAGTCCCATTTTGGTCCCTTTTTATCCACTGGACGAGGCGGCAGGGAAGTTTTTAGTCCTCTTCTTATTATCCGTTGTTTGGTGTTGTTTGTGGTCTGTTTGTGACCGTGCATTCGCGCTTGACAAAGGCCGGTTGGGCGAAAATTTGCGCTTGTCTTGTCTTGTTGTGTTGAATACGCGTTCACATTGGTTTACTTGTTCTTCTGGTTCCTGTTTGCTTGGGCCCGGGCCCGGGCAGTCGCACTTGTTTTGGATCTCCAGGGACTTGTTGGGAGAGGAATGTGGAGAGGGAGGGGGTGGGGGTGGGGGGGGAGGGGACAAGGGAAAAATAACAAAACAAAACAAAACAGCAAAAAACAAACAAAATGAATTAAAAAAAAAGATAAGGACTGACAGCAGTGGGGAAAGGACAGGACATACCTTTTGCAGGGACCCAGGGTTTGGCACACAATCGACAGAGCCGGAGGAATCTGGTGAACATTCTTCCGTGCGGCGCCCCGGAGATTTTCCACGGAGTTAAGGGGGGAGAAGTAAAAAAAAAAATAAAAAAAAAAGAGAGAAGAAGAAGAAGAAGAAGAGGAAGAAGAAGCAAAGAAAAAAATTGTTCTTTTGTTATTGATATTTTTGTTTAAAGCCCGGCCGACTGCGTAGAGCCATATCAGGACTATATAACCCGTTTTAAAACATACAATACTTCAACAAGGTCAAAGAAAAAAAAAAAAGAAAAAAAAAAAGGAAAGAAAAGAAAAGAAAAGAAAATTAAGTACACATATCAGTGCATTCGCGCACATATTCTAAGGAGATGCCCCTGGCGTTGATCACTCCATCCAATTCATCGCACAGGGGATTTTCAAAAAACATACATGATTACAAAATTAAACACAACTTAGGACACTAAAACACACACACACACACACACACACACACACACACACACACACACACACACACACACACACACACACACACACACACACACATATATATATATATATATGTATATATAAATGGGCCTAAATTACCTAAAAGTGCTTCTTCAGAAGAAGAAGAAGAGGGAGAAGAAGAAGAAAAAGCAGAAGAAGAAGAAGAAAAGATGACAATGATGATGATGATGATGATGATGATGATGATGATGATGAAAAAGGAAAGGAAAAAGGAGGAAGAGGAAGAGGAGGAGGGGAATAAAGAAAGAAAAGAAAAGAAAGAAAAAGGAGGAGGAGGAAGAGAAGAATGATTGCATGGCTTGATCGTTTTGTACCTGAGGCCTTGTCGTCACGCAGCTGACGCTCTATTTGGTGTGACGCCCAACGGATGACGTACGTCTCAGCGGCCTGTCATCAGTCCAAAAGCCATAGTGACAGGTCTTCAATACACATGTCAAACAGCGCTCTTTGTTGCTCTGACAAAAACTAATGATACAACAAGATATGTGACAGAATGCCATGAAACACTGCGTTGCTTTCTGAGCACGTGCAAAAACCATGTCGAAGCAAGAATTGTCCCTTCCGGCAATTTTACAGATGGATGCACGAAGAGAGAGAGAGAGAGAGAGAGAGAGAGAGAGAGAGAGAGAGAGAGAGAGACAGAGAGAGACAGAGACAGAGAGACACAGACACACACACACACACACACACACACACACACACACAGAGAGAGAGAGAGAGAGAGAGAGAGAGAGAGAGAGAGAGAGAGAGAGAGAGAGAGAGATTTGAAAAGCAAAATGTTGAAATATATAGGAACTATTATCATTCAGTATCAATTCTGTAATTAATGCAAAGATAAATTTCCATGAAAAATAAAATTTCTGACACAAGAAAGAAGATAATGTCTTGCAAAACATAACGCTCCTATAGAACGTTGATCATTAAATTAACAGTAAAACTATCAGTATAGAGCACCGGACATTCATTGTTTATTGTTATTGTTGTTTAAAGCCCAGCCTACTACAGTGAGCCATATCAGGGCTATAACCGCTTCGAAAGATACAAAACTTCAACAGGAAAAAAAAAAAAAAGGAAAAAGAAAAAGAAAATTAAGTACACATATCAATGCATTCACGCATATAATCTAAAGACATGCTCCTGGCGTTGACCACTCCGTCCAATTTATCTCACAAGGGATTTAAAAAACACACCTGAATACAAATTTAAGCATACCTAAGGACACCAAAACATATATAAAAACGGGCAGAAATTACGTAAAATTGCTTCCGCATATATATCTCACCTCCGTAGAGCTAAAAATGCACTTAATACATGTACCCAATTACCAATCCTGAGAAAAAGTGCGTAAGACTTTATCGAACACATACAGGTGAATGGACCAGCAAGGCAGAAAATGATAGGAAAAGATGACAGAAAGTATAGGAACAAGGCAGAAACAAAGAGAGTGGCAGAAAAGACTAAATTTCTGGCACAGAATTTCCAGAAGGTGGCTATACTATTTATACTGAAAGAGACCCATGCATCCCCACTGGGGTCGTTGGTCATTTAACAGTATTATAAACGGAGTCAAGATATACATTTTCTTAGTTGATGCCTAGTATTTTGTTTTCAGTGTATTTGTGAAACGTAACAGAAGGTCTCTCTTGAACGTTAGGGCATTTTGGTTATATGTTAGATGGGATGGAGGAGTATTCGAGAGCTAGCCAGTAGTGTACGAGAGAGAGTGTGGGGGGAGGGAGAGAGGGTAAAGGAGAGAGAGAAACAGAGAGAGAGAGAGAGAGAGATGAGCGTAAAAAAGAAAAAAACGCATACACGCACACAAATGCAGAAAGAGAGAGGGAGAGTGGGGAGAATGAGTGAGTGAGAGAGTGAGAGAGAGCGAGAAAAAGAGAGACAGAGAGACAGAAAGACAGAGAGAGACAGAGACAAAGAGAGAGAGAGACGGGGGGGGGGAGAGACTTGTACCTGTTGACATTCACGCTTTCTTTTCTCTCTTCTAAAAATATAGTTGTAAGAGAACGAATGAAGTCTAACGGTAATAAGAAAACGCTATTCGGTGTGTCAAACAAACAATAAGGATCATTGTGCTTTTAAAACTTAACACAACGGAGCATACCCCGTACGTCAATTCATTACCGACAACACGGCGTACAAAGGAGCAGTCTGTTTGAACCTTGCTGTGTCGGTTGTTCAAAAACAACAGTGGCTTCATGATCGGAGAATGATTGCAATGCAGCACTCTGCACTCGGTTGGCCTTACGGGTTCCCCCCCCCCCTCTCTCTCTCTCTCTCTCTCTCTCTCGCTCGCATCCCGTCTGTTGGGAGTGAGCTAGTTGTTGAGAATGGGTGAAGGTGTTGTGGTTGTCAAAGCAAAGATATGAATAGGACTAGGAGAGACAGGTGGATATTCTTGCCATACACTATGCTATCATTTTGTTTGTATCTACTCAAGTAGTCTAAGAGATGAAAATTATTATCAGGTAGTTGTAATAACAACAAATTTGTGTTTCACAGCTTTTAATTTTTTTTAAATTTTTTTTAGGGCAAATAGTGTTCTGAGTACTTAAGCTTAGGGTATGGAGATTTTTGTTAATTTCAGGAGAAATTCATTACGCTCAAACACTTTCATATGTGCTCCACACAAATCTGCAGCAATTATCTTGCAGACTACTTGAACCTGCAACACGAAACAAAACGAAACACAGCAAAACAAAACAAAGGAAAACAAAACAAAAAGCACGGTACATGAAATGGGAAGGTTGGCATACGGAAGGGACCTACGAAAGTTTCAGTTTCAGTTTCTCAAGATGACGTCTTCATGCTGGGAATGAATTCCATATGCGATAACGTCACAGGTGCCATGTGATGGTGATCATGCCACAAGCCTTTAGCATTTACATAAACCCACGAACTGGCTAGGTTCTGAGGTCCTACCTAGCTTCATGAGCTGGCCAGGTGTTGAGGTCCTACCTAGCCTACATTTTTTGTACTAGCATTAGCAGAACTTTCCAAAAAGAAAGAATAGGCTGAAATCACCACACTGACTGGACCATCAATGACGGGCTGCGAACAGACCGATTTTTATATTGCTGGGGTTGAACTCGAGACATAAGAGTCCTGCGTCTACAACTCCAACAGAAAAACCAGCCAGCTCTCGTGACGTGAACAAATTCAGATTCCACACACAGAACGAGTTACCTGTCTCTGTACTGTTTCTCTGTCCATGTCTGTGGCTGGCATTAGCTGGAGAGGTGTGTCGGCTTTGTTCCTCAGACACTGGCCGGTAGTACAGGCTGCTTGACACTGATTGGATGTCAGCGGTGACGTCAACAAAACGCACCTTGTGTCATGCTCAATGGTCCATTCTGTTCTAGCTTCAATCCTCTGTTGAAAACGTGACGGGAGGAATTGATTGCGATCGGCACGGTTCTCTCTGACTCTCTGTCTGTCTGTCTTTTGTCTCGGCACGGTTCTCTCTGTCTGTCACTGTCTCTGTGACTTTCTGTCTGTCTTCTGTCGTTCTGTGTGTCTCTGTCTGTCTGTCTGTCTGTCTCTCTCTCTCTCTCTCTATGTCTGTCTGTCTTTGTCTCTCTCTGTCTGTCTCTCTCTCTGTTCGTCTGTCTTTCCGTCTGTCTCTGTCTCTCTTTCTCTAACTATTTCTCTGTCTCTCCCTGTCTGTCTGTGACTGTCTGTCTGTCTGTCTCCCTCCCTCCCTCCCTCTCTCTCTCTTCTGTCTAATTTGATTATGTGCGCACACCGGCGTGTTGTCCGTATTGCACTGCACTGCATTGCGTTGCATTGTATTATATTGTATTATATTGTAGAGTATTGTATTGTATTTGCGACATGGTATGGTATGGTATTGTATTGTATTGTATTGTATTGTATTGTGCTGAAGAAGTATACATATCTGACCCAACACCATCGCCAACTTACAACCACATGCCCAATGCAATCAATAGAAAATGAACACCATCACCTTGAAAAACAAAACAAAAAACGATGAAGATACATCGGGCACATTATCCAAAAACAGCAGGATAACATCACCTGAACTGACCTTCGCTGGACTCCAGAAGGAAGACGCATCAATCTAAACACAAACAAACAAACAAACAAACAAACAAAAAAGATACCCTTAATCAGACATGTTTGGCTTCGTCCAGTTCTTAACCAGAGCTGAGCATACTAGGGGCTCGTTGGAAAGACTGGGACCACACAGCAGAATCTCATCCATTTAACTGATGCGTCATTAAAGGTATTGCTGAACTTTTCTGACCCCCACCACAGGTATCCGTATCTCTCGGGTCTTGTTGACACCAGGATATATATATCATAAAAATGAGCATAGAATACAGCCCTTTCATGTAATCTTAATCCGAAGTAGAATTCCACAGCATCGTCATTATCATCCCCACTGTCATCATCATAGCATTGTATTATACATCAGAAAGATTTCTCAGATTGTCGGCCTTTCATGCCTTGTTCAGTCATGGTGACCTCAGTCTGGAGGTGTGTTTGAACGGCGTGAAGATAGTGACACAGGAGGAGTGCAGAAGAAAAACAAACACAGGAGGAGGCAGAAGAAAAACAAACAAAAAGTTCTGTGAAATGTTCCATTCTCTCTTGGTCCAGAGGCAGGGCTGGACCTGGTAAGTGCACATTGTGCGGCTGTGTCCTGGGGTTTGTCATCTCCCCACCTTGCCATTCGGTTTGTAAACAAGGTAACTGATGACTGGGTCCGAATGGGTCATGCAACGCATGGACAGTCCCCTTTGCTTGAAAAAATTACTGTGGATTGGCGTCGGGAGCTTGGGGAAGTGAGTGTCCCGAGAGCGGCGAGGCATTAATGCTCCGGGTCCCATCCGCACCCTTCTGGCGTTTCTTGTTAACTTCGGTTTTTGGCTTGGCCACTGACTTCTGGGAATTAGGCCTGATGACCGTAGGGAAAGACCTGCTGGCTGCTCAGAAAGACGGCAAACTTGGGATCCTGTTCGGGGCATGTCAGACCTTGCTGAACAGCAAAATGGAATGTGTTTGGAGCATCATGCCTGGCCACTTTCGCGGCCGTTCAAACAACCCCTGTGGTTAAAGTAAGACAATGTTGGGAGCTTCCGACTGCTAAGTGTCGAGACTATAGTAAGGGGAAAGGTGCTGACAGCTATGCGAGCTGGTGGCAGGGCGGGCTGCCTGAAAGAGAGACGAACACCAGAGTAAGGCGAGAGAGGGGTCTTCTATTCTCTCTTGGTCCAGAGGCTGGGCTGGACCTGGTTGGCGCATTTTGTGTGGCTATGTCCCTGGGTTTGTCATCTCCCCACCTTGCCATTCAGTTTGTAAACAACGTAACTGATGACTGGCTCTGAATGGGTCATGCAACGGATAGACAGCCCCCCGCCCCCTTTGCTTGAAGAAACGACTGTCGATTGGCGTCAGGAGCTTGGGAGGTGAGTGTCCCGGGAGTGGCGACGGGTCCCATCTGCACCCTCGTGGTGTTTCTTGTTTACTAGGTTCATTGCCCTGTTCTCTCACAATGACCTGAGTGTGGAGGTGTGTTTGGGAAGTGAAATGAGCGGCCTGGGGATAGTGAAACAGAAGAAGGTGTGGGGATAGTGAAACAGAAGGCGTGGGGATAGTGAAACAGAAGAAGGCCTGGGGATAGTGAAACGGAAGAAGGCCTGGGGATAGTGAAACAGAAGAAGGCGTGGGGATAGTGAAACGGAAGAAGGCCTGGGGATAGTGGAACAGAAGAAGGCGTGGGGATAGTGAAACAGAAGAAGGCCTGGGGATAGTGAAACGGAAGAAGGCGTGGGGATAGTGGAACAGAAGAAGGCGTGGGGATAGTGGAACAGAAGAAGGCGTGGGGATAGTGGAACAGAAGAAGGCCTGGGGATAGTGGAACAGAAGAAGGCGTGGGGATAGTGGAACAGAAGAAGGCGTGGGGATAGTGGAACAGAAGGCGTGGGGATAGTGAAACAGAAGGCGTGGGGATAGTGAAACAGAAGGCGTGGGGATAGTGGAACAGAAGGCGTGGGGATAGTGAAACAGAAGGCGTGGGGATAGTGAAACAGAAGAAGGCGTGGGGATAGTGAAACAGAAGGCGTGGGGATAGTGAAACAGAAGAAGGCGTGAGGATAGTGGAACAGAAGAAGGCGTGAGGATAGTGGAACAGAAGAAGGCGTGAGGATAGTGGAACAGAAGAAGGCGTGAGGATAGTGGAACAGAAGAAGGCGTGAGGATAGTGGAACAGAAGAAGGCGTGAGGATAGTGGAACAGAAGAAGGCGTGAGGATAGTGGAACAGAAGAAGGCGTGAGGATAGTGGAACAGAAGAAGGCGTGAGGATAGTGGAACAGAAGAAGGCGTGGGGATAGTGAAACAGAAGAAGGCGTGAGGATAGTGGAACAGAAGAAGGCGTGGGGAT
>CM060309.1:22872308-22877308 GCA_030674185.1 Monoplex corrugatus
ATGCGGATTACGCTGATGACCTGGCTGTTCTCGCAGACCTTCTAAAGGATGCAACATCTCTCCTTCTGTGACAGTGTCGAAAGAACAGCAATGGAGATCGGGCTCCACCTCAATGCGAACGAAACAGAGTTTATCCGTCTGAATCAAGATGCATCAGAAGGTATGAGAAGTCTCAATGGAGATACAATCAAACAAGTTCAAGACTTTAAATACATGGGCAGCTACATTGACTCCACAGAACAACGTGTCATGGATAGCCGAGCAAGCTCGACATGATGATGATGATTTGAGACACTGTGCTGACACCACCAAATGGCGGAAACATTAAGATGGGCGGATGGCTGGTCAGTTTTTTGTTTGTTTGTTGTTGTTGTTTTTTTTTGTTTTTTTACATTTTTGTGTGTTTTTGTTGTTGTTGTTTTTTTTGGTTTTGTTTTTGTTTGTGTTTGTTTGTTTTGTTTTTGGTCTGGGATTGAATTCGAGATATTAGATATTTCGTTCTCTGTTCTAATTAATCCTTTCACTCCCGCACCCTGTCCACCAGCATCCTTCTTTGTCAACCACCGCTAGCAAAACAAAAACTTAACCCTTTGATTCCCTCACCCTATCCACCAGTCTCCTAAGGAGGAAGCTAGGGAATCAAAGGGTTAAGTTTTTGCAGTTGGTAGATAGGTGTGGGAGTCCAAGGGTTGAACAAACGCCTACCCATGTAAATGAATCAGTCCGAAGGTTGAACACACACGGCATGAGTCACATTCATGGAGCTCTTACAACGTGCTAATGGGCCATTAGATAAATAAGTATTTCATTATGGAAGATAAACTCTAAACGTGCTTATTTTTCATGCAACGCTTGTCCCTTAGGAAACTTGAATGTCTAATGACTAATGTTAACTAAAGCAGAATGGAAGAAGCTCATTTCACATATTTTATGAAGGTGTCATCATACAATACAGTTTTGACAAAATTTTGAAAAATTCTTGAATGAAAGATGTCCTCTATTTGATATAAATATAGAAGCAAATAAAAATGATATTTGGGCAGATGAAAGAATAAATATAAATCAGAATATTGAGAGAGAGAGAGAGAGAGAGGAGAGAGAGGAGAGAGAGAGAGAGAGAGACAGAGAGAGAGAATTCAGAACTCAGAATGTTGTAACAAATGCGGCGAGCAACACACACACACACACACACACACACACACACACACAACCACACACACACACACATACACACACACTACACCGCACATACACATACACATACACTTACATATACACATACAATAACATGACTACACTACGCTCTTCGTCACCAGAGAGAAAGGAAACAGAGAAGATATACAAAGGTAGAAGGGAGGAGAGAAGGAAGGAACAGAGAGAAGGAGGGAGAAGGGAAGAGTCGGAGATCATGGCCCAACAGGAGGGAGACAGAAACCATTGTTTCAAAAAACAAAAAAACAAAAACAAAAAACAAAACAAACACAAACAAAAACTGGAAACTTGGTGTAAGGTCAGATTGTCAGTCCCTACAATGTTTACTGTCAAAAGGCCTCGGCCGTCGTTGTCTTCTGTTGCGTCAGACAAGGGACGTAACTTTATCCATGGGCAAACAGGATATGCTTTTCATTCTATCCGGGAGCAAACAGTTTACTTTTAAAGTAAAAGTTTCCTCATAGCTCTGAGATCTTGGGGCATTGACGTTGGTACAGACCTCAACTTTTCTTCTAACGAGTAAGTCCCAGTCTCCTCTCGATCGCTGTTTTACGTTCTCACTTGTAATTTTTTGTTCTTCCTTTTATCTGATTTTATCTTATTTTATCGTATTTTTATATTATTTACTTTCTTTTCTTCTTCTTCTTTCTTCTTCTTCTTTTTCTTCTTCTTCTTCTTCTTCTTCTTTCTTCTTCTTCTTCTTCTTTCCCTTCTTCTTCTTCTTCTTCGCATTCTTCTTCGCATTCTTCTTCTTCTTCTTCGCATTCTTCTTCGCATTCTTCTTCTTCGCATTCTTCTTCTTCTTCTTTTTCTTCTTCTTTTCTTCTTCTATGAAACATTAGAAAAAGGACCTATGAAACAATAGAGAAAGGACCTATAAAAACTAGAGAAAGGACCTATGAAACACTAGAGAAAGGACCTATGAAACACTAGAGAAAGGACCTATGATACAATAGAGAAAGGACCTATGAAACAATAGAGAAAGGACCTATGAAACACTAGAGAAAGGACCTATGATACAATAGAGAAAGGACCTATGAAACACTAGAGAAAGGACCTATGAAACACCAGAGAAAGGACCTATGAAACACTAGAGAAAGGACCTATAAAAACACCAGAGAAAGGACCTATGAAACACTAGAGAAAGGACCTATGAAACAATAGAGAAAGGACCTATGAAACACCAGAGAAAGGACCTATGAAACACCAGAGAAAGGACCTATGAAACACCAGAGAAAGGACCTATGAAACACCAGAGAAAGGACCTATGAAACACCAGAGAAAGGACCTATGAAACACTAGAGAAAGGACCTATGAAACACTAGAGAAAGGACCTATGAAACACTAGAGAAAGGACCTATGAAACACTAGAGAAAGGACCTATGAAACACTAGAGAAAGGACCTATGAAACACCAGAGAAACGACCTATGAAACACCAGAGAAAGGACCTATGAAACACTAGAGAAAGGACCTATGAAACACTAGAGAAAGGACCTATGAAACACCAGAGAAAGGACCTATGAAACACTAGAAAGGACCTATGAAACACTAGAGAAAGGACCTATGAAACACCAGAGAAAGGACCTATGAAACACTAGAGAAAGGACCTATGAAACACCAGAGAAAGGACCTATGAAACACTAGAGAAAGGACCTATGAAACACTAGAGAAAGGACCTATGAAACACCAGAGAAAGGACCTATGAAACAATAGAGAAAGGACCTATGAAACACCAGAGAAAGGACCTATGAAACACCAGAGAAAGGACCTATGAAACAATAGAGAAAGGACCTATGAAACACTAGAGAAAGGACCTATGAAACACCAGAGAAAGGACCTATGAAACACTAGAGAAAGGACCTATGAAACAATAGAGAAAGGACCTATGAAACACCAGAGAAAGAACCTATGAAACACCAGAGAAAGGACCTATGAAACACTAGAGAAAGGACCTATGAAACACTAGAGAAAGGACCTATGAAACACCAGAGAAAGGACCTATGAAACACCAGAGAAAGGACCTATGAAACACTAGAGAAAGGACCTATGAAACACCAGAGAAAGGACCTATGAAACACTAGAGAAAGGACCTATGAAACACCAGAGAAAGGACCTATGAAACACTAGAGAAAGGACCTATGAAACACTAGAGAAAGGACCTATGAAACAATAAAGGACCTATGAAACAATAAAGGACCTATGAAACAATAAAGGACCTATGAAACAATAAAGGACCTATGAAACAATAAAGGACCTATGAAACAATACAGGACCTAAGAAACAATAGAGAAAGGACCTATGAAACAATATGAGAAAGGACCTATGAAACAATAAATGACCTATGAAACAATAAGGGACCTATGAAACAATAGAGAAAGGACCTATGAAACAATAAAGGACCTTGAAACATTAAGGGACCTATGAAATCAATAGAGAAGGACCTATGAAACAATAAAGGAACTATGAAAAATAAATGACCTATGAACAATAAAGGACCTATGAAACATTAAAGGACCTATGAAACATATAAAGGACCTATGAAACAATAAGGACCTATGAAACAATAAGACATATGAAACAATAAAGGACCTATGAAACAATAAGGACCTATGAAACAATAAAGGACCTATGAAACAATAAAGGACCTATGAAACAATAGAGAAAGGACCTATGAAACAATAGAGAAAGGACCTATGAAACAATAGAGAAAGGACCTATGAAACAATAAAGGACCTATGAAACAATAGAGAAAGGACCTATGAAACATAAAAAGGCCTATGAAACAATAAAGACCTATGAAAAATAAGGACCTATGAAACACATAGAGAAAGGACCTATGAAACAATAAAGGGCCTATGAAACAATAAAGGACCTATGAAACAATAAAGGACCTATGAAACAATAGAGAAAGGACCTATAAAACAATAAAGGACCTATGAAACAATAAAGGACCTATGAAACAATAGAGAAAGGACCTATGAAACAAAAAGGACCTATGAAAACAATAAAGGACCTATGAAAACAATAAAGGACCTATGAAACAATAAAAAGGACCTATGAAAACAATAAAGGACCTATGAAACAATAAAGGACCTATGAAACAAAAAGGACCTATGAAACAATAGAGAAAGGACCGTGAAACAATAAAAGGACCTATGAAACAATAAAGGACCTATGAAACAAAAAGGACCTATGAAACAATAAAGGGACCTATGAAACAATAAAGGACCTATGAAACAATAGAGAAAGGACCGTGAAACAATAAAGGACCTATGAAACAATAAAAGGACCTATGAAACAATAAAGGACCTATGAAACATAAAGGACCTATGAAACAATAGAGAAAGGACCTATGAAAACAATAAAGGACCTATGAAACAAATGAAGGACCTATGAAACAAAAAAGGACCTATGAAACAAAAAGGACCTATGAAACACAGAAAAAGGACCTATGAAACATCAGAGAAAAGGACCTATGAAACATCAGAGAAAGGACCTATGAAACATCAGAGAAAGGACCTATGAAACAATAAAGGACCTATGAAACACTAGAGAAAGGACCTATGAAACATCAGAGAAAGGACCTATAAAACATCAGAGAAAGACCTATGAAACACTAGAGAAAGGACCTATGAAACACTAGAGAAAGGACCTATGAAACACTAAAGAAAGGACCTATAAAACAATAGAGAAAGGACCTATGAAACAATAGAGAAAGGACCTATGAAACAATAGAGAAAGGACCGTGAAACAATAGAGAAAGGACCATGAAACAATAGAGACAGGA
>CM060309.1:22882308-22887308 GCA_030674185.1 Monoplex corrugatus
CTCAGTGGATTCATCAAACTCAAAGGATTCACCAAACTCAAACGATTCATCAAAATCAAAGGATTCATCAAAATCAAAGGACTCATCAAACTCAAACAGTCTTATATTCGTTCCATTCAAATCTACCATTGATTATTTCATGTTGAAATCATATCAAGTGAAGGATTTCTCCTAAGAGAACACACACATTTTCGGGACGAACATCACTAAACAAGGTCTTCGGCGTGTCTGCTGTGAAATACTTGTGTCTGGTGTCATACCACTCCCAACAATCAAATAACATATGTTTGATACCGACACTCATCCCAGGGCAAGGACCAACATGCAAGAAGCTTCTTCTCCTTATAATCGCCAAGGAGTGAAACGCCAAAACTGTTTCGAAACACCGGTGTGGGGGGGGGGGGGGGGAATACACTAACGAAACACATACTTGTCAAGGCGCTTTTAATAAAAACACGAAATTCTGTTATATGTATGTGTGACACAGCCTTAAGCAAACCGTACTGGTGTTTGTACAATTATATGTATGTGTGACACAGCCTTAAGCATACAATGTTGGTGTTCATTCAGTTATGTGTATGTGTGAAACGACCTTGAGCACACAGTAGTGTTGTTAGTACGATTATATGTATGTGTGACGTGGTCTTAAGGCGTTAAGCACACAACATAGTTGTTAGTACGATTATATTATATATATATATGACACGGCCTTATTAAGCACACAAGCATGTGTGACACCGCCTTAAGCACAAAGTATTGGTGTTAGTACACTTATAGGCTCGTAGTCGTATGTGTGCGTGCATGTGGGTATATGCATGTATTTACTGTTATTTGTTATTTTCATCTCTTACCTGTTTATTTATCTAATATTCTTTTTTCTTATCTATTTATTCATCTGTGTGCTTACTTACTTATTTACTTACTTACTTACTTACTTACTTACTTACTTACTTACTTGCTTGCTTACTTACTTACGTACTTACTTACTTACATACCTATCTATGATTAAGAAAATATTGCCTTCGCCTAGTTGATAGACAGCTGAGCATTTGGGCACTGACTGGGGGTGGGGGTGTGTTTCTGTCATGTGAAACGAGTTTATACAGAATAGCTAGTTGTGTTGTGATTCAGAACTTTTATCGTTTATTTATTTACTTTACATATATATGTTACTTTTTTTTGAAGGTAAGATACACAGATACACGTGTCATTTACATGCAACCAAGATTATTTCAGTGACAGGCTGATAAAATACCAGTATAAGATATAGACTAGGTAAAACATAGTCTAGGCAGGGCCTCAGGACGTGGCCAGCTCATGGGTTTATGTGCAGGCTTAAGGCTTGTGCCATGATCACCATACACATGGTACCTGCGACGTTAGAGCATATGGAATTCGTTCTGAGCGCGGAGACGTCATCTTGAGAAACTGAAATTGAAACTGTACGTGTGACACAGCCTTAAAGTTAACACACAGTATCGGTGTTAGTACAATTGTTTTCTTTCCTTTTCCCACACTTTTCGCAGTCTATCCATTTCACTATGACCTGTAGTTCTAGGCTGTGTGCAGGATATGCCGACTGAATACCCCCACCAACTTAAAACAGAAATTTGATATTTCAATCTTTGTTGTCGGGGGGGGAAACAGGCGGTAAGGTACTCTTATGAATTTTCAGAAATGTGATATTCCAATTTTTGTCGTAGACAAAGTAGTTAGCTTCGCTGAGTGAAGTTCTTGCAAATTGTCTCTCTGTCTCCCTCTGTTCTGTTTTGTCTCTCTCTCTCTCTCTCTCTCTCTCTGTCTCTTCTTTTCTCTCTTCTCCTTCTCTCTCTCTCTTCTTTCTCTGAGACTGTCTTTGTGTGTCTGTCTTGTCTGCCTGTCTGTCCTATTTGTCTTCTGCGTTTTCTGTTTCTATCTGTCTGTTGTCTCTGTCTGTCTATCTCTCTGTCTCTCGTTCTGTGTGTATTTGTGTCTGTCTCTGTTTCTGTCTGTTTGTCTGTCTGTCTGTCTGTCTGTCTCCCCTCTCTCTCTCTCTCCTTTCTCTCTCTCTCCCTCTCCACCTCTCTCTCTCTCTCCCATCTTTCTCTTTTCTAATTCTCTCATTCTTTGTCACGACTCCTCTTTTCTCTGTCATTCTCTCTTTTCTCTTTCTTCTCGCTCTCTGTCTGTTTTTCTTTGTTTGTCTCTTTCCTTCTCTCTTTCTTATTGGATAAACAAACACATAAATGTCTAAACATTTTTTGTGTTTAGAAACAGTCTAGAAGGCAGTAGGTTAGGTGTTTAATCTAAATTCTTACTCTTTAGTCTTAGATGTTGTTGTTTTTCAGCTTTAACAAATAATTCTAGCATGGCAGCTGTGGAACATTGACCAAACACTGTTGTATGGTATTACTGTCTTTATGCGGAACATTGACCAAAAGCTGTGTATGGTATTACTGTCTTTTGCGGAACATTGACCAAAAAGCTGTTGTATGGTATTACTGTCTTTATGCGGAACATTGACCAAAAAGCTGTTGTATGGTATTACTGTCTTTTGCGGAACATTGACCAAAAGCTGTTGTATGGTATTACTGTCTTTATGCGGAACATTGACCAAAAAGCTGTTGTATGGTATTATTGTCTTTATGCGGAACATTGACCAAAAAGCTGTGTCATGGTATTACTTGTCTTTTTGCGGAACATTGACCAAAAGGTTGTATGGTATTACTGTCTTTTATGCGGAACATTGAACAAAAGCTGTTGTATGGTATTACTTGTCTTTTGCGGAACATTACCAAAAGCTGTCTGTCATGGTTTACTGTCTTTTGCGGAACATTGACCAAAAGCTCTGTATGGTATTACTGTCTCTTTTCGGAACATTGACCAAACCTCTGTCATGGTTTATCTGTCTTTTATCGGAACATTACCAAAGCTGTGTATGGTATTCTGTCTTTTGCGACATTGACCAAAGTGTCATGGTATTACTGTCTTTATGCGACTGACTCAAACACTGTTGTATGTGTATTATGTCTTTATGCGAACATTGACCAACACTGTGTATGGTTCTGTCTTTTTGCGAACATTGACCATACTGTTGTATGGTATTTACTGTCTTTATGCGGAACATTGACTAAACACTGCTGTATTGTGATACGTCTTTATGCGAACATTGACCATACCTTTGTTGTATGGTTTACTGTCTTTATGCGGAACATTGACCAACCTGTTGTATGGTATTACTGTCTTTATGCGGAACTTGACCAAACACTGTTTATGGTATACTGCTTTATGCAGAACTTGACCAAACCCTGTTGTATGTAAAGCTTTATGCGAACATTGACCAAACATGTTGATGGTATTACTGTCTTTATGCGAGAACATTTGACCAAACATGTTGTATGGTATTACTTGTCTTTGCAGACTTGACCAACTCTCTGTTCTTCAGGTCTTTCTCTGTCTTTTTGCCGAACATTGACAGCCTGTTGCTGTTGTACTGTCTTTGCATATTTACCACACTGTCTGCTATCGTTTTTGTCTTTACGGTGAACATACAAATCAATCAATGTATCAATCAGTCTATCTCTTTCTCCTTCCTTTTGCCGAACTTGAAGGCATGGCTGGGCTGATGAACAGTCTTTAATTAACACCCTATCGTTTGATCATTAGGAAAGTATGATCGTTGTATGATCTCTCTCTCTCTGTCTCTCTGTCTGTCTGTCTGTTCTGTCTGTCTGTCTGTCTGTCTCTCTCTCTCTCTCTCTCTCTCTCTCTCTCCCTCCCCCTCCCCCGTCTTCTCTCTCTCTCTCTCTCTCTCTCTTTCTCTCTCTGTCTCTGTTTCTCTGTTTCTCTGTCATACTGACTCTTTCTGCCTCTGTCTCTGTCTCTCTGTGACTCTTTCTGTGTCAGTCTCTTTCTGTCTCTGTCTCTGTCTCTTTATGATTCTTTCTGTGTAAGTCTCTTTCTGCCTCTGTCTCTCTGTGATTCTTTCTGTGTCAGTCTCTTTCTGCCTCTGTCTCTGTCTCTCTGTGACTCTTTCTGTGTCAGTCTCTTTCTGCCTCTGTCTCTGTCTCTCTGTGATCTTTCTGTGTCAGTCTCTGTCTCTCATCCTTCTTCAGCTTTGTAACATATATTGATAGATACAGATTCATTATTTGATACAGTGTGCCGCTTGATGGCGAGAAAGAACTTGATTAATTATTGTTGTGTGATTTTCTTTATCTCCTCTGTCCTGTCTCAATCTCTCTTTTTCCGTCTCTGTTCTGTCTGTCTGTCCTCTGTGCTTTTAACCTAGGTCTGTCTGTCTGTCTTCTCTTGTTTACTGTCTGTCTGTCTGTCTGTCTGCTGTCCTCTTGCTTTTTACCTAGCGTCTGTCTGTCTGTCTGTCTGTCCTCTTGTTTTTACCTAGCGTCTGTCTGTCTGTCTGTCTGTCCTCTTGCTTTTTACCTAGCGTCTGTCTGTCCTGTCTGTCTGTCGCTCTTGCTTTTTACCTAGCGTCTGTCTGTCTGTCTGTCCTCTTGCTTTTTACCTAGCGTCTGTCTGTCTGTCTGTCCTCTTGCTTTTTACCTAGCGTTTGTCTGTCTGTCCTCTTGCTTTTTACCTAGGTCTGTCTGTCTGTCTGTCCTCTTGCTTTTTACCTAGAGTCTGTCTGTCTGTCTGTCCTCTTGCTTTTTACCTAGCGTCTGTCTGTCTGTCCTCTTGCTTTTTACCTAGCGTCTGTCCTCTTGTCTGTTTGTCTGTTTGTCTGTCTGTCTGTGTACTTCTGTCTGTTCGTCTGTCTGTCCCTATCTCTCCTCTTCATCAGCATCGAAGAGTTTGCATGATGAACACAGGGTATTAATTATTATGGTGTATCTTTTGATGATAGGGAGAAAGGTTTGTTGTGCTCTCTGTCTCACTCCTCTCTCTCTCTTCCCTCCTCTCATTTTTTTCTCTCTCTCTCTCTTTTTTTTCCTCCTCTGTCTCTTGTCTCTCTCTCTCTTGTTTCTCTCGTTCTCTGTCTCTGTCTCTGTCTCTTCTGTCTG
>CM060309.1:22892308-22894808 GCA_030674185.1 Monoplex corrugatus
AAAGCATGCACGCTGCACTTACTAGAACAGAAACGATTTAAACCTTCAGAGTCTCCTGTTCTGCTTACACCGTTTTGAATAGATTTTTAACGTTGGTGGTCTTCAGGTGGTAGACGAAAGTCTATGGCTGCTTCAGATGATAGATATTTGTCATTCGAAATGGCCATCCACGTAAAAAAATGAAAAAAATAAATAAATAAATAAAAAATAACAAAAAATCGCCCATCCAGTTTGTCATTCACAGACAGAACCAACTGAAGAAAGCAATTATTAGTGTGTGTGTGTGTGCGTGTATGTGTGTGTGTGTGCGTGTGTGTGTGTGTGTGTGTGTGGTGTGTGTGTGTGTGTGTGTGTGAGTGTGTGTGTTTTGTGTCTGTGTGTGTCTGTGTGTGTCTGTGTCTGTGTCTGTGTGTGTCTGTGTCTGTGACGCGTGCAATAGACCTGGTTTACTATACATAACCCAGTGTACGCTATGATATTGGTGTGTAGGACATTTGCTGTAGATCTGTATTAGTGTTATGGAAACACAGTGTACGCTATAGTGATTAGTGTGTGTGTGTGACATGTACAGTAGACCTGAATTAGTATGAGGGGAAAGTCTTACATGACTCATAGGTCGTGTCAGAGACAGGGAGACAGAGATCGGTAACTCGTTCTGTGGCATGTTTGCTCATCTAGTCATTGGATTCTCTTTTTTGTTTTGTTTTTTGTTTTATCGCTCTGATTTTTCTTGGGTGCATGCTTGCTAGGTTGGTTGTTTGTTTGTTTGTTTATTTGTTTCCACACTGTGCAGGCAGTATTTTGCTGCACAGTCTGCATACTCCTTCTTGGCCTAGCGTGCACTCTGGATGTTTTAATGTTTCTACTAGCAACCAGTAGCTTGGCATTGGATAAGGAAGAATAGGAAAGGACAAGCACCATTTATAGGCTATTTCAAGAGGAAAGGGGAATTAGAACACCCGGTCACAACAGGAAAGCTGGAGGGAAAGAGAACACCAGGCAGAACCAGGGAGAAAATATTGGACGGACTTACAGGGTGGCTGAGGAAGTTGTGCTTGCGGCGACAAGGGACAGATGCGTATGGAGGGCCATGATCGCCAGCGCCATGCGGCAGGGCACATGGTGATGATGGTGATGAATTTGGCATTACATAACGGATCTTAAAAATGCGTGTCTAATGTTCTCCGTGCGTAAACACATGAAGGAGAGTCAGACACTGACAGGTCCGCACACATGTTGACCTGGGAAATTGGAAAAATCTTCACCTTTTACCCACCAGGAGAGAAGTACGTAGGCACGATCGAACCCCAGACTTTCCAATTGTAGAACAGTGTCCAAATGTATGTTTCGTTTCAGCAGTCTGCAACCCGGCACACAGAGCGCTGCGGCGGGCTCGGGATAGCACAAACGACAAGTTTTTGTAGCTCTGAGATATATTGCACAAACGCAGAGTGATCGTTGGTTTCGATCAAGTGAGAAAGTGATGAGCATGGAAATGGATTTGCCGATCTCTTTGCTCATATCTCTGGTCATGTCAAGACAATGTTTCTCACATTTTCTCACGTCGTTCTGTCACAGATTGTGCAAGGTTTGTTGTCGTTGTTGTTGTTTTTGTTGTTTTTAATTTTTAAAAAATGGTGTTGTTGGGGGAGAGGGGGATGGAGGGAGTTACATTGACCAGAGAAAGATATGTGTCTGCGTGTGTCTATTTGTGACAGAAATATGTCAACGAAATTGTCTCTGTTCTCTATTCATGGATTTTTTACCGAGTTTTTATCAAAACGGTGAGCTGTTGAGAAGTCACGAAAAGCGTAAGTTTGGGAAGTAAAGTGTGTAAATCAAAGTCACACAGACCCGAAAAGAACCTAAAATCGGCACTTTGTGAGGTAGGTGTGTGAACAATATGTCTTTCCTGTGAACTTCTAACAAGTATTTACATTAGCTTTTTCTGTTTGTGACAGTCTTCTATTATGGTCGCTTCTCTTCGCGTCAAGTTTTGTTTCGTCTCGTCTTATGTTTTCTTTCGAGGCCACAGTAACATCGGGAACTTCAAAACCTGGATTTTTTGTAGCAATTTTTGCATAAAAGGAGATTGTCAGAATGGCTTGACCATCTCGGGCGTTTCTTTTTTTTTTTCTTTTTTTTTTTAAAGGCTAAAGTAACATCGCAAACTACGAAATCTGGATTTTCTGTAACAATACAATATTTCATAAAAGGAGATTGTTAGAATGGCTTGACCATCTCTGGTGGGTTTTTTTTTTAATGTTTTTATTTCCACATTACATTGATGTATTACAATAAGGTATACAAACGTCAATCAGTCGTACACATTAGTCTTTTTTCTGACTTTTATGTTTGTCGTTGTTTTGGGTTTCTGTACTGCGTCATGTGTTGGCAATCCCAGCCTGTTGTTTTCTTACAGGGGGTGACGGATACCTTACAGTGGGACATGCTGACTGAAAAATGATCGACTCTCAACGTGTCACCTTGAAATAATGAC
>CM060309.1:22899808-22919808 GCA_030674185.1 Monoplex corrugatus
CTCGTTAAAGAATTGATCCTATCTACTTTTCTTGATCTGTTAGAAGAAGAAAGAGAGAGAGAGGGGGGGATGACAGAGGGAGAGAGAGAGAGCGAGAGAGAGAGAGCGAGACAGAGAGACAGACAGAGAGAGAGAGAGACAAACGGAAAATGGTGAATAGGGTGAGAGTGGGAAATGCAGGAAAATGGTGAATAGGGTGAGAGTGAAAAATGTAGGAAAATGGTGAATAGGGTGAGAGTGAAAAATGTAGGAAAATGGTGAATAGGGTGAAAGTGAAAAATGTAGGAAAATGGTGAATAGGGTGAAAGTGAAAAATGTAGGAAAATGATGAAAGGGTGAAAGTGAAAAATGTAGGAAAATGGTGAATAGGGTGAAAGTGAAAAATGTAGGAAAATGGTGAATAGGGTGAAAGTGAAAAATGCAGGAAAATGGTGAATAGGGTGAGAGTGAAAAATGCAGGAAAATGGTGAATAGGGTGAAAGTGAAAAATGCAGGAAAATGGTGAATAGGGTGAGAGTGAAAAATGTAGGAAAATGGTGAATAGGGTGAGAGTGAAAAATGCAGGAAAATGGTGAATAGGGTGAGAGTGAAAAATGCAGGAAAATGGTGAATAGGGTGAGAGTGAAAAATGTAGGAAAATGGTGAATAGGATGAGAGTGAAAAATGCAGGAAAATGGTGAATAGGGTGAAAGTGAAAAATGCAGGAAAATGGTGAATAGGGTTAGAGTGAAAAATGTAGGAAAATGGTGAATAGGATGAGAGTGAAAAATGCAGGAAAATGGTAAATAGGGTGAGGGATAAAAAGTGCAGGAAGCTGGTAAATAGGGTGAGGGGATAAAAAGTGCAGGAAGCTGGTAAATAGGTGAGGGGATAAAAAGTGCAGGAAGCTGGTAAATAGGGTGAGGGGATAAAAAGTGCAGGAAGCTGGTAAATAGGGTGAGGGGATGAAAGTGCAGGAAGCTGGTAAATAGGGTGAGGGGATAAAAAGTGCAGGAAGCTGGTAAATAGGGTGAGGGGATAAAAAGTGCAGGAAGCTGGTAAATAGGGTGAGGGGATAAAAAGTGCAGGAAGCTGGTAAATAGGGTGAGGGGATAAAAAGTGCAGGAAGCTGGTAAATAGGGTGAGGGGATTAAAAGTGCAGGAAGCTGGTAAATAGGGTGAGGGGATAAAAAGTGCAGGAAGCTGGTAAATAGGGTGAGGGGATAAAAAGTGCAGGAAGCTGGTAAATAGGGTGAGGGGATAAAAAATGCAGGAAGCTGGTAAATAGGGTGAGGGGATGGAAGTTTAGGAAGCTGGTAAATAGGGTGAGGGGTTGAAAAGCGTGGAAGCTGGTAAATAGGGTGAGGGTTGAAAAGTGCAGGAAGCTGGTAAATAGGGTGAGGGATGAAAAGTGCCGGAAGCTGGTAAATAGGGTGAGGGATGAAAAGTGCAGGAAGCTGGTAAATAGGGTGAGGGATGAAAAGTGCAGGAACTGGTAAATAGGGTGAGGGAATGAAAAGTGCATAAAGCTGGTAAATAGGGTGAGGGAATGAAAAGTGCAGGAAGTTGGTAAATACGGCTAGGGGATGAGAAGTTTAGGAAGCTGGTAGATAGGGTAATGGGATGAAAAGTGCAGGAAGCTAGTAAATAGGGTGAGAGAGTTAAAAGTTCAGAAAGCTGGTAAATAGGGTGAGAGAGTGACAAGTTCAGGAAGCTGGTAAATAGGGTGAGAGAGTGAAAAGTTCAGGAAGCTGGTAAATAGGGTGAGAGAGTGAAAAGTTCAGGAAGCTGGTAAGTAGGATGAGAGAGTGAAAAGTTCAGGAAGCTGGTAAATAGGATGAGAGAGTGAAACGTTCAGGAAGCTGGTAAATATGGCGAGGGAATGAAAAGTGCATGAAACCTATGAATAGGGTTAGGGAGTGTAAAGGGTTACAGTCAGCTAATGGAAACCGGTAGACAAGGTAAGGGAACAAAAAGGTTAAAAACGTTGCATGCTATCTAAAGAGACCACTTGCTGCCATCCAATTTCGCCGACGACGCTTGAGAACAATTCTTACCTGCTGAAAAGTGTTGACCTAAGCTTACCTCTGTTAACAAAAGTCGTCTTTGGAACTGTGTGTGTGTCCTTCTGGCCCCCAGGCTTATTTGCTGTGATTGACTGTGCTGTATCTGTCTTACCCATCTTCGTCTCCTGTCATCCCCTCACAGACAGTGTTAATGGAAAGTGGGGTGGGGTGACAAGCCAGCTCGTCCCCTATCTCCTGTCCTCTTTCTCCTTCATTTATTTCATCTAGCTTTTCTTTTGGGAGGGGCGGAAGTCTGTGTAAGGCCATCGTTAAAGAATCAGCTCTGTCTTGATTTTTTGGTGATGAGTTAGGGAGAGAGATAGAAAGACAGAAGGACGGAAAGACAGTCAGACAGACAGACAGATACGTACATACATACATACATACATACATACATACATAGACAGACAAACAGACAGACAGATAGATAGATAGATAGATAGATAGACAGACAGACAGACAGACAGATAGATAGATAGATAGATAGATAGATAGATAGACAGATAGAAAAACAGATAGACAGACAGACAGTCAGACAGTCAGACGATAGATAGATAGATAGATAGATAGATAGATAGATAGACAGATAGACAGAGAGATAGATAGATAGATAAACAGACAGACAGACAGACAGTCAGACGATAGATAGATAGATAGATAGATAGATAGATAGATAGATAGATAGATAGATAGATAGATAGATAGATAGATAGATATTAGACATTGTTCATTGTAAAGAATAAATCCAGAGAAAGTTTGAAAAAACCGAACAAACAACCAACCAACCAAGGAAGCAAGCAAGAAAACAAACAAACAATTAAACAAACAAACAAACGGAAAGCTTGAAAACTACCCGGATGTATGTAGTGTACATATCTCGAATTCATTCCCAAAGTGCAACATTAAGAACTGATCTGTTCGCTGCCCATCATATTGGTGGTATCAGCTTAGTGTTTTAAGTAGGCCAACCTTCTTCACGCTCCCCGTGTCAGGACCTTGCCAGCACCTAGGGTTTTTCACAAGCTCAGGAAGTCTGTCCGATAATTGCCGGCAAATTTGGGTGAGAGCGTATGGAATTGCCCGAGTGTGAAGAATCCCTCTTATTAAAACAAACTCGAACTCCCAGTTTCAGTTTCAGTTTCTCAAGATGACGTCTCTGCGCTCGGAATGAATTCCATACGCACTAACGTCACAGGTGCCATGTGATGGAGAAGATCTAGAATGATCACGGCAGAAGCCTCAAGCCTGCACATAAACCCACGAGCTGGCCAGGTCCTGAGGTCTTACCTAGATAGTTCCATAACCCTGGGATCGTAGGGTAGTGAGGTGTCAGAGACCTCAACTTTTCCCGGGACCAGCAACACGAGGGCGGTGCTCATCCCTCTCCCTCGCTTCAAATTCATATCCATATTCACTGTGTGTGTGTGTGTGTGTGATGTGTGTGTGTGTGTGTGTGTGTGTGTGTGTGTGTGTGTGTGTGTGTGTGTGTGTGTGTGTGTGTGTGTGTGTGTGTGTGTGTGTGTGTGTGTGTGTGTTGTGTAAAACCGAGACTTGAGAAAGGCAAGAAGGGTAATTTGGCTTCAAGATGTGGGACCTGGGAAATCAACCTATCTCTCCAATGTTTTATACCAAGGCAACCGGGCAATGCCCTGCTCTTCACGATTTTCAACTGCCGTGGGATCTTTAGCGTGCGCAGCCAGAAGGCACAAGGGTCCGGCTCGTTTCTCGTCCCCTTTCGAAGGACTAGACGTTTAGTTCGATTTTCTGGTCAAACTGAGGAGAAAAGTCGAGGCCTGTACTGGGAGTGAACCCTGGAACCTCGAGTTTAGTTATTGGCAGGCGAACGTCTGAACCATTCTGCCACTCTTCTCCCTACAGACAGTTAACCGGTAATTATAGAGAATATCTGTCATACTGTCAGACAGTCTCCTTATCACAATGAGTCATCGGAAGACTTTAACAACTTGTCATTGTTGTGCGAGAACAGATAATGCCAGTACCGATTTGTTTGTTCCATGCCAGCCAGGTGATTTACCTCCCCCTCGTTCCAAACAGTCCAACAGGAAATGGCAGATAAAAGAAGACCCTTATCAAAGGTCGCTGCCACCCCGTGCCACTCTTCAAATAAGCCAGTGTACAGGTCTGGAAGGGATTAAATCCTTCCTGAATGGCCCAGGCATGTGTGATGATGAAACTAAATGGGGGTGGTGGTATGGGATGAGTGGGGATGAGGGAGGGCAAGCGAAGGTGGGGGGTGGGGGGATGAAGAAGGAATAATAGTCAAGCCATTCTAACAATGCGGAGGGCAAGAAAGGTTGGGATGGGGGGGGGGGGGGTGGGGGGGGGGGGGTAGGTGGGAGGACGAAATGAAGAAAGAAAAAACATCAAGCCATTCAAAAAATCTCTCTTTCCTGATATGAATTTGTGGCTTTTGATCATAAAATCCACATTTTGTACTTCTCACGGTCACCTGTGACCTCGAAGAAGTTTCAGATGAAATAAAACTTGGACTAAAGCAAAAATTATGGTAAACTGTCACAACAGTGAAAACAATGTAAATATTGTACAAAGTTCTTGGAAAAGTGCTGTCCAACCTCCTTCAGTGTACTTTTTATTCTTCGTTTCATTTTATTTGTTTAGTTTTAACTCATGTGTTTTTTATGCTCGTGTTATATGTGTGGAGCAGTAGTGGCTAGCTTTAAGACAAGTTCAGCCAGAGTTACGACCCTTGTGCAACGAAGTGTTTTGAAGTCTGCTGAACTTTTTGGTGTAACGGTAATTAAAAAAGCGCTGAGTTGGTGCACTTATATTTTTTGCTCTGTGTGACCTTGACTTTAATGTTATGGCTTCCAGACTACTTTGAAACAATTCTTTTTTAAAAAAAAAATCCCTCCACTCCAGAACAGCTGAGGAAATCTTGTCAACACATTCTGTCACAGACACAGACACTCACGCGCGGGCGCACACAGACACGCGCTCGTGCACGCACACACACACACGTCCGCGCGCGCGCGCACACACACACACACACACACACACGCTCTCGAGCGCGCGCGCACGCATACACACATAGTTCTAGTTGATATAGAACAACCTCTTTTCCCATCCGCTCTTTTTTTTTAACTGAGACTGAACGAGAGAGGAAGAGAGAGAGAGAGGCAGAGAGAGAGAGACAGAGACTGAGAGACACAGAGAGCGAGACAAGAGAGAAAGAGAGAAAGAGAGAGAGAGGAGAGAGAGAGAGAGAGAGAATGACAATGACAATGACGATGACAATGATGCTTTATTTCCAACGGTAAAAGTTATTGGCTAGAAGCCATTTTTCAAACTTACCGTTGCTATTCTATACAGAGAGAGAGAGAGAGAGAGACAGACAGACAGACAGAGACAAACAGACAGACAGACAGAGACAGGCAGAGACAGACAGACAGACAGAGCGAGACAGAGACAGACAGACAGACAGACGGACAGACAGACAAACAGAGAAGGAGAGAGAGTGTGTGAAGAGGGTTATAGCTTATTTTCCTATCTCTGCTGTCTTCACTATTCTCTTTTCTTTTGATTTCCACTTTCCCTCGCCGAATGGTCTGGAGCAAGCAAAATAATTAACAAGTTAGAAATCGAATAGGGAGTAGGTTATCTGCCAGTGTCACACAGGTCTGTCAGGGTGCCAGGGGTCACCATTGTTTAAAACTGCCAGTGTCAGATGATTCAGGCCTTAGGATCTTCCTACAAAACAATACAGTCACCCTCACCATCACCCACAGATATAAACAGTGACATAGATAGGCAACTCAGAAAACACATAACTTCAGTATCGGTTCCTACTTTTGTTTTGTCAGGATGATGTCATAAAAATGCCTCGAACAAACACTTCGACAAGATAAAGATCACTTGCTTACTGCTCAAACATACCAATTGCATTTAGAGCAGCAACGTAGATCCACCACGCCTGTCTGTACTGACTCTGTCTATACGGTGCTCCGGGCGTGTTTCAGGACCTTGACTTCTCCTGCTTTTTGTCAAGATAAAAAAAAAAAAAGAAGGAAAAAATTATACGTTAGGTAGGACCTCAAGGCTTTGCCTGCACAAAGGCTTTCACGCTTATGCACAGCTTGAGGCTTATGTCATAATTATTTTGGATCTTCTCCATCACAAGTGCGATAGCCCACGTTCAAGCAAACAGGAACAACAACAATAACAATAATAATCATGATAATAATGATAATAATAATAAAAGTAATAATAAAAGTAATAATAATTATTATAACAATAATAGTGATGATGATGATGATGATGATGATGACGACGATGATGATGATGATGATGATTATGATGATAACAGTTAATGAAAATAGAATCAGAACCCGTATTTATACAACTAGACAAGGCATGCGCCAAATTTCGGCCACTTGGTCTTTGTCAAGCGTAAACGTAAGACAGCAACAAAAACAAGCATAAAAAAAAACAATACAAAAATTAGGGGGTGTGTGTGTGTGTGTGTGTGTGTTCGTTCCTTGATTTAACGTCTTTTCACTATAAGTGATATTAGACGGGTAAAAATGGCATGGAGGATGATTTTTTTTTTTTTTTTTTTTTTTTTTTTTTGGGGGGGGGGGGAGGGGGGGAGGGGAGAGGGGACAGAGGGGAACAGAGTAAGAGACGGGAAAAAAAAAAATTAAAAGGAATCGGCAAGGTTTTTAGAAAAAGGATATGGATGAACAGAGAAATGAAACTAGAACAACGCTAACATTAAATGTAAAAGAAAACATCGTCATAAAAAACGAAACAAAACAAAATAAAATAATAATAATTAAAATAATAACCTTAAAGTAACGCATTAACAGGACTGTGAACCAATGATTCTGAAATTTTAACTAACAGAACTTGATCTGATATTACTTCTTTAAAATGCTTTTCAAGATAGTTTCCTTGTGTAAACATCTTTGGTAAGAAATAACGAAGCTTTCTGCAGTAAAACAAACAGTGATACAATGTGAATTGTTCACCGCAAATACATAAAACGTTTTTACAATATTTAGTTTTCAAAGCGTTCATTTGAATACGAAAATATGTGGTAACAATTGATCTCAAATGATATAACGAAGAATACTGAATTTTTTTACAGATATTTTGAACTGAAAGTTTGATTCTTTTTTGGGACACAAATTTTTCATTTAAATGTTCATGAAATCGAATCCATGATGCTAATTCTAGCGAGTTGTAAGCTTCATTTACCGAGGTGTTAACATGTAATTCTATGGAATTTTCAGAATTGAGTGCACCGGATTTAGCTGCTCTGTCAACTACGTTGTTGCCTTGAAGACCAACGTGAGAAGGCACCCAGCATAAACTGATTTCCGAGCCATTTATCTTTAAACAGTGTATTAGATGATTTGCCTCAATTATTAAATCAGGTCTTGTGTCTGTATCAAAAGACTGTAAGGCATATAATACAGATTTTGAATCAACAAAGAGAACTACTTTGAAAGACACAGGCCGAAGGCTTATTAAATAATGCAACGCTTGAACAACAGCGACCAGTTCTGCTGTATATATAGATACATTTGTCCCAATGAAAAAAGACTTTTTAATGTTAAATTCTGGAACATAAAACGCTGCTCCAGCGCTCTGATTTGTTAAGACTGACCCATCGGTAAAAATGTGGAGGTGGGTACGGTACTTTTCATCGATGTGTTCACAAACTGTGGATAGCGTAATGTTGACATTATCATCTTTTTTAACGTCTGCATAATCGAGATCAAACGTGGCCTTTAGCATTTCCCATGTAGGGATAGGCGTTAACATTGGTTTTTTGGCTATTTCATCCATAGTTATGCTGGATTGTTTGATCAGGTCAGATATGTAAGTTGCGGTTGTAATTTGTGATGAAATGTTTTTTGCTCGTTTTGGAAAGTCAATATCAGACCTGATTTTAATTTCTTTGCTCACAAAATTATTCGCTTGTGAAGTAGTTCTAATTGCAAACTTTGCTGTAGCTAGCTCACGATGGTTGTTTAGAGGTAGAATTCCAGCAGCTTTGTACGTTACCAGAGTAGAAGCATGAGTTGGTACACCTAGTGCAATTTTAAGACTTTTGCAGTCCAAGTTCTGAATCTTTTTTAGTAAATATTTAGGTGCATTGAAAAAAATTTCTTGCGCGTAGGATAATTTAGACCTGACCAGCGCTGTTGCCAGATGAATCAGTATATTTGTATCCATTCCCCAGGGTAATTTGCTTATTATCTTTAGAAAATTTAAGGTTTTTCGTGCTTTTGTTAAAATATAATCAAAATGGATATTCCAGCTTAATTTCGACGTGATGTAAACTCCCAGAAATTTTACGACCTGTTTGTAATTTAACACTTCACCAAGCAATTTGAAAGTAGGTAAGTTATTTGAGTTACCACCAGGATCAAACAGCATCATGTTAGTTTTTTCTGCCGACAATGACAGACCATTTTCTAACATATAGTTTCCAAGGTTATCAAGATCAATTTGATACAACTTCCTGATGTAATTCCGTGTTCTCTGTGGAGTTGTCTTTTTTAAAGTGATATTCATCCAAGTACATATATCATCAGCATACTGTACTAAAACAACACGATTTGAAAGAGCTTTAGGAAGATCCTGTATAAGGATATTAAACAAAATAGGTGCTATCACTGAACCTTGTGGAATCCCCATGTCAAGGCATCGTGAAGTAGAATAACTAGCTCCCACTCTAGCCCGTATTGTTCTATTAGCTAAAAAAGATTTAATGTAATTGTACATATTACCAGATAAACCAACAGATTTTAGCTTGAACAATAGACGTTTATGCCAAACTTGATCGTAAGCTTTTTTTACATCAAAGAAAGTAGCTAAAACACTTTTTCTGCGGGCAAACTGTTGTTTGATCTGAGTTGTAAGTTTAACCAGGTGTTCAACTGCAGATCTCCCTTTTCTAAAACCCGCCTGGTTTACCGGAATAACATTATTTTTATCACAGTAGTGTAAAAGTCTGTTTAAGATCAATCTTTCCATTAGTTTGCTCGTGTGGGACGTCAAAGCAATGGGTCTGTAACTGTTTTTATCAGTTTTCGATTTTCCTGCTTTTAATATCGGTATAACTATAGACTTTTGCCAGATTTGTGGTACAGTTCCGTTAACCCAGCATTTCTGCAGAATTTTGTGTAGGAAAATAAGATAGTTTTCAGGGAGATGTTTAATCATTTCAGTCGAAACTGCATCAACACCTACCGAACTCGTTTTGTTGTGTAGAGACAGTATTGTGTTTTTTAGCTCTTCTAAGGTGATTGGAGAATTAAACCAGAGATCATTCTGAGGTATTGGATCAGTGTAGATTGGGTTGTTATCTTCCATTTCTCTGTGATGTTTGCAGTCTGAAGATAAACCTTCAACTTTACTGTTTTTAGCAAATAATTCCACAAAAGTTTCTGCTTTGTCCATGTCTGAAGGAAATGTGTTACATGTTTCTATTATTATCGGACACCTTTGTAGGTTGGTTCCATTCTTCATTTGATTCATTTTCGTCCAGACTTTATGAAAATCTTTGAAATCTGAAATTTGTTTTGTGCAGAATGATGCCCAATAATCTTTCTTTGCTTCAGCGATGGTTTTGTTACATTGGATGTTAGCTTTTTTCATTTCCACATGATCTTCAGGTTTCCGGCTTTTGATGTAGATTTTGAATTTCTCCCTTTTATATTGAACTGCTTTCTCACATGCCTCTGTCCACCAAACATTACCCAATCGATTATTCGATCTAGAAGTTTTGAGTTTCGGAATTGATATGTCTGCAGCGGCTAGAATTGACTCTTGGAATTTAGAAAACATAATGTCTACATTTTCACTTTCATAATGTCTGTAATCCTGATTAGCAAGAGTAGTTCGAAATAAGGACCAGTCTGCACGCTTGTAATTATATTTTGGAATAATATCAGGAGAGCTGTCTTTCATCCTGATGTTTTTGTCAGTTATGGTTATGATGATAGGTAGATGATCGCTTCCCAAGGTGTCTCTGTGAGTTTCCCAGGTACAGGATGGTGCTAATTCTGGTGATATCAGAGACAAATCGATGGCTGTCGCCCTGTGTTTGGAGACATCAGGGATCCTAGTGACACTACCATCATTTAGAAGGTAAAGCGAACTATCAACGATATTTTATAATATCATGAACACTATATGTGTGTGTTTGTGTGTGTGTGTATGTGCGTGCGTGCGTGCGTGCGTGTATGTGTGTGTGTGTGTATGTGTGTGTGTGTGTACTTGCAATTCTCGTGGTCCAGTAAGATGATCACATTACAGACTACGACAGAGCAAGTTGCCTGTTTCCCTATCCCTGTTTATGATCGTATCACAAATGAGACAGAGCTGGTTGCCTCTCTTCTTATCCATGTTTATGATCTTAAACCACAGCTGCTTGCCTGTCTCCCTATCCATGTCTTTGGTCACATCCGAGAGTGACAGCGGTAATTGCCTATCTCCCTATCCATGTCTATGATCACATCACAGAGAGACAGAGATGGTGACCTGTCTTCCTGTCCATGTCTTTGGTCATATAACAAAGTAGGACAAAGCTTCTTGCTTATCTCCTTATCGATGTATATACGTACAACATAGCAGGGTTGCTTGTCTCCCTGTCCATGTCTATGGTTGGTTAAGACAGAGCTTTATGTCCGTCTTTCTGTTTCATGTTTGTGATGTGACAGAGCTAGTTGTCTATCTCTCTGTGCATATCTACGGTGTGACAGGGCAAGTTGCCTGTCTCCCTGTCCATGTCTATGTTGTGACAGAGCTAGCTACCTGTCTCCCTATCCACATCTTACAGAGCTAGTTGCTTGTCTCCCTATACATGTCTATGTTGTGACAGAGCTAGCTACCTGTCTCCCTATCCACATCTTACAGAGCTAGTTGCTTGTCTCCCTATACATGTCTATGTTGTGACAGAGCTAGCTACCTGTCTCCCTATCCACATCTTACAGAGCTAGTTGCTTGTCTCCTTATGCATGTCTATGTTGTGACAGAGCTAGCTACCTGTCTCCCTATCCACATCTTACAGAGTCAGTTGCCTGTCTTTCCATTCATATAATATAAGGTGGTACAGAGCTGTCTATGTCTGTGATTATATAAGCAAAGAGACTAGTAGTACCTACGGATACTATTCTCTTTGATATCAGTCTTCTTATCCATGTTTATATCACCACCCTCCCCCTATCCCCCTTCCCTTTCCCCTACCCCCCTCTGTCCTGTCTCTTTTAATTCTTCTGTGGTGTTTAGAGAGACTACAGTGAACGGGGAACAGGAGACAATGATAACATTATGCAGATTCTTCCCTGTCTGCGTCACTGCTCCGTTATTCTCTTTCTCTCTCTCTCTCTCTCTCTCTCTCTCTCTCTCTCTCTCTCTCACTTTCTCTCTCTCTCTCTCTGTCTCTCTCTCTGTTTCTGTCTGTCTGTCTGTCTGTCTGTCTGTCTGTCTGTCTCTCTCTCTCTCTAAAAGGTGTGTACTATGGAATTCGAGGGATTCCAGCACTCGTTATAGTTTCGTAGGAGCTCTGACCAAATTTGCCAGCTGTCATCTGGCAGATTTACCGAGCCTGCGCAAACCCTGATGAGCTGGTAAAGTTATGAAGTGTGAAGGAGAAGGAGGAATTACTTATGCAAAATACTATACTGACACCATTAACCCTTAGACTCCCGCACCCTATCTACCAACTGCAAAAACTTAAGGCCTTTGACTCCCTCACCTTCTCTATCAACTTTTTAAGAACACACACGCTCTCTCTCTCTTTCTCTTTCTCTCTCTCTCTCTCTCTCTCTCTCTCTCTCTCTCTCTCTCTCTCTCTCTCTCTGTCTGTCTGTCTCTCTCTGTCTCTGTCTCTGCAGGAAACTGGTCGATTGGGCGAGGGAATCCAAGGGTTACGTTTCTGCGCTACCCATTCAGCTAGCATAGAAGCAGATACAAAGTAGCGCAAACTGTGTTAGATTTGAGAAGTTCTATACAACATGGGAGATAATTCTCAAGAATTATATCCTTTGATTATATTATAAAAATTCTCCCTGCTTCCCTCTTATTTCTTTGGTTAAGTTTTTGCTTTGCTTTGCTAGCATGGTTGACAAGTTCCAGCCAGCCGTCAGCTGATTCCCCCATCACTGCCCAGTGTCCAAAACTCAGTGATGCGTGCCAGATGTTGAATGTTACCACACTTGCCGGTGTGTGGGTTAAGGTTCCTGACCAGTGCAGAGAACGGCTTTGACCCAGTTCTCATGGAATACTTTTAAAATCGTCTTCCTTCACTGGCCTCCTGGCACGCGCAGCCACCGCTTTCCTCTACTCAGGGTTATGGAGCGGGGTCCAATCCTGGCACAGCAGACGATGCCATGGTATGCATTCATTCATCCGGCAGGGGAGGGTCCATTATTGTGTTAATTTACAGAAACGGTAACTTCTTTTTAAACATCCCATCTTTGCGGTAGATTTTATACTCAGTATGTGAATTGCAGTATATATGTTTGTGACAAGTTGAAAGAAGTGCCGAAGAGAAACGCAAAAAGCTCTGTTTGAACGGAGCGAACTGTCCACTTCGGTACGTGCTTTTTAGATTGGCGCTTATTAGCCATGCGCTCAAGACATGGGATCTTGAGTCCACAATGATAGTGTTTATGTCATGATAGTGTTCATGTCCACATAGTGTTCATGTCATGATAGTGTTTATGTCATGATAGTCTTTATGTCCACATAGTGTTTATGTCATGATAGTGTTTATGTCCACATAGTGTTCATGTCATGATAGTGTTTATGTCCACATAGTGTTCATGTCATGATAGTCTTTATGTCCACATAGTGTTTATGTCCATATAGTGTTCATGTCCACATAGTGTTTATGTCCACATAGTGTTTATGTCCACATAGTGTTCATGTCATGATAGTGTTTATGTCCACATAGTGTTTATGTCCACATAGTGTTTATGTCATGATAGTGTTTATGTCCACATAGTGTTTATGTCATGATAGTCTTTATGTCCACATAGTGTTTATGTCCACATAGTGTTCATGTCCACATAGTGTTTATGTCCACATAGTGTTTATGTCCACATAGTGTTCATGTCATGTATGTCAATAGTGTTTATGTCCATGATAGTGTTTATGTCCACATAGTGTTCATGTCATGATAGTGTTATGTCCAATAGTGTTATGTCAGATAGTGTTTATGTCCAATAGTGTTATGTCATGATAGTGTTTATGTCCAATAGTGTTCATGTCAATGATTAGTGTTTATGTCCACATAGTGTTCATGTCACATATAGTGTTTATGTCCATATAGTGTTCATGTCCATGATAGTGTTCATGTCCATTGTAGTAGTTTTATGTCCAATAGTGTTTATGTCCACCATAGTGTTTATGTCAATGATATGTTCTGTCCATATAGTGTTCATGTCCAATAGTGTTTCATGTCATGATAGTGTTATGTCCACTAGTGTTCATGTCATGATAGTGTTCATGTCCACATAGTGTTTCATGTCATATAGTGTTCATGTCCACATAGTGTTATGTCATATAGTAGTGTTCATGTCCACTTTAGTGTTCATGTCAATAGTGTTATGTCAATAGTGTTCATGTCCAATAGTGTTTATGTCCAATAGTGTTCATGTCATGATAGTGTTTATGTCCACATAGTGTTATGTCACATAGTGTTTATGTCCACATAGTGTTCTATGTCATTGTATGATGTGTTCATGTCCAATAGTGTTTATGTCAGATAGTGTTTATGTCCACATAGTGTTTATGTCATGATAGTGTTCATGTCCAATAGTGTTTATGTCCATATAGTGTTTATGATCCATATAGTGTTCATGTCATGATAGTGTTATGTCATATAGTGTTCATGTCATGATAGTGTTTATGTCCACATAGTGTTATGTCCAATAGTGTTCATGTCATGATAGTGTTCATGTCCATATAGTGTTATGTCCATGTAGTGTTATGTCATGATAGTGTTATGTCCAATAGTGTTCATGTCATGATAGTGTTCATGTCATATAGTGTTCATGTCATGATAGTGTTTATGTCATGATAGTGTTCATGCCCACATAGTGTTCATGTCATGTCATCAGATAGTGTTATGTCCATATAGTGTTCATGTCATGATAGTGTTATGTCCATATAGTGTTCATGTCATGTATTTGTTTATGTCCAATAGTGTTCATGTCATGATAGTGTTTATGTCCACATAGTGTTCATGTCATGATAGTGTTTATGTCAATAGTGTTTCATGTCATGATAGTGTTTATGTCGCACATAGTGTTTATGTCACAATAGTGTTCATGTCAATAGTGTTCATGTCATATAGTGTTTATGTCAGTAGTGTTCATGTCATGATAGTGTTTATGTCCACATAGTGTTCATGTCATGATAGTGTTCATGTCCAATAGTGTTTCATGTCATGATAGTGTTTATGTCCACATAGTGTTCATGTCAGATAGTGTTTATGTCCACATAGTGTTCATGTCATGATAGTGTTTATGTCCACATAGTGTTATGTCATATAGTGTTTATGTCCAATAGTTATGTTTTTATGTCCACATAGTGTTTATGCCCACTAGTGTTTATGTCCATATAGTGTTCATGTCATGATAGTGTTTATGTCCACATAGTGTTTATGTAAAAAAAAAAAAAAAAAAAAAAAAAATTTTTTTTTTTTTTTTTTTTTTTTTTTTTTTTTTTTTTTTTTTTTTTTTTTTTCATATAGTGTTTATGTCCACATAGTGTTCATGTCATATAGTGTTTATGTCCACATAGTGTTCATGTCATGATAGTGTTTATGTCCAATAGTGTTCATGTCATATAGTGTTTATGTCCATAGTGTTTATGTCCAATAGTGTTTATGTCCACATAGTGTTATGTCATGTAGTGTTTATGTCCACATAGTGTTCATGTCCACATAGTGTTTCATGCCCATATAGTGTTTATGTCAATAGTGTTATGTCCAATAGTGTTATGTTAGTTAGCATAGGTTTCAATGTTGTCACAGGTAGTCTGTTATTATTGTTTTCACTAGTTTTGATTTTTAGTCAAAGTGTTTCATTTTATGCATAGGTATTCAATATTTCATATGTTGTCATATTTATGATGATAGTTATCAAGGTATGTCATAGTTTGATAGTAGTCCAAGTATCATAGTGTTGTCAATAGGTTAGTCATATGTTTCGTATTAGCCCTAGTTATGTCAATGTTTTAGTCCACAAGTGTATTCATATGTTATGTCACTAGTTTTGTAATAGTTATTCATTGTATGTCATAGTGTTTATGTCCATAGTGTCATGTCATAGTTTGTCAATAGTGTTGTCCACATTGTCTAATTTTATGTCAAGTTGTCAGTTGTCAATATTTAATAGTGTTATGTCACATAGTGTTTATGTCAAAGTGTAGTCTATGTGTTATGTCATAGTTTGTCCAAGTGTTGTCAAAGTGTTTGTCCATAGTTATTCATAGTTTCAGATAAGTGTTATGTCATGTGTTATGTCACATTGTGTCATAGTGTTTCAATGTTTGTCACATAGTGTTGTAATAGTTTTATTCATAGTTCTGTCATATGTATGCATGGTTTGTCAATGGTATGTCATAGTGTCATTCATATGTTATTCATATGTTCATGTCAATGTGTTCATGTCATAGTTTCAATAGGTATGCCAAGTGTTGTCCAATGTGTTGCAATGTGTCATGCAATAGTTAGTTGTATTCAGTAGTCATAGTTTATTCCATATGTATGTAAGTTTGTCATAGTGTTGTCAATAGTTCAATATGTTATGTCATAGTTCTGTATTGTTCCAATATGTTAGCATAAGTTAGTCCACATATGTGTATATGTTATTCTATATGTCTTCATTGTTGTCCAATAGTGTCATGTCATAAGTTGCTGGTTCAGTTGATATGTTATGATGATAGGTATGCCAGTGTTTCATAGTGTATTCCAAGTGTATGTCATGATGTGTTCTCATGTTATGTACATATGTTTTTCTATGTGTTGTCAAAGTGTTATGTCATAGTGTTTTGTCATATAGTGTTTATGTCCATAGTGTATTCCATATGTATGTCTGATAGTGTTATGTCCCATAGTGTTATCATGTGTTTGCATTTTATGTCATGAAGTGTATGTCCATAGGTAGTCATGTGTTTTGTCACATAGTGTTATGCATGTATGTAGTGTTTGTAAGGTAGCAAAGTCATCAAGTTTCACATAGTTCAGTCATAGTGTTTTGCAAGTTTGTATGATAGTTTAGTCATAGTGTTCATGTCAGATGGTACATAGTGTAGTCATGTATTTTATGCCAAAGGTTATGTCATATAGGTATGTCCAAGTATGTAATGTTATCACATGTGTTTATATATAGTTTTGTCAATTGTTTATGCATGTGTTGTCCACTGTGTATCAAAGTGTCATGTATGATATGTATCAAGTGTTATCCAATGTTCTATATGTCCATAGTGTTATGTCATGATAGTGTTATGTCCACATAGTGTCATGTCATGATAGTGTTCATGCAATAGTGTTTCATGTCATAGTGTTCATGTCCATATGTGTTTATGTCATGTACATGTTTATGTCCACATAGTGTTCATTCATGATAGTGTTATGTCCATAGTGTTCATGTCATGATAGTGTTATGTCATGTAGTGTTTTCATGTAGTGTTTATGTCCACATAGTGTTCATAGTATGTAGTGTTATGTCATGATAGTGTTTCAGTGTCCATGATAGTGTTATGTCAATAGTGTTCTGTCATGATAGTGTTTTGTCCATATTGATGTTATGTCAATAGTGTTATGTCCATATAGTTTATGTCATGATAGTGTTATGTCAATAGTTTATGTCATATAGTGTTCATGTCATGATAGTGTTATGTCCAATAGAGTTTATGTCATATGTGTTCATGTCCATAGTGTTACATTGTCATGATATGTTTTATGTCCAATAGTGTTCATGTCATATGTTCATGTCATGATAGTGTTATGTCATAATGTTTATTCACATATGTGTAGTGTTTATGTCCATATGTTATGTCATATAGTTTTCATGTCATGATAGTGTTATGTCCACATATGTTCATTCAGATAGTTTATGTCATCATATGTGTTATGTCCACATTGTTCATGTCATGATAGTGTTATGTCAATTATGTCATGTCGCAATAGTGTTTATGTCCACATAGTGTTCATGTCATGATAGTGTTCATGTCCATATAGTGTTCATGTCATGATAGTGTTTATGTCCATATAGTGGTCATGTCATGATAGTGTTCATGTCCATATAGTGTTCATGTCATGATAGTGTTTATGTCCACATAGTGTTCATGTCATGATAGTGTTCATGTCCATATAGTGTTCATGTCATGATAGTGTTCATGTCCACATAGTGTTTATGTCATGATAGTGTTTATGTCCATATAGTGTTCATGTCATGATAGTGTTTATGTCCATGTAGTGTTCATGTCATGATAGTGTTTATGTCCACATAGTGTTCATGTCATGATAGTGTTCATGTCCATGTAGTGTTCATGTCATGATAGTGTTTATGTCCACATAGTGTTCATGTCCATATAGTGTTTATGTCCACATAGTGTTCATGTTATGATAGTGTTCATGTCCATATAGTGTTCATGTCATGATAGTGTTCATGTCCATATAGTGTTTATGTCCACATAGTGTTCATGTCATGATAGTGTTCATGTCCATATAGTGTTCATGTCATGATAGTGTTCATGTCCACATAGTGTTTATGTCCATATAGTGTTCATGTCATGATAGTGTTCATGTCCACATAGTGTTTATGTCCATATAGTGTTCATGTCATGATAGTGTTTATGTCCATGTAGTGTTTATGTCATGATAGTGTTTATGTCCACATAGTGTTTATGTCCATATAGTGTTTATGTCCACATAGTGTTTATGTCATGATAGTGTTTATGTCCACATAGTGTTTATGTCCACATAGTGTTTATGTCCACATAGTGTTTATGTCATGATAGTGTTTATGTCCACATAGTGTTTATGTCATGATAGTGTTTATGTCCACATAGTGTTCATGTCATGATAGTGTTTATGTCCACATAGTGTTCATGTCATGATAGTGTTTATGTCCACATAGTGTTCATGTCCACATAGTGTTCATGTCATGATAGTGTTTATGTCCACATAGTGTTCATGTCATGATAGTGTTTATGTCATGATAGTTTTTTTGTCCACATAGTGTTCATGTCATGATAGTGTTTATGTCCACATAGTGTTTATGTCATGATAGTGTTTATGTCCATATAGTGTTCATGTCATGATAGTGTTTATGTCCACATAGTGTTTATGTCATGATAGTGTTTATGTCCATATAGTGTTCATGTCATGATAGTGTTTATGTCCACATAGTGTTTATGTCATGATAGTGTTTATGTCCATATAGTGTTCATGTCATGATAGTGTTTATGTCCACATAGTGTTTATGTCATGATAGTGTTTATGTCCACATAGTGTTCATGTCATGATAGTGTTTATGTCCACATAGTGTTCATGTCATGATAGTGTTTATGTCCACATAGTGTTCATGTCATGATAGTGTTTATGTCCACATAGTGTTCATGTCATGATAGTGTTTATGTCCATGTAGTGTTTATGTCATGATAGTGTTCATGTCCAGATAGTGGTCATGTCATAATAGTGTTCATGTCATGATAGTGTTTATGTCCACGTAGTGTTCATGTCATGATAGTGTTCATGTCATAATAGTGTTCATGTCATAATAGTGTTCATGTCATGATAGTGTTTATGTCCACGTAGTGTTCATGTCATGATAGTGTTCATGTCCAGATAGTGGTCATGTCATAATAGTGTTCATGTCATAATAGTGTTCATGTCCACATAGTGTTCATGTCCAGATAGTGTTCATGTCCACATAGTGTTCATGTCCATATAGTTTTCATGTCCAGATAATGTTCATGTCCACATAGTGTTCATGTCCATATAGTTTTCATGTCCAGATAATGTTCATGTCCAGATAGTGCTGATCTCCGGATGATGCTCTTATCCACATAGTGCTTATGTCCAGGTAGTGTTCATATCCAGATAGTGTTCATGTCCACATAGTGTTCATTTCCAGATAGTGTTCATGTCCATATGGTGTTCATGTCCAGATAGTGTTCATGTCCAGATAGTGTTCATGTCCACATAGAGCGCATATCCAGATTTTGCTCATGTGTGGTCTAGGTAGTGCTCATGTTGAGATAGTACTCATGTCCAGTTAGTGCTCACGCCAAGACATTTCTCACATCAGAATAGTACTCATGTACAGATAGTACTTATGTCCAGATAGCGCTCACGTCCAGACAGTGCTCACGTCCAAAGAGTACTCACGTCCATGTCCAGACAGTGCTCATGTCCAGATAGTGTTCACGTCCAGATAGCGCTCACGTCCAGATAGCGCCAGATAGCGCTCACGTCCAGACAGTGCTCATGTCCAGATAGCGCTCACGTCCAGACAGTGCTCACGTTCAAACAGTGCTCACGTCCAGACAGTACTCATGTCCAGATAGCGCTCACGTCCAGATAGCGCTCACGTCCAGACAGTGCCTCAGTCCAGACAGTGCTCACGTCCAGACAGTACTCATGTCCAGATAGCGCTCACGTCCAGACAGTACTCATGTCCAGATAGCGCTCACGTCCAGACAGTGCTCACGTCCAGACAGTGCTCACGTCCAGACAGTACTCATGTCCAGATAGCGCTCACGTTCAAACAGTGCTCACGTCCAGACAGTGCTCACGTCCAGACAGTACTCATGTCCAGACAGTGCTCACGTCCAGACAGTACTCATGTCCAGATAGCGCTCACGTCCAGACAGTACTCATGTCCAGATAGCGCTCACGTCCAGACAGTGCTCACGTCCAGACAGTGCTCACGTCCAGACAGT
>CM060309.1:22924808-22929808 GCA_030674185.1 Monoplex corrugatus
TCCGTCTGTCTGTCTGTCTGTGTCTGCGTCTGTCTCTGTCTCTGTCTCTGTCTGTCTGTCTCTGCCTGTCTGTCTGTCTGTCTCTCTGATCCATCTGTCTGTTTCTCTCTCTGTCTCTGTCTGTCTGTCTGTCTCTCAATCTCAGCCTCATTCTGTTTCTCTTTTTTCCTCCTCTCTCTCTCTCTTTCTCTCTCTCTCTCTCTCTCTCTCCCTCTCCCTCTCTCTCTCTCTCTTCTCTCTCCCTCCCTCTCCCCCTCTCTCTCTCTTTCTCTCTCTCTCTCCTCCCTCTCCCTCTCTCCCTCCCTCTCCCTCTCTCTCTCTCTTCAATGTAGATGTTACCCCGTGCCCACAATCCCTGGTCTGCGTATGGGTCGGTGGCCTTCACAATAAACCACCCATACAGGATATAACAAAAGGGTACAAAAGACTTCAGTCGACTTACAGAGCGGGTCACAACTGTTTGTGGACTTAACCTTCTCCGTATTGTGAATTATTGGCAGCTGGTCTTTAAGTCGTAGCAAGGAATCATAGGTCACTGCGATTCTAAAAGCTGACCGATCTGGTATCACGCTCAGTGTATGCAATAGGCTACTTCATTGAAATCGATTTCTTTTTGTCTTGATTTAAAAAGGCAAGATGAGTATTTGTGATCTCTGTCTCTCTCATTCAGTTTCTGTCTGTCTGTCTGTCTGTCTCTCTGTCTTTGTCTCTTTGTCTCTCTGTCTGTCTGTCTGTCTTTCTCTGTCTCTCTCTCTCTCTCTCTGTCTCTCTCTTTCTCTCAGTCTCTGTCTGTCTCTTTCTCTCTGTCTCTGTCTCTCTCTGTCTATCTCTGTCTCTGTCTGTCTGTCTGTCTGTCTGTGTCTTTCCTTTCTCTCCTCCTCCTCCCACCCCCCCCCCCCCCTCATTCTCTCTCAGCGTCATTTACAAGGGTTCTATAATATAAACACAACGGGCTTTCGGTATTCTTTCTTTTGTTTTGTTTCATTTTTCATTTCTTTCTTTCTTTCTCTTTGTCTCTCTCTTTTTTTTTTCTTTCTTCTTCTTTTTTTTTTTTTTTCGCCACCTGCATGGGACTCATTGCCAGCTGATCTGAGAGTTCTACCCACCATTTGGCCCTTCAAGTTAACAGTAAAAGGCCTTCCATTGTTGATCGATCTCGTAAATATTCTTCCACCAATATGTCATCTTAATCATCGTAAACCATGCCGCATGTCGTTGGCGATCATGGCCCTCCATAAGAATCTATCTTTTGTTGCTGCAAGTACTTTGTCTACCCTGTCTGTCCTATCCATTCTGCAAAAATGTCTACTATTTGCTCACTAGGTCCACCTGGTGCTGTTTTTCCCCTCTAGCTTTCTGGTTGTGACTGTATGCTTGAATTTCTCTTGCCTCATAAAGTGTCCTATAAATGTTTCTGCTTTCTACTTCTTTTTCTAATATATTCACAATATTTTGTAGGTATTTTTCATTTTCTGCAATTTGAACGGTGTCATCCGTATAACGCAAAGTGTTTATCGTTTTTTCCTCCAACCTTTATCACGGAGCATTCTTCTAGGTTTCTCATGATGGTTTTGCAGTCAAGTGAAAACAAATCTTGTGACAGAGCATATCATTGTCGAAGCCCTCTTCTGATGTTCTGAGAAGGGCTAATATCATTGTCTACTGTCATTGTGCTGTATGTTACCAGTATACATTCTTTATTATTCTTATATCTTTTCCGTTAATTTTGAGCTTTGTCAGTTGGTTGATCAGTTCTTTGTGTCCTACCCGATCAAAAGCCTTGATATAATCAACAAAACAAACATATATCCTTATTCAAGTCAAACGATTTTTCTTTGAGATTTCTTAGGATATTTTAATAGTTTCCTTTCATTCAACACATCCGCATTGTTCTTCTGCTACTCCTTGTCCTCATTATGTTTATTCTTAATAGAATCTTTGTGACATGACTCATCAATCTGATTGTACCGCACGATGAAATTCGCATTCTATAATGCTGCTTTCTTTATGAGTGCAATGAAAATTGACTTTGACTTTAGGATTTTTCCAGCGTCATCAATTTCATTTAGGAGGTCTGTTACTTTTTCACTACCAAATTCATCTACAGCCTCAATCATTTCTATAGTAATATTGTCTGGACCCGGTGCTTTTCCCTGTTTTATCATTTTGATCGCTGCTCTAATTTCACCTTTCATTATTGGTGGTCTTTCAACGTTCTTTCTTATGTGTTCCTCCGTTGTGTCATCATCAGAAAAGTCTTCAATGTACTATTCCCATCTATCAAATATTTTGTCTTTTTCCATAATAATTGTGCTAGCTTTTGATTTTAAACAACCAGTTGATGTGCATGTCTTTTTCCTGTGAGCAAAGTCTTCGGTGTTTCTGTACATAGATTAGGGTCTGTTTTGTGTCGGTCTTCTATTTCTTTGCACTTTTTTTTTGCCAAGCTTCCATACCCTCATTGCATTTATTCCTGATTTCCTTATCTTCTTTTTTTTTTTGTGTTCTTCTTCTTTCCCCTTTAGCCTCCTAATTCAAGCCTGAAATTACTTTTGTTATCCAGTTTTTCTTTGCTTTTCTTTCAACTCTAGAGATTTCTTCATTGGTTTTTGTTCAGATTCTCCTCTAGCCTTTGTCGTCCCCAAGGTTATCAACAAGTCAGGGCGGCTGATTTTCTGTCAGGGTTTACTCCCTTAACCTTGATCTCACCCAAGACAACCAGAAGGCAGTGATGATTTTTCTGTCAGGGTTTACTCCCTTAGCCTAGGTCTCTATGTAAACAACTACGAGGCAATGGTGTATTTTCCCATAGCTGGGGGTCTGAATCATGGGCACCAGGGCGTGTCCACATGCTGGTGGGCCTGCATGCTGCACTTCTGGGGCCAGATCTCTTCCAAGTCCCTCGAGGTTCAGCCAGAGTCCGTGAGGTGCTCAGTTATCGTGTATTGCCATGGGGAGGCACGATGTAGGGCTTGCTGATGGAAAGGCAGAGCTGCAAATAGCAATGCTAACCAGCGGTGCAGGCTGAAAGCGAGAGGTGATAAGCATGCAGTAACAAGCCAACACAATAAACACGTCAAATCAGCCAGTCTGTGTTGTCATCTCTAACTACTGATCATGTGGCATTGTGTGATTATGCATGTATGTATTATTATGTTAATGATCATAGGTCTATGTGTATGTATGGTTAGATATTGTTAGTATTCACTTGTGTACGTACAGACATGTAAGCATTCTGATACATGTGAGCATAGCCCCGCACTGCGCGATCCTGTCGTGGTGGACGTCTCCACCGACTTTGGCACAACCTGCCTCCTGCTGTGCCAGCCCGACGCCACTTTTCTTTTTCTGCTTCTTCGTCTCCTCCACTGCCCCTGCCTTCGACCTCGCTGCTGCGGGCTTTGTCTCCTCCTCTGCCATCTTCGCCTTCGCCTTCTGTCCTGGTGGTGCCGCCTTCGCCTTCTGTCCCGCCGGTGCTGCCTTCGTCTTCTGTCCCGCCGGCGCTGCCCTCGTCTTCTGTCCCGCCGGTGCTACCTTTGTCTTCTTCTTCTGTTCCGTCGTTGCTGCCTTCGTCTTCTGCCCAGCTGGTGTCGCCTTCGTCTTTTGTCCCGTCGGTGCCGCCTTCTTCGCCACCTCGGCCGCCGCCATATGACTGTGATAATCTTAAACTATGCCTTTTTAACGCTCAATCAATATGCAAAGATGGCAAAGCCGAGGTCATTGCCGATTTTATCGCTGATGAGCACGTTGACATTGCTTTTATCACAGAGACATGGCTTAACCCCCTTGGTCATGAACCTATACATGCTAGCCTCACTCCGAGTGGTTACAGGCTTGCTTCTTTCCATCGCTCATCTCGAGGTGGCGGTATCGCCATCCTCTACAACGACTCACTCCATTCCCGCCTATCTTTCTCGCAGTCTCTGCCTTTCTCCCATCCTTCTTTCGAGCACGTTGAAGTATCCTTCCAATCCACCCCTCACCCCATCACCTTCTCCTGTGTCTATCGACCTCCACCTAGCTCTGCCAACAAACTCACCACATCCACGTTTCTCTCTGACTTTGACCAACTACTTGACCACTACTGCCTCTTACCTGGAAATCTCATCATTCTAGATGACATCAATGTCCACTATGACAACACTCACCGTTATGACACAAGACATATCATCAACTCTCTGTCCAATCACAATATGACTCAACACATTTCTGAACCAACCCATCAAAAAGGTCACATTCTTGACTGGATCATTTCTCGTGATCACCACAATTCAGCTACTAACAACTGCTTAGTTCTTTCTACCCGTCTAACTTCAGCCCTTCCATCTGACCACTCTGCAATTCTCTGTTCTCTTGACATTTCTCCTCCTTCCCGTACCACGCGCACAGTGACTCGACGCAATCTCAAATCTATCGACCTCTCCACATTTTCATCTGATGCCTCCCGTCTCCTTTCTGAAAAGTCCCATAACCTTGCCGATGAATTCTATACTACTCTCCACCATCTTCTGGACACTCATGCTCCAGCCACAACCCGTCTTTTACCTGACCGCCCCCCTACCCCCTGGCTCACTCATGAGATAGCCTGTGCAAAACGTGCCCGCCGCAGAGCAGAGCGCCGCTGGCGCAAATCCAAACTCACTGTACACATGCAACTTTTCCAAGCCTCTAAAACAAAAGTATCCACCCTCATTGCATCTGCAAAAACAAGCTATTTCCAAACCAAAATCCTGAATGCCTCTTCTTCAAAAGAACTCTTTACAACCATGAATCATCTCCTTGGCACACGAAAAGACTTACCTCTCCCAACAAAACATACAAATGAAGAACTCCCATCTGTATTCTCTAAGTATTTCACCACCAAAATACAAACTCTTCGTGACAGGCTTGACAGGACACCCTGTCAACCATGCCCACCTGACCCTTCCTTCTCTGGCACACCTCTCACTACTTTTACCCCAGTCTCACAAGAAGAAATTTTCAACACAATCAGATCCATG
>CM060309.1:22934808-22939808 GCA_030674185.1 Monoplex corrugatus
CACACACACACACACACACACACACACACACACACACAACACACACACACACACACAGAGCCCCTTGAGATTGAACGTGGACCCTTCGCTATCATACGGCGCTGTAACCAACTGAGTTAACGGTGACCTAAAGGTGAGGCCAGCCGGGATGGAACCCACGTTCCCTGCATTATAAGCATAGCGCATTTAAACCAACCGAGTCCATGGCTCTAATAAGCGAACCCAACAACCGTTAGCTGGCTGATTACGTGTCTGCGTCAAAAACCATCCCGATAACTTACCTTGGTTTGCAGAAGTGACCAGCTGGAGCCAGCACGTTTGGCCGTAGCTATTAGTAGCAAGGTAGACTGATGTACAGGAAAGCTGGAGGGAAAGAGAACATCAGGTAGACCCAGGGAGAAAATATTGGACGGACTTGCGGGTGGCTGAAGACAGAGGGGTTGGGAGATGTACTTGCAGCGACAGGGCATAGATTCGTGTGGAGGGCCATGATCGCCAACGCCATGCGGCAGGGCACATGATGATGATGAGAATGGTTGCCAACCAACTCTTAACCTTTGTAGTTCTTAGTTTGCCGACGTACGTTGCCAAGGGGGCTTATCGATTCCTGCCTGTTTTGTCGGATTAACGCCCCTGTGCCTCGACACGACTTAGAGACATGTTAAAGATTATTGTTCGATAAATAACAATGTTGTATTTTAAGTGGTGAAATTTTTATCCCTATTTGTATATGACTTACACTGAGGCTTTTTTTTCCAGTCTTTTCCACTTTGTGTTTTCCACGCACTAGTACCAAATGCCGGGATTTTTTTTCGAAAGTTTTTATCATTTATTTTATTGAAAATTTATACATGTAGGTTGATTGGAACCAGAAAAAAACAAAATACAAAATCAGAACAGGTATTCAGTAACAACCAAAGAAGACAGCACAAATTTTCGGCCAACTTAACTCTGTCAAGAATAGACGTAAGACCACAAAAGAACAAACAACACACAACAAATACAAAAATTAGGAGAAAAAGATCAAAACTTCCCTGCTGCTTCGTATAGTTGGAGAAAATGACTGAAATGAAATCATAATGTAAGTTGACTGCTAATCATCTCGTGTTTTTGAAATAACTGTAAAATTGCCACACATTTGAACTGTAACTGGTTGAATGACACAGCAACATTATTTACTTCTGTGTGCTCGCTAACTCTGTGGCAGGTACAACAAGGCGATGATGGCGCAGCGTGCGACAGAGCTAGTTGCCTGTCTCCCTCTATCTATATCTTTGGTGCGACAGAGCTTCTTACCTGTCTCCCTCTATATATATCTTTGGTGCGACAGAGATAGTTGCATGTCTTCTATGAATGATAGAACTAGTTGCCTGTCTCCTTGTCCATGTCTATGGTGCAGCAGAACTAGGTGCCTATCTCTCTATCCATGTCTGTGGTGTGCCAAAACTAGTTGCCTATCTCTTTGTCAATGTCTGTGGTGTGACAGCACTAGTTGTCAATCTCCCTCTCCGTGTGTGTGTGATGTGACAGAGGTTATTACCCATCTCCCCATCCATGTCTAAGGAGTGACAGAACTAGCTGCCAGTCTTCCTCTCCATATCTATGGTCAAACCCATCCTGGCAACGCACGGTGGTGCCAGAAGTGAAGGAGACACAGGTAGCACGCCTGAGCGAAACGAGACACAGCTGACTGACCGCTGGTCATCCGTCATGATGGGAGTGAGAGGAAGCCAGGTGGGCAGGTAATTAGTTGATCCTTTACCTGCCTCTAAACACAGCGCCATGACGTGTATCATCACTCACTCACTCACCTGCTGCATCACACGCTTACTTTCAACCTAACCCCCTCATGCGGGTACTGCGCTGATTTACAGTCTGCTAACACGTCCCAAGGTACTTGATCCTCAAAGGGAGCCTTCTTTCACTATATCAAAGAAAAATTAATAATACTTTAAAGGGTTGTATTATCACTAGGGGCTGTAAGGGAGAGCCTTTTTCCTGTGAACTTCAAAGATTCATCTATATCTTTCTCACAAATGTGCAGAGCAGCAGGCAGACCTTAGCATCAACATCAGTGGCACTGAATTCGTGAGTGATTTTGTTTTGTTTTGCATTGTGCTGTTTTGTGTTTTGTTTTGTTCACTCACATGATTCTTCAGTAATGTGATGTGTGTGTGTGTGTGTGTGTGTGTGTGTGTGTGTGTGTGTGTGTGTGTGTGTGTGTGTGTGTGTGCGCGCGCGCGCGCGGCACGTATATATAGCTCTCTCTCTGTCTCTCCCCCCTCTCTCTCTCCCGCTCCTCCTCCTCCTCTTTGTCTTTCTCTCCTCCTCCTCCTATCTCTGTCTCTCTGTCTCTCTGTCCCTGTCTCTGTCTCTGTCTGTCTCTCTCTCTCTCTCTCCTCTCTCTCTCTTCACTTTCTCTCTCTCTCTCTCTCTGTGGTTTGTTTGTGATATTTTTTTCGGGGGTGATGGACTGGAGAGGCTATGTCAATGGCTACGTTATGTGGATCACATTGATGGACGGATGAGGCTATGCTATGTATTGACTGGGGTTGATTTCTGCGATGTGATTATGTAAGACGTTGGTGAGATAAGTTTATGCCAAGTGGCTGGTTGTGTTTTTGTCTGTTTCTGTGGTTTGTTGGTTTTTAACATTACACATGTAGATGCACATAACATTACAATTGAGTTATTGGAGTTTATTTCAAGACGGTTTCACCGCGCTCGGACGATTCCGTATGCGCTCCATCCAAATCTGCTAGCAATTATCTGAGAGATTTCCTGAGCCTGCACAAACTCCTATGCGCTAGAAAGGTCTTGACATGATATCACAATTAAGCCAGATGGTTCTGATGACAGAATGATACAAATATAAGACATAAAACTGATACCCAGGTAGATAAATTAGAGCACATAGTCACAACAGAATATAAGACATAAAACTGATACCCAGACAGATAAATTAGAGCACATAGTCACAACAGAATATAAGACATAAAACTGATACCCAGACAGATAAATTAGAGCACATAGTCACAACAGAATATAAGACATAAAACTGATACCCAGACAGATAAATTAGAGCACATAGTCACAACAGAATATAAGACATAAAACTGATAGCCAGTAGATAAATTAGAGCACATAGTCACAACAGAATATAAGACATAAAACTGATACCCAGACAGATAAATTAGAGCACATAGTCACAACAGAATATAAGACATAAAACTGATACCCAGATACAGATAAATTAGAGCACATAGTCACAACAGAATATAAACATAAACTGATACCAGACAATAATTAGAACATCCAACAGAATATAAGACATAAACTGATAGCAGGTAGATAAATTAGAGCACTTAGTCACAACAGAAAAGCTTGAGAGAAAAAGAACACCAGGCAGACCCAAGGAAACATACTTGGACGGGAATTGCAGAGCGGATGAAGACAGAGAGGGTGGGAGATGTACTTGCAGGACAAAAGATAGATTCGTATGGAAGGCCATGATCGTCAACGCCATGCAGCAGGGCACATGATGATGACGATGACCTAGACAGGACCTCCAGGCCTTACAAGCACTTAGGGATTATGTACAGACTTAATGCTTATGCTTGATCATTTTGGATCTTTTTCAGGACATGGCTTCAGTGGCGTCAGTAATATGTAATTTATTCTGAGCATAAAAACATTACCTTGAGAAACTGAAATTGAAACTTAAAAAAAAAAAAAAGAGTAGATTCAAGTATCCTAGCAGCATTTTCACAGAAGATGGAAGACTCAACAGAGTTGTCGAAGCCTGAATCCAGAAAGGAAACGATGTCAGTTATCAAGTTGTCACAATACACCCCAACATTGAAACTTAAACAAAAGATTGATTAGATTCAAATAGCCTGGCAGCATTTTTTCACATAAGCCAAGCTCATCAAGTCCATTTTTAATAATTCTCAACGTGACATTTTGATTCTTACATCGAGAAGAGGACCAAAGAAGACCTGGATTGATAATGTGATTGTATCAGATTCGGACTGGATTGTGTGTGTGTGTGTGTGTGTGTGTGTGTGTGTGTGTGTGTGTGTGTGTGTGTGTCAGTGTGTGTGTATTATGTGTGTGTGTGTGTTGTGTGTGTGTGTGTGTGTGTGTGTGTGTGTGTGTGTTGTGTGTGTGTGTGTGTGTGTGTGTGTGTGTGTGTGTGTGTGTGTGTGTGTGGTGTGTGTGTGTGTGTGTGTGTGTGTGTCTCTAACAACAAGTATATGTTTTTGCTGATAGCTTAAACTTTTACTCCCGCACCCCGTCCACCAGCATTCTGCATTGTCAACCATGCTACTAAAGCAAACACATAACCCTTTGCTCCCTCACCCTATCCACTAGCTTTCCTGCAGGATCCTGTTGGATAGGGTGAGGAAGTCAAAAGTTTAAGTTTTTGCAGCTGGTAGATAGGGGGCGGGAGTCAAAGGGTTAAGGCTGATGCCATGATCAGTTCGGATCTTCTCTATCACATGGCATTAGTGTGTCGTTATATGTATATATATGTATACATATATATAATATAATGTGTGTTATGTGTATGTATGGCGTATGTGTATGATTGTGTGTGTTGTGGTGTGTTGTGTGTGTGTGTGTGTTGTGGTGTGTGTGTGTGTGTGTGTGTGTGTGTGTGTGTGTGTGTGTGTGTGTGTGTGTGTGTGTGTGTGTGTGTGTGCGTGCGGCGTGCGTGTGGTGTATGTGTAAGTGTGTGTATCGCCGGAACCGCTGGCAGTTTAGAGTTTGGAGTTTATTCAAGAGGAATTCATCGTTCTCAGACAATTCCACACATACACTCTGCGAACAAAATCTGCCAGCAGTTATCTGGCAGACACCTTAAGCCTGAGCAAAACCCTATGCACTGGTAATGTCTTCAAATGGGGAAGGGAAGCGGACCTATAAAGCATCGACACTACCAGAATGATTGGAACATTAAGATCGACAGCAGAGAAGACAACATCTTTTTTTTTTTT
>CM060309.1:22947308-22949808 GCA_030674185.1 Monoplex corrugatus
CCATATACGGCAAAGAAAACAAACGAGACAGTCTTCATGGAGGCAGACACAAGAAGATCATTGATAAGGAAGATTAGGAAAAGACAGGCAACATTTATAGGCCATTTTTTTTAGGAAAGGGGAATTAGAGCACCTGGTCACAACAGGAAAGCTGAGGGGAAAGAGAGCACCAGGTATACCCAGGGAGAACATATTGGACGGATTTGCAGGGTGACTGAGGACAAAGTGGGGTGGAGAATGTACTTACAGTGCCAACGGATAGATACATAAGGAGGGCCACGATCGCCAACGCCATGCGGCAGGGCACATGATGATGATGATGATGATGATGATGATGATGATGATGATGATGTGTGATGATGATGATGTGCCTCTGGTTGGCGGTCATGCCAAAAGACGCTTAGAAGCAGTATGTGATTAGCACCCTGGACAGCCGGAAAGCCGAACTTCTCTTTTTCCGACTGCCTTCTCTAAAAAGAGACATTCTATATCGGCTTGAGAGAAGTGTGTGTCTGTGGCAAAAATGTGTTAGCAAGAATTTCTTAGTTGTTTGTGGATGGGTCTTTACGTGAGAGAGGTGTGTATCTGTGTGTCTGACAAAAATGTGTTAGCAAGAATTTCTTAGCTGTTTGTGGATGGGTCTTTACGTGAGAGAGGTGTCTATCTGTGTGTCTGACAAAAATGTGTTAGCAAGATTTTCTTAATTGTTTGTGGGGGGTGGGTCTTTACGTTAGAGAGGAATGTGTTTGTGACAAACAACAACAACAACAACAACAAAACAAAACAAAAACTGTGTTAGCAAGATTTTCTTAGCTGTGTGTGGTTGGATCTCTACCACACGTGGGTCTAAAATGTGGACCACCAATGCATGAGTTTGAAAGCCATGGCGTCCAAAACAAGGTCACACTCGCCCTCCCCCCCCCTATCCCCCTTCCACAAGGGCCTGAAATTAGCACAATGTGAAGAGCATTTTCTGAGGAAGTACTGAACAGATATTGGCATTCTGTTTTCATTGCTGTGACAGTCTACCGGTGCCGTCGATGGACGTCATGGTTTTCTTTCATCTGGTGCACAAAATTGGGATTTTCTGTACAATTTATGTATAACAATGGAAATTGTTCGCATAGCTTGACCATTATTTCAATTTAACTTTGTCGTTCTCGTATTGCAATCATCATCATCATCGTCTTCTTCTTCTTCTTCTTCATCATCATTATCATCAGCAGCAGCAGCAGCAGCAGCAGCATTATTATAAATTATTATTATTATTGTTATTATTATTATCATTATCATTATTATTATTATTGTTATTATCATCATCATCATTATTATCATTATTATTATTGTTGTTATTGTTGTTGTTGTTGTTGTCGTCGTCATCGTCGTCGTAGTCATCATCATCATCATCATTATCATCATCATAATCAACATTATTGTTGTCATTACCGTCATCACACGATTGGGCTTTCTGTTATATTGTTGCTCATTTGTCTGTCTTGTTTTGTGTGCAAGCGAGTGTTTGTGTGTGTGGTGTGTGTGTGTGTGTGTGTGTGTGTGTGTGTGTGTGTGTGTGTGTGTGTGTGTGTGTGTGTGTGTGTGTGTGTGTGTGTGTGTGTGTGTGTGTGTGTGTGTGTCACTGTGTGTGTGTCACTGTGTATGTGTCACTGTGTGTGTTCATGTCTGTAAGTATGTGTGTGTCTGTGTGCCAATGTGTATACGTGCATGTGCGCGCGCGCGCGCACGTGTGTGTGTATGTGTATGCGCGCGTGTGTGTGTGTGTGTGCGTGTGTGTGTCTGTGTCTGTGTCTGTGTCTGTGTGCCGGTGTGTATGTGTATGCGTGCGGGCCTATATGTGTTTATATGTATGTGTTTGTTTGTTGTTGTTGTTTTTTTCATTTGTGTCTTGCCATGAAGGCAGCCAAACCATGTTTTCTGGAGTGTGCATGCCCGATCGTTGTTTTCAATAAGCCACTCAACAGTGACAGTCTCACAGGATCTTTAACGTGTGCATTGATGCTCTGCATGCGTTTACTCACACAGGTACTATACAAGCATGTCTGCTCATAACATGAAGCTAGGAGATGGGGAAAATCTCCACCCTTTACCCATCAGACTGGGTCAGACTCAAGACTGTTCGATTGGAAGTCCAGCGTCCCTACCTTGGCTGTCACGCCTCTGTATTTGTGACCAGGTCCCCATTGTCCAGTTAAACGTGCGATCAAAGACTTGAGATAAAGCACGGACCACAAAGGACGTTAAATCTGGGATAGAGCGACCCAGACACCGGGCATTGTGTTGTAGAATACCATCCTTTCGCCGTTAATCAGTCGCCGTATCTTGACCATCCTTTAGCCGTTAATCAGTCGCCGTATCTTTTTAAATTAGCCAGGCATAAAACAGCGGAGTTCAAAGTTAAGGAAACATGCCGAGTCGAGTCGTCTTGGACATCAGTGTCAAATAGCGGGCCTTGAGGGAGTGTGGATGGGAGGGTGTCGTGAGA
>CM060309.1:22954808-22964808 GCA_030674185.1 Monoplex corrugatus
TCTTTCTCTTTCTACTTTTTATCTGTCAGTCTCTCTAGACACCACCGCCTTATGGGTAAAGGGTGGAGATTTTCCCGATCTACAAGGTCAATATATATGTGTGTAGACTTGCCAAATGTCTAAAAGCCGCTTCGTGTGCAGATGCGTACAGAGTATCATATAAGAACTCTTTGAAGTTCTTGTAAGTCATGTCAGTGGCTGGCTTTATGGAAATATGAAAACATCTAGCGTACAAGGAACGGTGTAAGCTAATAAATTATACTGTTGGAAATATATAGTATTATTATTATCATTATTTTTCTCTCTCTGCCTCTCTGCTTCTCTCTGTCTCTGTCTCTATCTCTGTCTGTCTGTCTCTCTCTGTCTCTCTCTGTCTTTCTGTCTGTCTGTCTCTCTCTCGCTCTCTGTCTTTCTTTGTTTCTCTCTCGTTCTCCTTCTCTCCCCCCCCCCTTCCTCTCTCTTCTCTCTCTTCTTCTCTCTCTCTCTTTCTCTCTCCCCTTACCCCCCTTCCTCTCTCGTTCTCTGTCTCTCTCTCCCTCTCTCTGCTCTCTCTATCTCTCTGTCTCTCCCTCCCTCTCTCTGTCTCTCTCTGTCTCTATGTTTCTTTCTCTGTCTCTCTCTCTCTGTCTCTATCTCTCCTCTCTTCTTTCCTCTCTACCGCTCTCTCTCTCTCCCTCCCTCCATTTTTCTCTCTCTCTCCCCCCCCTTTCTCTCCTCTATCTATCTATCTGTCTATCTATCTATCTGTCTATCTATCTATCTAATATCATATCTATCTATCTGTCTGTCTATCTATCCATCTCTCTCTCTCTTCCCAGGCCGTGTAAAAATATGGGAATGTGTCCTTGAAGATATCTCGGCTGGCGAGGACGTACGTATATTAACTTGTTCCGTGTGGTAGGACAAATGTATTCCTGCTTGGTTTCCTTATCGTTACTATTGCTTACAAAACTCAGCGGACTGCATTGAGCCATAACTCAGCGGACTGCATTGAGCCATATCAGAACTATATAACCATCTCAGAAAGAACACCATACCTCACAGAAAGATTTTATATACATATCTAAAACATCCATCATGCACGGAAAAGAAAAAAATAGATACACATACCAATGCATTCACGCATACAATCCAAGGGTATGTCCTTGGTGTTTAAACCATTCCGTCCAATTTATCACCAGGAAGTTATAAAAACAACCCTAATAGTAATACAAATATGTAAACACAACCGAGGACACTAAAACATACATTATATAAAAACGGTGGCAAAACTGCACAAAACTGCCTCCGCACGTCACATTTCCCCAAGAGCCAAAAATGCACTCAACACATGTACCCAATTATCAATCCTAAGAAAAAGTGTGAAAGAATTCACCGAACACACACAAGTAAACGTACCAGCAAGGCAGAAAACGACAGGAAGAATTGACAGAAAGCAAAGGAACAAGGCAGAAAGCAAAGAGAGTGACAGAAAAAAGAGAACATTTCTCGCACAAAATTTCCAGAATGTGAGGATAATATTTATGCTGAAAAAAAAGTCGCTGGCATCCCCAAGGCTGGGATTTGGTGGGTGGGTGGGGTGGGAGTGTTTCCCTAAGATAGGTCAAAGGTCAAGATAACGACTATGTATAACATGTTGTCAGGCATCAGCGAGGATTTCTTGGTTTTAGATCATATGTCATATTCAGTGCACTGGTATGGTTCAATGTATCACTATCAGTCATAATGATACTACTACCACTACCACTATTACTACTGTACGTAAACATAGGCTCATGTTAGCGAACGTGCATACACTGTCGCAGACTTACAAACAAATCGATGAAACATACACAGATAACACACGAATACAATACGGGCGGCTCAGTAGAAGTAATATTACTAAATAGTATTGTTTGAAAAAATACGTTTGTGGAGGTCTTTGTAAAGAGGACAAAATCTGTAGACTACCACCAAGAAGTGTGAAAACGTGTATACATACATCTTGTAGCAAATACAAGTAGTAAGAAACTCTGGGGCAGAGTCGGACAGCAGAAAGTCCTCAGAGGAGAATGAATATTTGTCTCATAGAGAGTCAGGACAGACAAATAAACAGACAGACAGATAGACAGATAGATAGATAGATAGATAGATAGTTAGATAGATAGACAGATTAATAGATAGATAGACAGATAGATAGATAGATAGATAGATAGACAGGAAGACAGACAGACAGATAGATAGATAGATAGACAGACAGATAGTAGACAGACAGATAAACAGATAGATAGATAGATAGATAGATAGATAGATAGATAGACAGACAGACAGACAGACAGACAGAGAGTGACGGAATGATATGATAAAGGCAATGATTATTGTTATGTTTGTTTGTTTCTTATTCGCTTGTCGGCTGGTTTGTTTATTCGTTATTCTACGGTAAACTAAAGCCAGTTTTCAGACCTATTTTCTTTCAGACGTTTTAACATTCACTATTGACAAAACACAGTTACAAACATACAGACAAATTCATGAGAGTTATATAGCGAAGGGTAGCTGCAATTACAGCTATTCGAATTGTAAACAAGGTAACTGGTTGACTGGGTCCGAATGGGTCATCATGCAACGCATGGACAGCTCCCCCTTTGCTTGATGAAATGACTATCGAGTGGCGTCGGTAGCTTGAGAGATGACTGTCCGGAGAGTGGCGGAGCATGGGTGTTTCGGGTCCCATCCGTACCCTCAGAGTGTTTCTTGTTAACAATAACATCGACTGGAAGCTGTAATTACAGCGTACAGATAGAACTGTAATGTATCCGCAAAAAGAAATTCGATATTCACCACAACCACATACACATTTTCAAACTTGTTGCTGGTAGTCTGCAGGTTTGTTTATAACTACAGATACAAGGAAATACACCGGTAAATTTCCCAATATAAGACAGAGAGACAGGAAAGAAAGAGATGAGAGAGAAAGGGAAGAGAGAGAGAGAGAGAGAGAGAGGAAGAGAGAGAGAGAGAGAGAGAGAGAAACTGAAACTGAAACTGAAACTGAAACTGAAACTGAAAATGGTTTATTGCCATTGACATTTTTGTCCTTGTGGAAAGGAGCATAAAACAAAGTCATTAAATTTTTCGGCGACGTTTTCTCGAAACAAAGATTTATAAATATAGTCATGGGTGACAATACATCCATTTGAATTTTTTCCCTAAAGATGAAGAAAAAATTGAACGGAAAAAGTTGAACAAAATGTTGAACAAAAGTTGACCACCCAACGTAATTAGTCATATAGGTAAGAGGAAGACCCAAATCCGCCAAATAAACATAAGAACAGTATAAAGTGATATCTTCACTGAATATAAACTTACATTAATTTAAAAAGTTGAACAAAAAGTTAAATAGTTAACCACCTGACATAATTAGTCATATAAGAGGAAGACCCAAATCCAGAAAACAAACAAAAAAACAATATAACGTAACATCTTCACTGGAGATAAACGTACATTAATTTAAAAAGTTGAACAAAAAGTTGAAGAAACAGTTGACACCCGACGTAATTAGTCATATAAGTAAGAGAGAGAGAGAGTAGATAGATAGATAGATAGAGGAGAGAGAGAGAGAGAGGAGAGAGAGAGAGAGAGAGAGAGAGAATTCAAATGTTAAGTTTGAAATTTCAAATCATTTGTCTATTGCTGAAGAATGGTGGCAGTAGATCCCACTGGTCCTGCCTGTCAACTTGCTCCTCCACATATGACAAAGGCATGTTAAGAAAAAACATATTGAACAAGCGTATTAGAAGGAAGAGAAGAAACAAAAAGAAAGCATAAAAAAGCGAGGGAGTAGAAAACCGTCAACGCAATGACGAAAACAGACACACTGTAATAAATACAATATCGAAGAGAGAGAGAGAAGGAGAGACATACAGACAGACAGAGACAGACAGACAGAGTACAAGATTGGAGAGAGAGACAGACAGACAGACAGAAAAACAGACGGACAGACAAAGAGAGAGACAGAGAAAGACAGAGGGACAGAGAGAAAGAGAGTGTGTGTGTATGTGTGTTAGTGAGTGTGTGTGTATATGTATGCGTATGTGTGTGTGTGTCTGTGTGTAAGTGTGTGTGTGTGCGTGCGTGCATGCGTGCGTATGTGTGAGTGTGTGCGTGCACGCGCAAGCGCGCGCGTGTATCAATTCAACATCATTGAAAGGCATCTTGTCAGTCTCACAAAGATGAAGAAGACACTTGAGCCACTGACCCGGCCAACAAAACCAACTGAAGCCATCATCAAACAATGTCTGTCCACACTGAACGCCGACACAGACAGTCAAGACGTGGAGACAAACGTGTGGTAGACACAGTGTCACATCAGTTTGTACAGTGTTGGTGGTCATGTAGACACAGTGTCACATCAGTTTGTACAGTGTTGGTGGTCATGTAGACACAGTGTCACATCAGTGTGTACAGTGTTGGTGGCAGTAGACAGTACATGTAGACACAGTGTCACATCAGTTGTACAGTGTTGGTGGTCATGTAGACACAGTGTCACATCAGTGTGTACAGTGTTGGTGGTCATGTAGACAGGACAGTGGTAGACACATTGTCACATCAGTTTGTACAGTGTTGGTGGTCATGTAGACACAGTGTCACATCAGTGTGTACAGTGTTGGTGGTCATGTAGACACAGTGTCACATCAGTGTGTACAGTGTTGGTGGTCATGTAGACACAGTGTCACATCAGTGTTGTACAGTGTTGGTGGTCATGTAGACACAGTGTCACATCAGTGTGTACGGTGTTGGTGGTCATGTAGACACAGTGTCACATCAGTTTGTGCAGTGTTGGTGGTCATGTAGACACAGTGTCACATCAGTTTGTACAGTGTTGGTGGTCATGTAGACACAGTGTCACATCAGTGTGTACAGTGTTGGTGGTCATGTAGACAGGACAGTGGTAGACACAGTGTCACATCAGTTGTACAGTGTTGGTGGTCATGTAGACACAGTGTCACATCAGTGTGTACAGTGTTGGTGGTCATGTAGACAGGACAGTGGTAGACATCAGTGTTCAATCAGTGTGTACGGTGATGGTGGTCATGTAGACACATGTCACATCAGTGTGTACAGTGTGTGGTATGTGACAGGACAGTGGTAGACACAGTGTCACATCAGTTTGTACAGTGTTGGTGGTCATGTAGACACAGTGTCACATCAGTGTGTACAGTGTTGGTGGTCATGTAGACACAGTGGTCACATCAGTGTGTACAGTGTTGGTGGTCATGTAGACACAGTGTACAACATCAGTGTGTACGGTGTTGGTGGTCATGTAGACACAGTGTCACATCAGTTTGTACAGTGTTGGTGGTCATGTAGACAAGGTGGTACACATCCAGTGTGTACAGTGTTGGTGGTCATGTAGACACAGTGTCACATCAGTGTGTACAGTGTTGGTGGTCATGTAGACACAGTGTCACATCAGTGTGTAAGTGTTGGTGGTGCATGTAGACACAGTGTCACATCAGTGTGTACAGTGTTGGTGATCATGTAGCACAGGAGACAGTGGTAGACACAGTGTCACATCAGTGTGTACAGTGTTGGTGGTCATGTAGCCAGGACAGTGGTAGACACAGTGTCACATCAGTGTGTACAGTGTTGTGGTATGTACAGGATGTGGTAACACAGTGTCACATCAGTGTGTACAATGTTGGTGGTCATGTAGACACAGTGTCACATCAGTGTGTAAGTGTTGGTGGTCATGTAGACGACAGTGGTAGACACATATCAGTGTGTACAGTGTTGGTGGTCATGTAGACACAGTGTCACATCAGTGTGTACAGTGTTGGTGGTCATGTAGACAGACAGTGGTAGACACATTGTCACATCATGTGTACGTGTTGGTGGTCATGTAGACACAGTGTCAGCATCAGTGTGTACAGTGTTGGTGGTCATGTAGACAGGTCACCAGTGGTCGTGGGTGGTCATGTGTAACGGTCATTCAGAAGAGCTTTGGAACCGTATTGTGCAGGTTGGTGGAGTATGAAGACAGAAACAGCCGTACATCAGTGGACATGTTGGTGGTCAGTGCAGGCTTGTTATAACGTGCCCATGGCATAGGATGGTCATTAGACAGGACAGTGGTAGACACAGTGTCACATCAGTGTGTACGGTGTTGGTGGTCATGTAGACACAGTGTCACATCAGTGTGTACAGTGTTGGTGATCATGTAGACAGACAGTGGTAACACAGTGTCACATCAGTGTGTACGTGTTGGTGGTCATGTAGACAGGCAGTGTACACATGTCACATCAGTGTGTACAGTGTTGGGTGGTCATGTAGACAGGACAGTGGTAACATATCAGTGTGTACAGTGTTGGTGGTCATGTAGACAGGACAGTGGTAGACAAATGTCAATCAGTGTGTACGGTGTTGGTGGTCAGTAGACAGACAGGGTAGACACAGTGTCACATCAGTTTGTACAGTGTTGGTGGTCATGTAGACACAGTGTCACATCAGTGTGTACAGTGTGGTGGTCAGTAGAAGACAGTGGTAGACACAGTGTCACATCAGTTTGTACAGTGTTGGTGGTCATGTAGACACGGTGTTCACATCAGTGTGTACAGTGTTGGTGGTCATGTAGACACAGTGTCACATCGTGTGTACAGTGTTGGTGGTCATGAAGACAGGACAGTGGTAGACACATGTCACATCAGTGTTTACAGTGTTGGTGGTCATGTAGACAGGACAGTGGTAGACACAGTGTCACATCAGTTTGTCAGTGTTGGTGGTCATGTAGACACAGTGTCACTCAGTGTGTACAGTGTTGGTGGTCTGTAGACACAGTGTCAATCAGTGTGTACAGTGTTGGTGGTCATGTAGACACAGTGTCACATCAGTGTGTACGTGTTGGTGGTCATGTAGACACAGTGTCACATCAGTGTGTACAGTGTTGGTGGTCATGTAGACACAGTGTCACATCAGTTGTACAGTGTTGGTGGTCATGTAGACACAGTGTCACATCAGTGTGTACAGTGTTGGTGGTCATGTAGACAGGACAGTGGTAGACACAGTGTCACATCAGTTTGTACAGTGTTGGTGGTCATGTAGACACAGTGTCACATCAGTGTGTACAGTGTTGGTGGTCATGTAGACAGACAGTGTAGACACAGTGTCACATCAGTTTGTACAGTGTTGGTGGTCATGTAGACACAGTGTCACATCAGTGTGTACAGTGTTGGTGGTCATGTAGACACAGTGTCACATCAGTGTGTACAGTGTTGGTGGTCATGTAGACACAGTGTCACATCAGTGTGTACAGTGTTGGTGGTCATGTAGACACAGTGTCACATCAGTGTGTACAGTGTTGGTGGTCATGTAGGACAGTGTCACATCAGTGGTACATTGGTGGTCATGTGAAGTGTCATAGTGACAGGTTGGTGGTATGAGCACAGTGTCACATCAGTGTGTACGGTGTTGGTGGTCATGTAGACACAGTGTCACATCAGTGTGTACAGTGTTTGTGGTCATGTAGACACAGTGTCACATCAGTGTGTACAGTGTTGGTGGTCATGTAGACACAGTGTCACATCAGTGTGTACAGTGTTGGTGGTCATGTAGACACAGTGTCACATCAGTGTGTACAGTGTTGGTGGTCATGTAGACAGGACAGTGGTAGACACAGTGTCACATCAGTGTGTACAGTGTTGGTGGTCATGTAAAAGTTAGACACAGTGTCACATCAGTGTGTACATGTTGGTGGTCATGTAGACACAGTGTCACATCATCGTGTGTACAATGTTGGTGGTCATGTAGACACAGTGTCACATCAGTGTGTACAGTGTTGGTGGTCATGTAGACAGGACAGTGGTAGACACAGTGTCACATCGTGTGTACGGTGTTGGTGGTCATGTAGACACAGTGTCACATCAGTGTGTACGTGTTGGTGTCATTAGACACAGTGGTGACACAGTGTATCAGTGTTGGTGTTGGTTCATGTAGACACAGTGTCACATCAGTGTGTACAGTGTTGGATGGCATGAATGGCACAGTGTCACATCAGTGTGTACAGTGTTGGTGGTCATGTGACACAGTGTCAATCAGTGTGTACAGTGTTGGTGTCATGTAGACAGGACAGTGGTACACACAGTGTCACATCAGTGTGTACAGTGTTGGTGTGTCAAGTTAACAAAGTGTCACATCAGTGTGTACGGTGTTGGTGGTCATGTAGACACAGTGTCACATCAGTGTGTACAGTGTTGGTGGTCATGTAGACAGGACAGTGGTAACACAGTGTCACATCAGTGTGTACAGTGTTGGTGGTCATGTAAGACGAAAAGTGTCACATCAGTGTGTACAGTGTTGGTGGTCATGTGACAGGACAGTGGTAGACACAGTGTCACATCAGTTTGTACGTGTTGGTGGTCATGTAGACACAGTGTCAATCAGTGTGTACAGTGTTGGTGTCATGTAGACAGGACAGTGGTAGACACAGTGTCACATCAGTTGTACAGTGTTGGTGGTCATGTAGACACAGTGTCACATCAGTGTGTACGTGTTGGTGGTCATGTAGACACAGTGTCACATCAGTGTGTACAGTGTTGGTGGTCATGTAGACAGGACAGTGGTAGACACAGTGTCACATCAGTGTTTACAATGTTGGTGGTCATGTAGACAGGACAGTGGTAGACACAGTGTCACATCAGTTGTACGTGTTGGTGGTCATGTAGACACAGTGTCACATCAGTGTGTACAGTGTTGGTGGTCATGTAGACACAGTGTCAGATCAGTGTGTACAGTTTGGTGGTCATGTAGACACAGTGTCACATCATGTGTACGGTGTTGGTGGTCATGTAGACACGTGTCACATCAGTTGTACAGTGTTGGTGGTCATGTAAGACACGTGTCACATCATTTGTACAGTGTTGGTGGTCATGTAGACACAGTGTCACATCAGTGTGTACAGTGTTGGTGGTCATGTAGACAGGACAGTGGTAGACACAGTGTCACATCAGTTGTACAGTGTTGGTGGTCATGTAGACACAGTGTCACATCAGTGTGTACAGTGTTGGTGGTCATGTAGACAGGACAGTGGTAGACACATTTACATCAGTTTGTACAGTGTTGGTGGTCATGTAGACACAGTGTCACATCAGTGTGTACAGTGTTGGTGGTCATGTAGACACAGTGTCACATCAGTGTGTACAGTGTTGGTGGTCATGTAGACACAGTGTCACATCAGTGTGTACAGTGTTGGTGGTCATGTAGACACAGTGTCACATCAGTGTGTACGGTGTTGGTGGTCATGTAGACACAGTGTCACATCAGTTTGTGCAGTGTTGGTGGTCATGTAGACACAGTGTCACATCAGTTTGTACAGTGTTGGTGGTCATGTAGACACAGTGTCACATCAGTGTGTACAGTGTTGGTGGTCATGTAGACAGGACAGTGGTAGACACAGTGTCACATCAGTTTGTACAGTGTTGGTGGTCATGTAGACACAGTGTCACATCAGTGTGTACAGTGTTGGTGGTCATGTAGACAGGACAGTGGTAGACACAGTGTCACATCAGTGTGTACGGTGTTGGTGGTCATGTAGACACAGTGTCACATCAGTGTGTACAGTGTTGGTGGTCATGTAGACAGGACAGTGGTAGACACAGTGTCACATCAGTTTGTACAGTGTTGGTGGTCATGTAGACACAGTGTCACATCAGTGTGTACAGTGTTGGTGGTCATGTAGACACAGTGTCACATCAGTGTGTACAGTGTTGGTGGTCATGTAGACACAGTGTCACATCAGTGTGTACGGTGTTGGTGGTCATGTAGACACAGTGTCACATCAGTTTGTACAGTGTTGGTGGTCATGTAGACACAGTGTCACATCAGTTTGTACAGTGTTGGTGGTCATGTAGACACAGTGTCACATCAGTGTGTACAGTGTTGGTGGTCATGTAGACACAGTGTCACATCAGTGTGTACAGTGTTGGTGGGCATGTAGACACAGTGTCACATCAGTGTGTACAGTGTT
>CM060309.1:22967308-22969808 GCA_030674185.1 Monoplex corrugatus
GTGTGTGTGTGTGTGTTGTGCGTGCGTTGTGTGTGTGTGTGTGTGTGGTGTATGTGCGTGCGTGTGTGTGGTGTGTGTGTGAGTGTAGTGGGGGTTGTGGTGTGTGTGTGTGTGTTGCGTGCGTGGTCGTGTGTGGGTGGGTGGGGGGGTGTGTTGTGTGTGTGTGTGTGGAAGCTGGCGGATAGGCGAGGGAGAACAAGAGTTAAGTTTTTTGCTTTGCTATCATGGACTGACAATGCAGGATGCTTGGTGGAGAGGGTGTGGAAATCAAAGGGTTAACAGTGGCACACACGCCGAGAGCGAGAGGTCGGCTTTTAAGTCACTTTCAAACAGCGCGGTTTACACAGTTACGAGTTTATGCAGATTAAAGAGGGATCCAGTGCGTCACTTTTGGGTGTCCATATGTAGGAGATCTGACAACAGATGGACCACCAAAGTGACCCTGGATCCCTCAAAGCCAAAAAAAAAAAAAAAAAAAGATAACCAGATGGCGAACGAAAAGTTCGACAAACAATAATATAATAATATAATAATAAACGTATCCTAGTAGACAGGAAGATCAGACTGCGGAGAACGTGGTCCACAATGGGCCAGAACGACAGTTAAAAAGTAAGCGGCAATAGTGACTTGAGATGAGGGAGGCTTATGTCCAACAACGGACCCAAACAAGCTGAAGTGAAGTGATGAAAGAGGTATAATATGAATCCATGGACAGAACGCTCTCTAACCCACTTCTCTTGGCCTCTCGAAAGTCAAGATGCCGGGAGAGTTTAGTTTTGAGTTTGCTCAGTAGGAATTCATCCATCACCTGGCAAAGCAAGGGCGCTGCGGGAGTTTGACAAACCCAACAACAGCATCAGCTACAATGAGATACTGAGTATCATCAGGGCACTAACAACGCCGGCATTGTCCAGGGACCACTACCACTCCGTGTCCACAGAGCGGCGAAGTGTTCTGGTGAAACTCCTCACTGGGTACAACAGACTGAACAACAGTCACATGTACTGGAAGCTGAAACCTATGACTTCAACACAAAGACATTATAAAAATGTTCTATGTATAACGTCATTGTCTGAACACAAACGTATCCTAGTGGACAGGAAGACCAGACTGCGGAGAACATGGTCCACAGATGTCCTCTCTTTAAACAAAGTAAGACGAGATGTATGGTCAGTGGACACTCCAGTGACAAACCAAACTCCACGTCGGCTATCATGTTGTTGAAAGGAAAAAAAGATTGGATTACTCAAGACAGTGACTCACCTGATAATATACAGCGCCTGTTGACTCGCACCACTGAGTGTTACTCGGACATTAAGAACTGGATGACACACAATAGACTTCAGCTTAATGACGACAAAACAGAAGCTATCCTCATTGGCACTCGTCAGAAACTTTCTCAGCTGCCTCCTCTTTCTCTCCCATTATGTAACACATCAGTCCCAATTTCTGATTCAGCTAAAAACCTTGGTGTCTGCATTGACTCTACCCTCTCCATGAACAACTTTGTTTCTCAAACTGCCAGATCCTGCTACTATCATCTCCATCGTATAAGGCTGATCAGGAAGTATCTCTCTGTCGAAACAACTGCAAAACTCGTTCTCTCCTTCATAATGTTCGCATTGACTATTGCAATTCACTCCTGTCTGGTCTTCCTGCCTCCACCATTCACATCCTACAGCGCATTCAAAACAATGCTGTACGCCTTGTACTCAAAAAGAAAAAAGCTGACCACATATCTCCTCTCCTGGCACAACTTCACTGGCTCCCTGTATCAAAGCGCATACAGTACAAACTAGACACCATGTGCTACAAAAGCCTCAATAACGCAGCCCCCGATTACCTGTCAAGCCTACTTGAGATCTATGTTCCCTCACGTACCCTCCGCTCTGCCTCCGATCCTCTGACTTTTCGCTTTCCACGCACTAAGCTCAATACCTATGGTCCACGAGCCTTCTCTGTTTCTGGTCCACTCTCCTGGAACAAACTTCCTCTCTCAGTCCGTCAGCAACCTACTTTTGTCTCCTTCAAGTCCGCTCTCAAAACTCACCTTTTCTCCTCCGCATAAAATCCTAACTTCACTCAACCCCCCCCCCCCCCTCTGCAGCCTGTCTCCGCTCGGAGGGAATCACATGGTTATAATATATAATTGTATATGCTATGCTCTCTATAATTTTCCATTGCTTTTATTCTTGCTTTTATTGCTTTTATTCTTTCTCCCCATTTATAGCCATGCGTGTGTGTGTGTTGTGTGTGTGTGTGTGTGTGTGCGTGGTGTGCGTGTGGTGTGCGTGCGTGCGTGCGTGCTTGCGTGTGTGTCTGCTTCAGCGCTTAGATTTGATTTTATCAAGATTTTGCGCTATATAAATATTGTAATTATGAACAGTTTTCATTCAAAAATTTTTGATGTGTGTGTTCATTCCTGAATAAAGTCCCCTGAGGAAGGCCACTGGCCGAAGTACTGGGATCAAAACTCTAGTTTGTCTTGTTTCTTTGGTTT
>CM060309.1:22989808-22997308 GCA_030674185.1 Monoplex corrugatus
ACTTCAGCTTGAGCATCCCCTGACGATTGTCATTTTATATGTTTGGAGTTTGGAGTTTGTTCAAGACTGATTTGTCGCACTGGGAGAGTTCCATATGTGCTGTACTCAAATCTGTCAATATTTATCTGGCAGTCTTCTTGAACCTGCACAAAATCCATTGCGCTGGTTTACCTTGTCCACTTGGCTACTGCGCCCCTTTATTGTCGTTTTGAATACAGATGGGTTTTGAGGATGACCGGTTGAAAGAAAGTGAGAGGCATCAGATGTCTGCAAAAAGAAATGATCGCCAAAAACAACAACAAACAAACAAACAAACAAACAAACAAACAAACACACAACCACCAACAACTGCATATTGAATAAGAATAACAGACGGACGCGATAGTCAAGAAGTAGGTTCAGTTCAGTTCATATTGCTTATAGCCCAGCCGACTACTAGAGCCATATCAGGGCTAACACCACGTCTGAAAGGAAATGGGTAAGACAGGCAGACCTCTAGTCAGAAGATCTGGGTTCGGTTCAGCCTGGGTACCCCCCTCTTGGTGGGTAAACGGTAAAGATTTTTCCAATCTTTTCATACGTGCAGGCCTGCCAGTGCCTACTCCCTCCCCCCCCCCCCCCCCGCCCCCTTTCGTGTGTATACATACGCAGAACATCAAATATGCACGTTAAAGATCCCGTAAATCGTGTCAGTGTCCGGTGACTTATGGAAACATGAAAACACCAAGCATGTACATTCACCAGAGTAGACATATGCAGAATGTGCAGCAACAAACTGCCCGCACAGTTTGGGCAAAACAACTTGCAAACACGCATCCGAGAAAAATGGGAACGCCAAAAGAAGATTTAATAAGAAAGATAATACAGCTGAAAAGCATTGACCTTGTCATTTTCGCATGAACTAGTATTTTGTGTTTATATCTTTTTGTCACTTTTCTCTGTATGTGTGTATTTGTTTACTTATAAAAGTGGGTATATGTAGACAATTTTGCCAGGCACAACTACTTTACTGCTGAAGGATCTTTAACATGCGCTGGGCGGCACAGGGAATTTAAGTTTATCGTCCCATCCGTAAAGTTGATTGATTGATTGAATTGATTGATCTTTATTTTGAAGACTAACATCTAGACTAACGCCTAAGATGTAGGACGGGAATAAAAATCATCCCTGTCCGATCATATCCGTGATTTGAACCCGGGTTTCTCATGTCCTTGGCAGATGTTGTAACCACTAGTCCACACAGTCCGCTTTTTCAACAGATGTCTGTTTTGTGTGTGTGTTGGAGGAGGAGATGGGGTGGTGGAGTGCAGAAGTCCAGCTTACACAATAGTAAACCAGTCAAAGTGGAAGTGACGGCTAGTGGCCGTAGTGCAGGTGTCGGGTGGCTGCAGTGGGTGGTGGACTCATCAATGATGCATGGCCAACAGATGGACCGGTCAGTTGGCAACCACCTCACTCTCCACCCCGCCCCCACACCTGAAGTACTCCCTTTGGTCCTTTGACCAAGAGTATAGGCGTTGTCTACCCTCTTTGCTTGACCTTCCGCAAGGCGTCACCCCCCCCCCCACCCCTCGGCTCATGTTAGGTCAGTGGAAAACTAAAAAGGGAAACGGGGAAATAGAATAACTGGATTTTTTGTTCTAAGTACACTCTTACTGCTTTTCAATTATTTAATTATAAACGCCAAAAACGAAGAAACTAGAAACCAAAATAATTAAAACATCAGTCACTTGTCCGTCTTCAGCGCTCGAACTGTAAGCCACTGTTTTCTCAGTAGAGAACACATTTATTTTCGTGACATATATTTAAATCAGGATGTTCACTTTGAAATCTCCAGTGTGTGAAATATTGTTTGTTTGTTGTTGTTGTTGTTTTTCACTATGTTGTGTGTTGTCAGATTCGCCAAATTTTCGTCTTATGTGTATGAATTATATTATTTTTGGTTACTACATTCATTGTATCTGGGTATCTGTTCATTTTGAAAAAAAAAAAAGTGAAAAACGAACGATCAGCGGGAAAAATGACTTCCTCTTCTTCTCCCTTAACTCTGTAAAAATTCACATGGAGCATTGCATTCACTAGATTCCTCCACTGAGCTCTGTCGGATGAGTGCCGAAGCCTAGATCTCTGCAAATGCCGTTTCTTTGTGGATTTCTCAGCGAAGAAGCAGAGAAGCATAACTTTAAAGAAAAGAATATGCTACCTTTTTCTTTATTGTTTTTAGAAAGTTTTGATGTAACTCAGTGTGATCTCGGCTTGAACCACAATTATGATCATTCAGAACTACATACCAACGATTCAAACAAACAACAAACAAACAAACAAACAAACGAACAGATAAACAAACAAACAACTTCTGATAACATATTTGGATAATTAGGCGCTGTAACTAAAGTGGACGAAGATCGTTCAGTGGATTTACTGTTTAAGATCTTCGACCCAACTTTGGTCATCAATCATTCGTAAACAGATTGGAATTTACACACACACACACACACACACACACACCACACACACACACCACACACACACACACACACACACACACACACACACCACACACACACACACACACACACACAAAAACACACACACACACACGCAACACATATGTGAATAGACGTTAAAAGCACGAAATAACGAACACCCAAAGAACAAAAACGAACACACACACACACACACACACACCACACACACCACACACACACACACACACACACACACACACACCCCACACACACACACCACACACACACACACACACACACCCTCCTCTCCGTCTGTCGTCTGTCTGTCTGTCTGTCTGTCTGTCTCTGTCTCTGCTGCTGTCTGTCTGTCTGTCTCTCTCTCTTCTCTCTCTCTCTCTTTAACGCGCGTGGCGGAACACCGAAAGACAGACAGACAGAGAGAGACGAGAGACAGAGAGAGAGAGAGAGTGTGTGTGTGTGTGTGTGTGTATGTGTATGTGTGTGTGTGTATGTGTGGTGTGTGTGTGTGTGTGTGTTGAGTGTGTGTGTGTGTGTGTGTGTGTGTGTGTGTGTGTGTGTGTGTGTGTGTGTGTGTGTAAGTGAAGATATATGTCAGCGGGGCTTTTATGGCTTGTTGATGGAGGAATTATGACCAGGTCGGACTGGCTGATAGATTCCTCTATGGATCGTCACGGACGTTCAACTTTTAATGTTCGCTCAACTTGCAAAGAGGCACATTTTTTAAATTCCCATTTTAGCAAGAAATTTTAATGATTGCCTGGAGCTCAGTAGCGAGTGTAGGGGGAGAAATGTGGAAGTCAGTCCCCAAAAAGAAGGGAGAAATGCACTCCAGCCCCGGCCATTGAAAGCCTTGAACTCGATACAGAGAGATGGGAACATTGATTGATCGAATGCGCTCGCGTGTGTGGGACTGTTAGATGTCCATGGATGAAGAAGAGGGATCGGTATTTATTTGCCTGTTTGTTTGTTTGTTGTTGTTGTTTGTTTGATTGATTGTTTTTTTTGGGAAGGGATGGAGGAGGAGGGGATTTCGTTATGTAATTTTTATTTAATTCATTTAATTTGATTTGGTTTGATTTATTGTTCAGTTCAGTTCAGTTCATTCAGTTTAGTTTAATTCAGTTTGTCAGTCATACATTCTCAATGTCTGGACTGATTCAGGTGACAAAATTGACTTTTAAACAGTGCAAGCCTACGGTCTCGTCAGTTTTGGGCACTACATCAATCTCTTTTCATTCACAATTTTAATGTCATTGTAGGTTTTAAGTGCATTGAATCGCTCTTGAACAACCCGTACAAAAAAAAAAAAAAAAAAAATAAAAAAATCGGGGTCGTTGCAAGAAAACAGGAGTAAACCTATCTCAGCATCTTTATATCAACTTGTTAAATTCCAGCGCGCTCACTGTCCAAATCCAACCACCGTTACCTTGTTGTCAGTGTTGAGAAGACGAAAAGAGCAGGACAGTAGGTTTATCTCTCTCCCTGCGCCCCCCCCCCCCCCCCAATCTCATTCTCTCTCAAGTGGTAATGGTGATGATTCCTGTACGTTTTAACCCACCCACCCACCCCCTTTTTCTCTTTATCGCTCTCCCCATAAATACCGAAGTGGCCATTGTCTTAGCAATAAGTTGGACACGTCACTGTAATAGTCCCTGTCCGAATGTCAGTGCAAGACGGATGCATCACAGTCGAAATAGTTTTATCTTTACTCCACTCAGATCTGTCAACAGTTATCTGGCAGATCCTTGAACCTTTGCAAAATCATGTGCGCTGGCAACGTCCTGAATTGGGGGAGGCTGACCGAAGCGACCATGAAACACAAAGCAGACACCACTAAGAGTGGTTTCAGCATGAAGATGGGCAGCGAAAAGACCAGTTTGTAACGTTGTGAACTGAGATTGATCTCGTGTGTTAGATGATATAGACTAGGTAAATATATAGGCTAGGTAAAATATAGTCTAGGTACGGCCTGAGGACCTGGCCAGCTCTTGGGTGTATGTGCAGGCTTAAGCTTGTGCCATGATCGATACACATGGCACCTGTGACGTTAGTGCATATGGAATTCGTTCCGAGCGCGGAGACGTCATCTTAAGAAACTGAAACTGAAACCGAAACTCAAGGTGTTATAATCTTGAGTCTGTAGCTCTATCAAAAGGATCACTGAACCAGCCAGCGAGAAACCCCCTGCCCCCGAGGATTGAACCCAGAACCCCCTGTGTCATGCACATGGCGCTTTAACTAACATCTGAGCCATACAAGTAGGTCTATCAGCAAAAGGTCTTTGGTACCAAACGTCCCAGTTTGCAGTCAGTGAGAGTGTGTAACAATCACTGTCCACATCACCTGGTTAACAGTCCTAACAGTAACAGTCCTTCTTCACAGCAACCTGTCTTGTTAACAGTGGAGTGTGTAACAATCACTGTCCACATCACCTGGTTAACAGTCCTAACAGTAACAGTCCTTCTTCACAGCAACCTGTCTGTTAACAGTGAGAGTGTGTAACAATCACTGTCCACATCACCTGGTTAAAAATCTAACAGTAACAGTAACAGTAACAGTCCTTCTTCACAGCAACCTATCTTGTTAACAGTGAGAGTGTGTAACAATCACTGTCCACATCACCTGGTTAAAAATCCTAACAGTAACAGTAACAGTCCACTTCACAGCAACCGATCTTGTTAACAGTGAGAGTGTGTAACAATCACTGTCCACATCACCTGGTTAAAATCCTAACAGTAACAGTAACAGTCCCACTTCACAGCAACCGATCTTGTTAACAGTGAGAGTGTGTAACAATCACTGTCCACATCACCTGGTTAACAGTAACAGTCCCACTTCACAGCAACCGATCTTGTTAACAGTGAGAGTGTGTAACAATCACTGTCCACATCACCTGGTTAACAGTAACAGTCCCACTTCACAGCAACCTATCTTGTTAACAGTGAGAGTGTGTAACAATCACTGTCCACATCACCTGGTTAAAAATCCTAACAGTAACAGTCCCTCTTCATAGCAACCGATCTTGTTAACAGTCCTGACAAGACAAAGAGCCAGAAAGAATCCAAAAGCCGACACCCTGACACCCCCGAGTGTGCATAGTGTTGGGCAAGGGGAACCGCGGAACTGTGATGTGAACAAAGCGATTTGAGAGAGCAAGAACAGAGGAATTCCTGACAGAAATAGCTGCGCAGGTAATGGCTGGCGTAAAAGGCAGAGAAAAGAATTCTCTGGTGATAGTCTCTCTGACTCTGTCTCTCTGTCGGCAGATACTGGCAGTTGTGGCAGAAATCTACCCAGGGGGAAGAAGGAAAAGAGCAGACGAGAGGGTATAAGGCCACAGACATTTCAGTGGCATAGGCCCGGGTGTTGTTGCGCCTGCCACAGTCTGGCAGCAAAATGTCACTGAGTGGCGGCTGAACTTTCTTTCTCCGAGTCTTTGAACTTTGGCTTGTTGTGGCGGTGTACGCGCGTTGTGGGTTGGGATGGGATGGGATGGAGTGGTTTGTGGCGAGGGCGAGCCGTTGTCTTCACACAGGTGAGCCGTGTGCCCTGCCAGACATGTGGCGAGCAGCTATGTATAACCCTTTGACTCCCTCTGTCAACTAGCTTCCACCACGCTTAAAACCGCGGGCTGTCTGTTTGTCTGTCTGTCTGTTCTCTGTCTGTCTGTATCTCTGTCTGTCTGTCTGTCTGTCTGTCTCTCTCTCTCTCTCTCTCTCTCTTATATATATATATATATATATATAAAATTATGATTATATATAATTATATATATATATATATATATACATGTTATATATGTATGTATGTATGATGTGTGTATGTGTGTGTATGTCTGTCTGTCTATCTATCTGTAATATATACATATACATATATATATATGTAAATATATATATGTATAATATGTGTGTGTGTCTGTCTATCTATCTATCTGTCTATCTATCTATCTGTCTGTCTGTCTGTCTGTCTATCTATCTATCTATCTGTCTTCTGTCTGTCTATCTATCTGTCTATCTATCTATCTATCTATCTGTCTGTCTGTCTATCTTCTGTCTATCTATCTATCTATCTATCTATCTATCTATCTATCTATCTGTCTGTCTATCTATCTGTCTATCTATCTGTAGCTGTACAATCAAGATCTGATATATCGAGTTCAGTCCCAGCCCGCAACATTAAAAACTGGCCTGCTCGCTGCCCACCTTAATATTTCCATCATTCTCTGGGTGTCAGTTTAATGTTTCATATGCCCCTCCCACTTCTTTTTTTTCCAAGACCTTGCCAACACGTAGGATTTTGAGCAGGCTCAGGCAGTCTGCCAGTTAATTAAATGCTGGCAGATTTGGGTGGAGCGCGTGTGGAATTGTCGGAACGCGATGAATACCACTCGAACACACTTCAAACTCTAAGACTCCCAAACTCTAGCGAAGCTGGTGGACAGGCGGAGAGTGTCAAAGGGTTAAGATGTCTGTGTTGTGGCGGCCTTGTTGGCTGTAAAAAGATCTCTTTGATCGCCTCCCCCCCCCCTCCCCCACCTTTCTCTCCCTCCTTCCTCTCCCCCTGGGCCCTGGTGTAACATGGTTGTGTTTTCCTCTCGCCCGAACATCACGTTATTACGCTTCTTTTCACTGGAGCCAGCTGTCTGTGCTACCGATCAAAAGAGATCAGATGGCTTTTCTGTCGCTGTTGTATAAATGTGATAATAGTTGCCCCCCAAATTTCATGAGCCAGTTAGCCATGTGGCTGTAAATATTACCACACGATTACGCACATCTGATTGCGTATAGCATTATAAAAATACATTTACATGAAAGGCCAGTAACAGTTTCTCAGTTAAGGAAAACAGAAAGAGCGGGGAAGGGGAGAGGGGTAGAGAACAAAAGGTAGAGGGGAGGGAGGGAGGGATAGGGAGAGAGAGAGAGAGAGGGAGAGAGAGAGAGAGAGAGAGAGAAAAAAGAGAGAGACAGAGAGAGAGAGGCAGACAGATAGACTGATAGAGACAATGACAATG
>CM060309.1:23002308-23012308 GCA_030674185.1 Monoplex corrugatus
TGTATCAGATAGAGTATTATAAAAAGTGACTATTTTCAAACATACAATTGTGTGTCAGTTACGATGATAATTAAATCATGATCAGAAAGTGAATTGATGAAGAGGAACTGGAAATGTTGTATTTGTGTATGTATATGGTGAATTTGGGGTGTGTGTGTGTGTGTGTGTGTGTGTGTGTGTGTGTGTGTGTGTGTGTGTGTGTGTTGTGTGTGTTGGTGTTGTGTGTGTTGAGAGAGAGAGAGAGATACAGACAGACAGACAGACATATTGAAAAACAGAGAGAGTTGAGACTGTCTTTTAGAGAGAGAGAGAGAGACAGACACAGACAGACAGGCAGGCAGACAGGGATAGAGAAAAGGAGAGACATAGACATAGAGAGACAGAGATATAGAAACAGAAACAGACAGGCAGACAAACTGACAGGCAGAGGATGTGACACCCCTGTCTGGAAGAGGAACAATGTGACTAAGTTCACATCCGAGCAATTAAGTGTCTTGCAGAGAGAAGAATTGAGTTGAGAACTGTGATGGATTAACAGCGCCGTGCCCTATTCAACTCTCAGATTGCCAAGTCCATGGCTCTGGGAATGGCAATCCAATGAAGAAAACTAGGGGAATCGCAATGGCGATTGCATTCCCGGGGAAGAAAACTAGGAATTGCGATGCGATCCCAGTACTGCACCGGTCTCCCTCGTAATTTCCTTCCTTTTCGCTTTTATCTTGGCGGTGATGACGAAAGACAGGAGGGCTTCAGTTTTCCTCGAGAGAAACGAGTTTGTTGTTTGAGTGGCAGTGAAGGAATTTAAATGTTTTGAAAGAGAGAGAGAGAGAGAGAGAGAGAGAGAGAGAGAGAGAGAGAGAGAGAGAGTGAGTGGCGTGTGTGTGTGTGTGTGTGTCTGTCTGTCTGTGTGTGTGTGTCTGTGTCTGTGTGTGTGTTCGTTCGTTCTTTGATTTAAGAGAGAGAGAGAGAGAGAGAGAGAGAGAGAGAGAGAGAGAGAGTGGCGTGCGTGAGTGTGTGTGTATGTGTGCGTGTGTGTATGTGTGTGTGTGTGTTTGTGTTTGTGTTTGAGTATGTCGTTGTATGCGTTATGTGTGTTTCTGTGTGTAAGTTTTGTGTGTGTCTCTGTATGTTACATGTGTGTGTGCGTGCACGCGTGTGTGTGTGTGTGTTTATATGTGTGTTACATGTGTGTGTGCGTGTATGTTATTGTGCGAGTGTATATGTGTGTATGTTTGTGTGTTTGAGTATGTATGTGTGCATGTGTTTCTGCATGTGCTTGTGTGTGTGAGTGTGTGTAAATGTGTGTGTGTGTGTGTGTGTGTGTGTGTGTGTGTGTGTGTGTGTGTGTGTGTGTGTGTGACGTGTGTATGTGACGTGTGTATGTGTGTGTGTGTGTGTGTGTGGTACGTGAGAGTGTATGTTGGTATTATTTTCTTTATTTCTTTATTCATTTATTGTATTGTTTATTCAACTGTAATATTTTTATTAGACTTTGGACGAAGTCTTATTCACAGTCACTCTGGCCTTGTACTTTCGACAAAATTGTGATCTTGAGGGTGAAAAATGCGTTTGCAGATTCGTTCCTTTAACAGACCCTTGAACTCAAGATCTGGTGTCTCCAGTTGAATCAGTACTACGAGTACTAAGCCCACTACAAAAACACAAGCCTGTTTGCTGCCCTTTTTGCTCTCTCTCTCTCTCTCTGTCTCTCTCTCTCTCTCTCCCCCCCCCCTCTCTCTCTCTGCTCTCTCTTCTCTCTCTCTCTCTCTCCTCTCTGTCGCTCTCGTTCTCCACACCCATCACCCTGTGATAATATAAGTCTGTTTGGCTGTCTAGTGTTGTGTGGACATTTCCCAGATGATGTGTGGGACGATCGATACAAAGGAATCACACACACACCTCCAGCCGACACACGGGCTCTGACCATGAACAAGCTTGAGTCACTGAAAGACACGGCACACCTTCCTTCTGGCCTCAGCCCCTTGTCATCCAACTGACTCTGCGGCCTCACTCATCCCGCCTTCCAGTTTAACCCTTTGACTCCCGCACCCTGTCCACCAGCATCTTGCATTGTCAACCATGTTAGCACAGGAAAAACCTAACCCTTTGATTCCCGCACCCTGCCCACCAGCATCTTGCATTGTCAACCATACTAGCACAGGAAAACCTAACCCTTTGATTCCCGCACCCTGTCCACCAGCATCTTGCATTGTCAACCATGCTAGCACAGGAAAAACCTAACCCTTTGATTCCCGCACCCTGTCCACCAGCATCTTGCATTGTCAACCATGCTAGCACAGCAAGAACTTAACCCTTTGACTCCCGCACCCTGTCCACCAGCATCTTGCATTGTCAACCATGCTAACACAGGAAAAACCTAACCCTTTGATTCCCTCACCCTATCTACCCAGCTTCCGGTTAAGTTTTTGCAGTTTGTGGATAAGGTGCTGGAGTCAAAGGTTTAACGACCTACGTTCGAGTCCCACGCTGTAACGTCGTAGTGGACGTGGCCTCTAGTTCTTTCAGCTTTGAATGGGTCCCTAGTTTTGCTTATGGTTAGGGAAGGTAAAGCAGCGATATACAGAATATTGGCACTATCCTTATAGTGGAGTCGCTGAGAAAGTTTGAGATGTCTGTCATCTCGCTGTCCTACAACCTTTCATATGCTTCATCATTGTGGCTGGCACCATGGCACTAGTTCAACTATATTTAACCCTCTGATTCCAGCACTATGTCCACCAGCATCCTGCATTGTCACCCTCGCTAGCAAAGCAAAAACTTAACCCTTTGACTCCCTCACCCTATCCACCAGCTTCCTGCAGTTGAGGGAGTCAAAGGGTTAAGTTTTTGCAGTTGGCGGATAAGGTGCGGGAGTCAAAGGGTTTATTTCTCTTTTAGAAATAATAAAGAATTTTCAGTTGAATTGAATGAAATTAATTAACCTCAGGTTTATGGGACAACCATTTCCTCTTTTACTCTTTTGCTTAATTTAAAGAATTGATTGTCTCATTGTGGCAGTCTGTGTGATCCGCTGCACCATGCACTTTAGAGGGCTTGGGGCCCCACAAGCCAGAGAAATATGAAGCTCTGAAACGTATCACACACAACCAGACAGACCATCGGCACTGGTCAAGCGAGATGGTGATTATCCGTGACAAGTGTGGTTGCTGCTTTTTATATGTTTGCTGTTGTCTGTCTTGCTGTGGTAGCCCATCGTGCGCATCTCGAACTTCGTTTGCAGGCTAATAATTGTTCTGAATACAAAAACAAACAAACTGACAAACAAACTAACAATCAGACAGACAGACGGATAAACAAACAAACAAACAAACAAACAAACAAACAAACAAACAAACCCAAGTTGAAGCTGATGAAAAAAGATTCAGAAAAAGTTATACCTTCAAAAGTCGATTGATCTAAGGTCATTGTTATGTGAGTTCCAAGTGACTTGTTTGCCCTCATATTGCAGAATATGCCATGATTAATAATAATAATAATAATAATAATAATAAGAGACCATTTATAAGCGCACATCTCTGCCTACGGCGGAGCTTATGACGCTTTACAATCATTCACTCACAATATTTCAATCTCTCGGACCTCACGTACATACACTAAATACACAATACAAAGTAATAGAATAAATCCATAAAAATACTACATACGCTACAATCATACACGGATTCTCACGCAAGTCCAAATGCACCCCACAACCCCCACGGCTATACCCCAAAGTACTGTGAGGCACATTGGGCTCTATAATCACCCACCCCCACCCCCCACCTACCTACTATAACATACACACACACTAACACACCTTTTCTACTATTAGGCTGGGGGGGAAATGAGGTTGAACTTACTGATAATATTTTTGAAAGAGGTGAGTTTTTAGAGCTGTTTTGAAAGAAGAAGTCGATTTTAGGTGTCGGATTTCAAAGGGAAGAGAGTTCCAGATAGTGGGGGCTGCGAAGGAGAAAGAGCGATGTCCAAATGTTTTTGTGCGCACGCGTGGAACACGGAGCAATCTGGTATCAGCAATGGAGCGGAGATTTCTAGAAGGAGTGTACACAGAGAGAAGATCAGCCAGGTAGCGAGGAGAGAGATCAGAGAAAAAAGAGTGGCATAGTGAGGCAAGCTTATAGTCAATGCGAGCTTGAACAGGCAACCAGTGAAGGGATTTGAGAATAGGTGTGACATGATCATACCTGCAGGACTAGCTCTAAGATAAAGTTCAGTGGGACCTGATGCTATAGTCCTTCAGTATCAAAGTGTTTTGAATGTTTATTGTTGTTGTTGTTGTTGCTGTTTTCATTTGGAAAAACTGTAAGATTTTAGTACTCACTCAAGTCCTTGCCAGCGCGTAGGGCTTATGCCATGATCATTTCGAATCTTTCCTTTTGAATCTCTTCTGTAATATGACATCTGTGGCGTCAATGCATATGGAATTAATTCCAAATATAGAGCTGCCAGATTGAGAAAATGTATAATTTACATTCTCACTGATGTTGGTGATGATAGGTGAAATGTTAAATCACTACCTGTTAAAATCATTAAATGCTGGGTCAACTTATCACTCCCACAAGAAGAAATTCTCAACACAATCAGATCCATGTCGTTCAAAACCTGCGAACTGGATCCTCTTCCAGGTTCTCTCTACTCTGACTGTCTCCCTACTCTCCTCCCATTCATCACTGACATCTGTTTTAGCGCTTAGATTTGATTTTATCAAGATTTTGCGCTGTATAAATAAAATATTGTATTGTATTGTATTGTATTGTATTGTATTGTATTGTATTGTATTATACTCCCAGTCAGTGTCTTATAGCCCGCTTCTGGGTTCTCATAAAATAAATGAGTTTTAGCACTAAGTTGACGCAGAAAGTGGGATAAAAAGAATAGTGTTCTGAGTTCTAGGAAAGCAATAACCACAGATCTTTGGTAGTGAGACGAACGGACAAGATTGTGATCGTCAACGGCATCAAGCATTGCCGATCTGTCTGTACTTTTGTCTCTGGCTCATTGGATTATTTCTTTTTTTTACATTTTTTTAACAAGGATGGTGGATTGGATTATTCTGTTACGAGGAAGACAGACTAGATTATTCATTCACGGATTGGATTATTCTGTTACGAGGAAGACAGACTGGATTATTCATTCACGGATAGGATTATTCTGTTACGAGGAAGACAGACTGGATTAGTCATTCATGGATTGGATTATGCTGTTACGAGGAAGACAGACTGGATTATTCATTCACAGATTGGATTGTTCTGTTAACGAGGAAGACAGACTGGATTATTCATTCACAGATTGGATTGCGTTGTTACGAGGAAGACAGACTGGATTATTCATTCACAGCTTGGATTGCGTTGTTACGAGGAAGACAGACTGGATTATTCATTCACAGATTGGATTGGACAGACTGGATTATTCATTCACAGATTGGATTGCGTTGTTACGAGGAAGACAGACTGGATTATTCATTCACAGATTGGATTACGCTGTTACGAGGAAGACAGACTGGATTATTCATTCACAGATTGGATTGCGTTGTTACGAGGAAGACAGACTGGATTATTCATTCACAGATTGGATTACGCTGTTACGAGGAAAACAGACTGGATCATTCATTCGCTGACCATCAGGTGTGGATAAGGGATGGGTCTGCATTGTGCATCATGAAATGTATCATGTCTGTAGGATGTCCAGTCTCCCCGCTGGTCATGCATCACACATCGTTTTCTATTTCGGGAGTCGGAGTGCCGGACTGGGAGGAAAGTCGGCGCCAGTTTCGCCAGAAAGAGAGAGAGAGTGAGAGAGAAAAAAAAAAAGAAAGAAAAAAAAGTTGGGTAAGAGTTTAGTCAGTGGAAAATCCGCTTTGTCAGGTCACCGTAGTAATGAGCGTGATGGAGAAATGATGTCTGAGAAATCTTCACACACGACGTCAAAGGTTCTCTCCCATCCCCACAGTCGCCGTTCCGAGACTCCCTCCCCCCCCCCTTCCCATACACACACCCAACACCCTCGCCTACTCTTTCCTTTCCTTGTCCTCTCGTCTCCTCTTTTGGGTGTTTTCCATTTTGACTGACTGTTAGCTGTCTCAATTTTCCCCTGACTGGTTCATCTGTGCTCTGCGTCATGGAACGTCCGTTTGACGTATCTCTTGTCTCATTTTCTGTGCCAGATATAGAATTCTCTCTCTCTCTGTGTCTGTCAGTCTGTATGCGAACAGGATTTGTCTATTCTAGTATTAGTATGTGAAATGTTATATTTAGTAAAATGGTGATTATATTTAAATATTTGAACTTGTGAGTGTATGTCTCGTAAAATGGAGATTATATTTATACTAGTATGTGTAAACTTATATATTTTTGGTGTGTATGTGGTACTGAAAGTATCATTACAAGAAATGTTTGTGTTTCGTAAAATATCATCAGTTGTGTGAACTTTACTTTTATTTCTGATTTATATGTATAAATAATATATCAAAATGTCAAGATAAATTCAAACAGTAGCACTATATAAGAACGATCTATGATTTATTTGTATGCCTTGGTGAGAAGTTCAAAAGCGAGCAAGCAAACAAGCAAGCAAGTGCGCACATACACACACGCACGCACGCACGCACGCACGCACACACACACACACACACACACACACACACATACACACACACGCACACACAACACACACACACATTCAAACACACACATATATACACACACTACACACACACACAACACACACACACACACACACACACACACACACACACACACACACACACACACACACACACAACACACACACACACACATTCAAACACACATATATACACACACTACACACACACACACACACGCACACACACACACACACAACACACAACACACACACAACACAACACAACACACACCACAACACACATACACACACACACACAGACACACACACAACACACACACAAATACACAGATACACAACAAACACACACACACACACACACACACCACACCATGCATACACACACGCACACAAACAAACAAACGAACAAACACTCACACACACACACGCACACTTACACACACACTTACACACACACACTCACACACACACACACACACACACACACACAAGCAAATACACAATATATATTGCGTTTGACATATACACAACAACAACAGCAACAACACACGCACACACACACACACACACACCACACACACACACACACACACACACACACACACACACAAGCAAATACACAATATATATGCGTTTGATATATCTAATATCACATTATGTGGATAGACATTAAATGAAACTGAAATACACAACAACAGCAGCAACAACACACGCACACACCACACACACACACACACACACACACCACACACACACAACACACACACACACACACACACACACGCACACACACACACACACACACACACGCGCGCACGCACGCACACATACACACACACACACATCACAGAGAGCCATATAGAACAGTAGGGATCAATGAGGACTTGTCAGACGACACAGAGGACACAGCGAAGATAAATGGGACTACCAGGGCTTTAGAAGTTTAGTAGTGGGTTGGGTGGGGGTGGGTAGGGTTGGAGGGGGTGATACAATGGAGGAGGAAGAAAATGCTGCCAGACTCAAAACTCAGAAGCATGGACATAATGGGGGATGAGGAGAGAGAGAAAGGGAGAGGGACAAAAAAGATAGATAGAGAGAGAGGGGGAGAGAGAGAGAGAGGGGAGAGAGACAGAGAGAGAGCGAGGGTATGAATATGAATGTTCACTGTTTTAGGCTGTCAGTCCATTTACAGGGAACACTGACAGATATGATCAACTTTTAATACAAAGTAACAACATAACCTGGTAAGCAAGAGAGAGACAGGGGTGAAAGGGAGAGAGAGAGAGAGAGAGAGAGAGAGAGAGAGAGAGTGGGAGAGAGTGGGAGGGATAGGTAGAGAGACAGAGAGGGGGGGGGGGTGGCAATAATACTTTATTTCCCACCTGTGGAAGTTAATAGGCAGAACCCATTGGAAGCATACAAGAAGGAGAACGTGAAAGAAGCAGTAAGAAAGAAAGAAAGCGGAGCAGTGGGTATGGTACGTCAACCGTAACGTTATGGTGCAAATAGATGAACCGTGGCACATTCAATAGTCAAACAAGTTATAAATGGCTGAATACGGGAGTAAGAAGAGGAAAGATTTGGTGTTTTCCATACAGAAAGATATTAGCATAAAAGTGGGATAAATATGGCTCATTAAAGGTTTTATTAGCACAATGTATGCAGATTTAGAAGAGCGATTTTAGTTATAAAAATTACTTACGACATTTCAAGCAGATTTTGTGAAACTTTCGTTTAAACTGTGTACACTTAATGTTGGTCGGTTATGTATTCCAGACATACATACCAGAAAAGGAGGTGCTTGTTTTACGTGTGTCAAACCTTGGTCTTGCAAGATAAAGACTGTAACTTGAATTTTTGTAAGGTGTTGGCATGGTTTAAATAATTCTGTTAAATATTTTGGCAGGGATATGTGCACAGTTTTTGAACATTTGTGTGCTTTTGTTGTACTTAAAGTTGGTTTTTGTGTGACAACATTTCCGCTTTTTCAAAACTTTTTTGGCCTGTAGATAGGGAAACTGTCAGTTAGTAGAAGTTTTCTTGCTCGTCTGCGCAAAGAATTAGTGGGTTTTTATCAACAGAGCTTCACTGCAACTAACCCATATCAGTGATGCATAATCAATATAAGATTTGATATGAGCTGCGTAAAAGAACTATTTTTGCTTCAGTGTTGATACAGTATGAAAGTTTACTAAGAAGAAATAGTCTTGGAAAGAGTTTTACTGAGATGATGAAAGTGGACTTCCCATGTAAGTTTTTCTTCTAGGTACACAGTGCTCAGAAATTTGCTCTACATTTATACCATCTAAAGTTAATTGAAAATGTAGTTTTGAGAGGAGATGTTTCTGGCAAGTTGTTATAACCATTGATTTTGTTTTGTAGGATTGATCTACATGTTTGCATTACACTACCACCAGAGACGAAGAAAGTTCTTGAGTGTTATATAGAATCAGTGGTGTTGGACAATCAACACGCAACGTTACAACAAAATTGAGGCAAGAGAAATGTGGTTTCTGAGAAGAATGTTGAGTGTTCCAGGACAGTAAAAAAAGGAACGAGACAGTCTTGAAGGAGGAAGACACAAGATGATCATTAATAAAGAAGATTAAGAAAAGAAAAGAAAAGCAACATTTATAGGACATTTTATGGGAAAGAAAAAATTAGAGCACCTGGTCACGTGCAGGAAAGCTGGATGGAAAGGGAACACCAGGCAAACCCAGGGAGAAAATATTGACCTGACTTGCAGGGTGGCTGTGGACAGCCAGGTTGGGAGATGTACTTGCAGCGACAAGGGATAGGTTCATATGGAGGGCGATGATCGCCAACGCCATGCAGCATGGCACATGATGATAACAACCACCAGAAGAGAGAGAGAGAGAGAGAAGGAGAGAGAGAGAGAGAGAAGAGAGGAGAAGAGAGGGTGGGTGGGTGGGGGAAGTAACTCAGTCACAGACCTGTGTCCGCGACCCGCTGTCGCTGTGTATCTTGCTACTGTGGCACCGAGGCTTTTTTCGTCTTCGCCTTCTGGGGCACTGCACCAAGGAACTGTTCACCAGACTCCTCCAACTCTTTCGACTGTGTGCCAAAGCCTGGGTCACGGAGGGCTTGAGACCAGGTAAACCACGGAATTTTGTACCTCTTGAGATGTATTATACATGTAGAGATTGATCGTTGGTCTCGATCAAACGAAACAGATGATGGAAATGGTGCAGTTTCCAGTCTCTCTGATCACGTGGCCCGTGAGGTCATAGAGGTCGTAGGTTTGATCCTTGGGCAGGCCATAAGATTTTTTTTTACTGCCTCTCATATCACTCCAGTAATGCTGGTGGTGTAATAATAATGATAATAAAAATAA
>CM060309.1:23017308-23024808 GCA_030674185.1 Monoplex corrugatus
GCATGAAGGAGATTTAGAAACTGGCAGGTCAGTACACTTGATTTGAAAAAAAATCTGTACGCCATACCCCATCCGGAGTTGTCTAATAGGATCAAACCCAGCGCCTTCTGATTGAAAATTTAACATGTAGACAACCCACTTGACTACAGACCTGTCGAGAGAGAGAGAGAGAGAGAGAGAGAGAGAGAGAGAGAGAGAGAGAGAGAGAGAGAGAGAGAGAGAGAGAGAGAGAGAGAGAGTGTGTGTGTGTGTTTTGTTCAGTTTTTACGTCGGCACCCACCGCTGGTGATATGGCCGACGGATATAACCATCCCAAGGATGTGAGAGAAGAGGACTTATCTAATCCTATACTGACACCACCCGAACAACAATGATGTTAAGATGGGACAGCGACCAGGCCAGTTTTAATGTAGCGCATCTCAAACCAGCTTCTGGGGCCCGCTTGAGAGAGAGAGAGAGAAGAGAGAGAGAGAGAGAGAGAGAGAGAGAGAGAGAGAGAGAGAGAGATACAGACAGACATACACAGAGAGAGAGAGAGAGAGAGAGAGAGAGAGATTATTTATTTATATGGGTCACAGCTCGGGGAGGGGGAGGGGGATGCGTATAACACCGAAATCGTACAATCACATAAACCTGAACTATGTAAACTTTTTTTTCATGAAACATTTTCATTGTTTTTCAATTTTTAGTGGTAATTGTATAGGGACATTTCTGCTTTGAAATGCTTAGTACAAAGAAGTAAAGATCTGTTTTATCATTTTTCCGTTTGCTGATAATATTCATAGGTTTAAACAAAGGTGTCCTAGAGTACTTCGGTGGAATGAGTTGCTCTCTTATTTCGTCCTGCATTAGACAAGATAATACAAAATAACCTTCATTGTCTTTTTCTTGTCGATGTAACAGACAAAACTAACTACAAAAAGATGTTTGTATATAAGAATAATAATGAACAAATTTACCTGATACTCTAAACATGAAACATTTTAAGTGCTTTTTAAAAAAAAATTTCAACGATAACTAAACAGAGATAATGAAGATGATTTATATGATCGATACAAATAGAATTTATTGCTTTCCTGACCGTGAGAATTACCACTTGCAATTAATCTTCCACAGAATGCACAAATAGTTAATTTACTGCACAAATATCACTTACAGCCTGGTTCATCCATATCACGGCAAAATCATAGTCACACAGTTGTACTTTCACAGCGGTCACCCAGTTTCTCTACCTCTGGCATCTCCATGTGAATCAAACAGCGCCTCCTCATATGTTTTATAGGGCAGTCGGTCTGATTCCTTTGTGTTCAATCTGAGCCAGTTATCTCCTACATTCACAGCGGAAAGCAAAGCTATTGGATATCTGTTTGTTTCGCTATAAACTCCTTAGACGTTAGAAGTGATACCCCTAACAGTTTGGTTTTTTTTTCCAAACCAAATAAATGCACTTTCTCACACTGTACAGAAGAAGCATCATGAGAGAGAGAGAGAGAGAGAGAGAGAGAGAGAGAGAGAGAGAGAGAGAGATAGACAGACAGACAGACAGACAGACAGACAGACAGATAGACAGACAGATAGATAGACAGACGAAGGACCATAAATATGCGATCATTTATCTACATAAATGTGAATGGATACTGGTTGCTAGGATGAAGGAGAGAGAGGCTTAATCTATCCAAGAACCAGTTGGAAAAGAAAGCTGGTGGATAGGGTGAGAGAAGGGAAAGGAAAGCTGGTGGATAGGGTGAGAGAAGGGAAAAGAAAGCTGGTGGATAGGGTGAGAGAAGGGAAAAGAAAGCTGGTGGATAGGGTGAGAGAAGGGAAGGAAAGCTGGTGGATAGGGTGACAGAAGGGAAAGGAAAGCTGAGATGATGAAGGAAAAGGAAAGCAGTGGTGGATCAGGGTGAGGAAGGACAGGAAGTGGGTGGATAGGGTGAGAGAAGGGAAAGGAAAGCTGGTGGATAGGGTGAGAAGGGAAGAAAGCTGGTGGATAGGGTGACAGAAGGGAAAGGAAAGCTGGTGGATAGGGTGAGAGAGGAAAAGAAAGCTGGTGGATAGGGTGAGAGAAGGGAAGGAAAGCTGGTGGATAGGGTGAGAGAAGGGAAAAGAAAGCTGGTGGATAGGGTGAGAGAAGGGAAAGGAAAGCTGGTGGATAGGGTGACAGAAGGAAAGGAAAGCTGGTGGATAGGGTGAGAGAAGGGAAAGAAAGCTGGTGGATAGGGTGAGAGAAGGGAAAGGAAAGCTGGTGGATAGGGTGAGAGAAGGGAAAGGAAAGCTGGTGGATAGGTGAGAGAAGGGAAAGGAAAGCTGGTGGATAGGGTGAGAGAAGGGAAAGGAAAGCTGGTGGATAGGGTGAGAGAAGGGAAAGGAAAGCTGATGGATAGGGTGAGAGAAGAGAAAAGGAAGCTAGTGGATGGGGTGGAGGTGTGAGTTACCTCAAGGAGGTGAGTAGCTGAGTGAGATAGGGTGAGGATGAAGAAATTACAGAAACTGAAGCTGAGGATGGGTGAGGGCTGAAAGGTTAAATCATTCAGGAAGCTGGTGATAGGGTGAGGGAGTGAAAGTTTAACATCAGGAAGCTGTGATAGGTGAGGAGAGTGAAAGGGTTAAACATTCAGGAAGCTGTTGGATAGGGTTAGGGAGTGAAAGTTAACCATCAGGAACTGTTGGATAGAGAGGGAGTGAAAGAACTACACCAACAGGAAGCTTATGGATAGGGCGACGGAGTGAAAGAATTACACCAAACAGGAAGCTGATGGATAGGGTGAGGGAGCGAAAGGGTTAAATCGTGCAGGAAGCTGATGGATAGGGTAAGGGAATGAAAGGGTTAAACCATGCACGAAGCTTACGGATAGGGTGAGGGAGTACAGGGGTTAAACCATGCAGGAATCTGGAGAACAGGGTAAAGGAGAGAAAGGGAGAACAGGGTAAGGGAGAGAAAGGGTTAAGTCATGCAGGAAGCTGACAGATAGTGTGAGGGATTGAAAGGGTTACAACGAGCAGGAAGCTGATGGATAGGGTGAGAGAATGAAATAATTCCATTAAACAGGAAGCTGGTGGATAGGGTGAGGGAGCGAAAAAATGACATCAAACAGGAGGCTTATGGACAGGGTGACGGAGTGAAAGAGTAAAACCAGGCCTGTGACATGTGATGGTGAGTGTGATAGTGCTGTCAGATTTGGGATGTGATACTGATAGTCACTAAAGTACATGCGAGCAGACGACATATCACACACAGAGAGCTCTGGGACCGTTGTGACTGTCACTGGGGGAAAAGCTTCTCACCCCACTGTCAGTCAATCTTTCCTGATCGTCTGTCTGTCCTTTTTTTTCTGTCTGTCAGTGTCTGTCTGCCCTGATCGTGTTTCTCCAGCATTGTTGCTGTCATGGAACCGTTGTCATCATTTTTTTGATGGATCATCATTTCTGATCTGTCACTATCTCTCCCTCCGTCTCTACTTATGTTTTCATGCTCTTCGCTATCACTCACTCACTCACTCTCACTCTCTCTGTGTCTGTCTGACTGTTTATATCTCTGTCTCTCTCTGTGTCTGTGTTTATATTTCTGTCTCTCTCTGTGTCTGTCTGTCTGTCTGTCTCTCTTTCTGTGTGTCTATCTGTCTGTCTGTCTGTCTCCGTCTCTTCTGTCTCTTCTGTCTATCTGTCTCTGTCTCTGTCTCTTCTCTGTCTCTCTGTCTCTCTCTCAATATCCTACTTTCTTTTTGTTTTAATGAAAGTAGATTAGTTCACTATCCTACTTTCTTTTCTTCTAATATAAGTCGATTAAGAACTGCAGATATTATAAGTTGGCCTATATGCTAAATCTATACCATCACAAAACTACGTTTTGTCCACTCATTTATCGGTGATTTCATCCCCCCCCCCCCCCCTCTGTCTCACTGTCTACGTCTTTCTCTGTTTCTCTGCCTCGTCTCTCCTCTCCCTTTATGTGTCTGTCTCATCTCTCTCTGTCCCTCCGCCTCTGTCCGTCTGTCTGTCTGATCTGTCTGTCTGTCTGGAGGGAAGTTACGTTGTTCTGATCAAGAGAAAATTTTCTCTTACAGTGGAGACAGTTAAAAAAAAGTCAGTGTCCTTAACTTGAGGTGCTGTTTGATGCTAACTGTCGAGACTATAGTAAGGGGAAAAAGAGCTGGCAGCTATGCGAGCTGGCGGCTGGGCGGGCTGCCCGAAAGAGAGATGAAGGCCCCCAGTGAGGCAAGAGAGGGGGATCTTCCGTTCTCTCTTAGTTCGGTGACTGGGCTGTACCTGGTTGGTGCGTGTTGTGTGGCTATGTCCCGGGGTCTGTCATCGCCCAACCTCTGCCATTCCATTTGTGAACAAGGTAACTGATGACTGGGTCCAAATGGGTCATGCAACGTATGGTCATACGCCCTTTGCTTGATGAAATGGCTGTCGGAGTGGCGTCGGGAGTGTGGGAGGTGATTGTCCGGAGAATGATGAGGCATTGGTGCTCTGGGTCTCATCCGGCACCATCGACTTGGGTGTTTCTTGTTAACAGAGTCTGTGTGCGGGAAAGAACCGTCTCGTCTGCTATCTGTCTCAGACTGTGTGTCTGTCAGTCTGCCTGTGTGTCTGTCCGTATGTCTGTCTGTTTTGTTGTGCGTTTGTTTGTCTGTCTGCCTGTTAGTCTGTCTATCTGCCTGTCCTGTTATCAGTCTCTATGTCTCTGCCTTTTTCTTAGTCTGTTTGTCTTTTTTGTTTGTTTGGTAGTCTATCTGTCTCTGTCTTTTTGTCTGTTTGTCTCTTTGTCAGCTGTTTATCGGTCTCACCTGACTTTTTTTTTGTCAGTCTGTCTGTATGTCTCTTTTTCTGTCAATCTGTATATCTGCCCTTGTCTTTTTGTCTGACTGTCTGTCCTGTTTTGACTGCTGTCTGTGCTGCCCGTCTCTGTATTCTGATTGGGTATATCTGTCTGAAGCTGTCGTCTGACTGTACCTTTCATCCTTTTGATGGATCATCTTATGACGTTTCCTGTACTCCCTTCCCCCCCACCCCCACCCTTTCTCCCTTCCCCCTCACTTCCCATCTCTCGATTTCTCTTTGTCCCCCCCCCCCCCCCCCGCCCTCATCCCTCCCCAAGGCAAAGGATTTCGTTCTTACTAACACAACTGTGAAATGCTCATCACTGTACTTACAATACAGACATTTATTTCTTTTTCATGCAGACGTTTATGTATGGAATCGACAAGTATGTGTGGTTGGAGGAGAGAGAGAGAGAGAGAGAGAGAGAGAGAGAGAGAGAGAGAGAGAAGAGAGAGAGAGAGAGAAGAGGGAGGGAAACAATCAACTTACAATTTCCTGCTCACCTCAATAAAAAATACCATATCTTGTACAGACTTTGCGGGTGACAGTTTGGTGCGATTTACCTTCATCAGCATATCTGTTTCAGGATCTGTAGAAGCTGGACACGCCTAGAGGAATCCCAGTAACGCCCACAGGACCGCAGAATAATCGTAGAATGTACTGGCAGGTCCATCAGACCGTGAGAATATCAACGGCGACGGTTATGTGCGCATTGTGTTCAACGATTCGTACTTAGCGTTTTCTGTTGATAGGAACGCTAGTTTCGACGAGGTGTATGGCAGTTTAAAAGCACTTCGATCTGTGAATACGACTTTTCGATTTGCAAACATAGTTTGATATGAGCAGTAGTGAGAGTGAGATAAAGCCTTCTTTCAGAGGCACACATACTAGTGATAATCTGGATACCACTAAATGTTATTTTATTGCTGAATATCTCGTCTACAGTACTGTTTTACTTGATGTAAAGAGTGCTTGTGACGGTGTGACTTCATCTGTGTGGTGGGTCATCATAGTGGGGTTCACCGCTGTGCTTGGAGCGAAATGTTTTCCTAAATGAATGTCGCCTTCTGAAATGATTTGAAGCAGCTTTATGAATGTGAATTTCGTTGATACGTGTGGCTGCTCTCTCGCGGCCGTCTCACCAAAGAAGGACACGCTGAGGGTTTCGTTTGTCTCCTGGAATGGTACTATCACACTGATAAGGATGATAACGCATGAACTGAGGAGGCAGCCGTCCCATCAGAAAGGATTGTGTCTATATTCAACTACTGCTGCTAAAGAGCCAGTGTTGTGAACGTGAAGACACTATTGTTGTCCAGCTTCAGCACAGTGTGAAGGTTGTGAATCTTGAGGACGTTAATGACGTGATTTATCTTATCCTACTTTACTCAGCGGAGAATTTTAATCTGAGCAAATTTGTGTGGATCTGTTTCAGGAAAGCAGGTAGTGTTGTGAATTGATGTTCCCACTTATCGTGAGTGGGAGATGTTGTTACACTGAGTATACTGATGCTGTTGTCTCACTTCAGGGAAGCAGGCAACGCTGTGTATTTGAGGACTTTAGTGTTGTCACCGTACTACAACGAAACAAGAAATGTTGTGAATGTGATATATTGAGTTGTTATCGCAAAGAAGTGTGAAGAAACAGTTTGTCGTGAACTGGAGCAGTGTGTAGAGCACGGATCCTTGACGTGGACTGGAATAACGTATGACGCACGGAACCACGTGGAAACTTGAGGAGCGCTAATCCCTGACGTGGACTGGAGTAGTGTGTAAAAAACGGATCCTTCACGTGGACTGGAATGACGTGTGGAGAACGGACCCTTCACGTGGACTGGAGTAGTGTACAAAGCACGGATCCCTGACGTGGATTGGTCTGTGTGCGTGTGGAGCACGGATCTTTTGCATCAACTGGAGCAAAGAGTGGAGCGCGGATCGTTGGCGTGGACTGGAGTAATGTGTGGAGAACGGACCCTTGACGTTTACTGAGGTATTGTGTGGAGCACGGATCCTTGACGTGGACTGGAGCAGATTGTGGAGCACGTATCTTGACGTGGACTTGTGTACATGTGCGTGGAGCACGGATCTTTTGCGTGGACTGGAGTAGCGTGTCGAGTTCAGGTCTTTGGTCAGAACTGGAGTAGCGTGTGGAGCACGGATCCTTGACGTGGATTGGAGTAGCATGTGGATCACGGATTCTTGATGTGGACTGGAGTATCATGTGGAGCTCGGATCCTTGACGTGGATTAGTGTGTTAGTAACAGATACCCTTCACGCGCAACATTGTAGCCGCCATCCTACCAGTGACCATGGTAGGCATCATCACCCAGAGCACCAGCCTCAACTCCTTCTACTCCATCAGTTTCTGCGTCCTCGCCCTCGCGCTGCACAGCTACGCCACCTACCTGGCTGTGCAGCGTTACCGGGAGGCCTCGTTCAGGGCCTGGCCGGGCCCGGCCTCCAAAGGGGGCACCCCCGGGGAGATCACCACCTACCTCGCCCTCCTCATCCTCGCCTGCCTCCTGCTGCCTTTCTTCGTCGTGGCTTCCTTCCTGCGCGTGGGCAACTATGGCAACGACGGGGTCAAGCTGGGTCGGGACCACGCGCTGAACCCGAACCTGGACGCCTGGTGCCGGAAGGTGAAGAGCCCGTTGTTGCGGAGGTTGTGGAGGAACTG
>CM060309.1:23029808-23037308 GCA_030674185.1 Monoplex corrugatus
AGGGCCAGCTTGCCCCATTGTATCCCAACAGTTGCTACACGTTGTCCTCAATGCCGCAATTTCCGGACACAGATATGAATAGAGAGAACACCGCTGCATGATTTCGTTGGCGATCACTACCCTTCTTGGTGGTTTTTGTTTGTTTGTTTGTTTGTTTTTGTTTGTTTGTTTGTTTTTGAAAGAATTCAGTGCTGTATGGAAATAATTTGTTTTTGAAATGGTACACCACAATAACCTATGGACATAACATTTTTGAAATAGCACAACACTGTGGACGTAAGGTTCCTGAAGTAGTACAATACTCTATGGTCATAAAGGTTTTGAAAGTGTACAATGTTCTATGGGCAATGCTCTATGGACATAAGTTTTTTGAAATAGCACAATACTCTATGTGCGTAAGGTTTTTGAATAGTACAATTTCTATGGAAACAGTAGTACAATATTCTGTGGACGTACGTGTTTTGAAATAGTAGAATGCTCTATGGACGTAAGGGTTTGAAATGTACATATTCTATGGAAATAGTACAATATTCTGTGGACGTACGTGTTTTGAATAGTAGAACTTATGAGTAGGTTTGAAATAGTAGAATGCTCTATGGACGTACGTGTTTTGAAATAGTAGAATGCTCTATGGACGTAAGGGTTTGAATAGTAATATGTGCTATGAGAAAACAATAGTAAATACTCTATGGACGTTAGGTTTTTGAAAAAACACAGTACACTACGGACGTAAGGTTTTTGAAAGAGTACAATATTTTGTGGACGTAAGGTTTTTTTTTGCAGAGTACAGTACTGTATGGACGTAATGTTTTTGAAAGAATGCAATTCTGTATTGACGAAATGTATTTCGCAAGAATAGTTTTCCGCGGACCTGAGATTTGTGAAACCGGTGCTTAAATCTACGTGAAATTGCCACACAAGCGCGGCCTTGCGTGTTGAGTACTGCGTATTCCGTATTATTATCAAAACTAAGTGTGAACATAATATGTTTAATGGCAACGCTGCATCATCGCAATCTGTTCTTTCGTGGCTGGATGTGATCACATATCACGCCACACTCATGAAAAGTATAGTCGACAAATACGATGGGCTCAACCAGAAACAGGTACAAACTGTAATTGATCTCTTGCAAGATACCCCTTGCCTCCAAGAAATACCAGTTATGAAAATAACACATCATAAAAATGTATAGATATCTTATATATATTTTGAATACGAACAAATTGTACACAATGGGCCTGTACTGGACAGCAGGTCAGTGGCTGGAAGTCTATTCTACACATATGTTAAGACGAAGACTGGACTTGGAGGATGAACCCTCTACTGTACAAAATGATGCGCGCACGGTGATCGCTGTCGACCGCATTCGTGCGGCGTATTTGTGATCGTATGGCTAATCAGACATCGGTGTAAAGCCACTACCATACGTTTCAGAGCTATAAAATGTGTGGTTTGTTCTGTCCACGCATAAGGAGAAAAACCCCCCCCCCACTGAATTCTGCTACAAGCAGTCTTTGTCTTGCTGTTGCATCCACATACACAGCCCGCTGCACGCAGCCTTATTGAAGGCCCGGAACAGTGCAAGCCACTGATGTTTGTAGCTGTAACCGGTACGTTAAGTGCAGACTGATCAGTGACATGGATAAAGCGATGCCATGATCACTTTGCAAATAGTGCAGATGTTGATCTCTTGAATTCATGTCTCAGAATGAGTACAGTTCTATAAGGACTAAGTATTCTGTGGACAGAAAGTTTTGAAAGAATGCAGTGCTGTGTGGCCATAAGCTTTTGGAAAGAGAATAGCACTGTGTGGACATAAGTTTTAGAAAGAGTGCAGTGTTATATGGACGTAGGATTTCTGAAAGGGTATATTACTGTATGGACATACGAGTTTTTAAAAAATGTAGCACTATATGAACGTAACCTCTTTGAAACGGCACAGCAGGTTTATTTATATGGACAAAAGGTCTTTGAAAGAGTACAGTACTGTGTGGACCTACGGTCATTTCTCTTTGCCCCCTAGTTCCGAAAGTTACCTGCACACGAGTCCTTGTTACATAACCGCCACGTGCACGGAAGACAGGCGTTGGTCTGTTTGTGGTGTTACGTCATGGTTAAAAGAGGGCGGACGTTCAAAGTGTGATTGAAGTGGTGTGTTCTGCCTTCTTGTTCGTTTGATACACAGAGCGAGGTTAGTGGGGTGGGGATTATTGAATCAGGCCAGTATGACTTAACCAGTCATTATCACAGTCTTAGATTTGTTTCTCAGCAGCTGAGACTGATCTAGGCGCCCCACTAACCATTTGGCGTTTGTTATTCCTATCCCCAGTTTCTTCCTTCACGTTAAGTTCATTAGTGTGGAACTCTTCCTAACACGCTTTTCACAACTGTTTTAACCTTTTGACTCCCGCACCCTGCCCACCAGCTGCATTGTCAACTATGCTACCCAAGAAAAAAATTAATTCTTTAATTCCCTCACCTATCAACCAGCTTATTGTAGGAAGCTGGTGGATAGGTCACCCTATTCACCAGCTTCCTGCAGGAAGCTGGTGGATAGGGTGAGGGAGTCAAAGGATTAAATTTTTGCAGTCAGTGGATAGGCTGAGGAAGTCACTTGCATAATTCCATATGCGCTCCACCCAAATCTTCAGGCAAGTTATCTGGCAGACTTCCTGAGCTTGTCCAAAACCCCATGCGCCGGCAATGGGGAGGGAAAGGTACTATGAAACAATATGGCGATATCACCAGAATGATGGTAACAGTTGAGTTAGATGGGCAGCAAACAGACCAGTTTTCTAACCCTATGACTCCCGCACCCCGTCAACCAACTGCAAAAATTTAACCCTTTGACATCTTCATGCAGGAAGCAAATGGAAAGGGTGAAGGACTCGAAGGGTTAAGTTACAGGAATTGGTGGATAGGGTGAGGGAGTCAAAGGGTTAAGTTTTTTTCTTTGCTACCATGGCTGACAGTGCAGGATGCTGGTGGACAGGGCGCTGGAGTCAAAGCGTTAATGTTGGGGGCTGGGATTGAATTCGAGATATCAAGTCTTGAGTCCACGGCTCTACCAAAAGAACCGGCCAGCCCTAAAGAGGGAAGCTGCAAACAATGATCCACAAAAATGTTTAGGTGGCGTCAAGTGAACTGAGAGACGTATGGACAGGATGTTGGCTCTGACACCAGTGTACAACTAACGGCGTGGTTAATTGCGTGCAAAGCCACGTACATCACAAAACACTATGTCAATGAACCCCACAATAGAGATTCACACTTTCTATTGGGTTCGACTTGCCCCCTCCGCTCCCCCCCCCTCACTCCTCCCCCAGTCTCTCCTTCGCCCGATATAGTCAGCAAACTAGTTCTTTCTCTTTTTGATCTGATTTAGATGAAATCACAGTTAAGTGTCAACAACGTTCAAGGACTGTCTCGTTCGCTCGTACGCGCGCATCGAGGAGAAGTGATGGGAAATGCTTATGATGATATTGCTGTCATCATTTTCTCAACAATGAGAGGAATCCTACGCGATGCCGATGGAAATACTTTCACGAATATTAAGAGGAATCTTCAGTGATTCAGACGGAAATATCCTTGTATTAGGACTAAATCGTACATTTAAGACGAAAGTTTCATAATCTTTATTAGAAGAACTTTGTGGTTTTAACATGGAAATTTCATCGTTTGAAGAAGATGTTTGAGGTTATAAGAAACAAATTTCCTGAAGTAAGACAAGTTAAGTGTATTTGAGACGAAAGTTTCATACTCATAAGATGACGTCTACTTCCCAACGTAGCGAACGGACGTAATTATTGACTACGTATAGGCCCTGCCGACAAACATTGGTTCCAGACTGAAATGTCATCATTCCTGAGGATGAGAGGAATTTTGTGTGCTTCATTCAACCTGTAGACAATTTTTCATATTCAGCAGCTGTACATACAAAACGAACATTTCATGTATTGAGAATAGCCGCGTTGAGTGTGAACATCTGTGGACAAATGATTTGACACAGTTTACTTTCATTTAGAATGACCATCATTAACAGTGACTAAATAACGCTTCCATTTAGCCGCCGTAGTCAGCGAGAAAGACAGATGATCACTGGTAGTAAGTGGACTCCAATTTACCTGTCAGTGATTCACTTGTTGATCAAACGAACTTGGTTTGGACTTGTCAAACAATCATCTCTGTATGGAACCAGATAAACAGGTCGTTTGCCATCTGTGCCATGGTCACTGCATCTTCTCTGCGTGTGTGTGTGTGTGTGTGTGTGTGTGAGTGAGAGAGAGAGAGAGAGAGAGAGGGGATGGAGGAGAGAGAGAGGGGGATGGAGGGAGAGAGGGGAGGTCAGGGGGGTAGGGTCATGGTCCTGTGCATGCACATCTGGATGGTGACCACAGTGTTAGGACCACTGTTTGACCGGGCAGCAGGCAACGCTTAAAACTCCCTACAGACTACAGTGTACATGACTGCATTAACCGAACAAAAGTCATTGTTATACTGATGGCAACACAAACACTGCAGCGTGCACTTTGCAATCTGTTTGGTTACATTCACACAGTCAGAGAGAGACAGAGAGCACGCGCGTACGCGCACAAGCGCGCGCGCGCGCACACACACACACACACACACACACACACACACACACACACACACACACACACACAACACACACACGATGGTTACGTTGTTGCACGACAAACAATGGTTCAACTTTGCTCTACAGCACAAAACGCCAGTTACATTACTTCACCGTCATCTCTTCCCTCCTGACCTACCCCCTCCCCCACTCACACCTCCACCTTCCAATCACCGTCCAGCCTCCTTGACGATTCCCAGTCCTGTTATTGTGTGATTAATTTCACCTGCCACTGAACAGACGACAAAACTATAACAGCTCACCCAGACGTGACTTTTCCATGACATTACTTTTTTTCTTGTTCATTCTGTCTCTTCTCTTTCTCTGTCTCTCTCTCTCTCTCTCTCTCTCTCTGTGTGTGTGTGTGTTGTTGTGTGTGTGTGTGGTGTGTGGGTGTGTGTGTTTTTTTGGTTGTGTGTTGTAGTGTGTGGTGTATGTATGTATATATTGTATATATATATATGTGTGTGTGTGGTGTGTGTGTGTGTGTGTGTGTGTGTGTGTGTGTGAGAGAGAGAGAGAGAGAGAGAGAGAGAGAGAGAGAGAGAGAGCTGAAGAAGTAAATGGTAATGGTAGGAAAGACAGCGCTCAGTGAAAGCAGCAACAACAAAACAACTATAGAAAACAAGTGAAACAAATACACACTCACACAGGTATACATTTACTTCCAAAGAAAGCAGGGCCATAGAATGCGAACTCCATTGTGCAATCAGCTTGATGAGTCATGTGACAAAAATTTTGTTTAGAATAATCATGATGAGGACAAGGAATAGACTGAAAACAGAAACAACGGAAGACCAATGTGGATTTGTTGAAGTGAAGGGAACTGTTAATGCCATATATATCCTAACAACTCTCAGAGACAGATCAGTTGAGTTGAATAAGGATTTATATTTATGTTTTGTTGATTTTGCCAAGGCTTTCGATCGGATAAGACACGAATAACTGATTAACCAACTGGAAAAGATGAATAATAATGGATAAGATCTAAGAATAATAAGGAATGTGTATTGGGAACAAACAGCAGCAATGAGAGTAGAAACTGATATGAACTCTTTTCAAACTATCAAAGGAGGGAATAGACAGGGATGTGTTCTGTCACCAGATTTCTTTTCACTTTACATCATGAGAAACCTAGAAGAACGCCCTGGAATATAGGTTGAAGGAAAATGATAAACAATTTATGTATATGGGAATGACACCTTTCTGATCGCAGAAATTAAACATATCTGGGAACAGTCATCTCACCAGATGGCCGATACACATTAGAAATATCCAGCAGAATTGGTCAAGCTGAAGCAGCATCAAGAAAATAAAAAGAGTTCATACCAGTAAAAGCCTATCAGGTAATATCAGGAAGACAGTTCGTCAGTTGATAGATAGAAACATTTTGTTTTACGGATGCGAAACCTGGGTAGTCAGCACGCAGTAGTAGAACGAGATTGAGGCAGCTAAAGTGTGATTTCTAAGAAGAATGTTAGGAGTTTCATGGACAGCAAAGAAAACAAACGAGGACAGTCTCAAAAAAGGCAAACGCGGGGAAAACAAACAAACAAAAAAACCAGTAATAAAGATTAGGATAAGACAACCAACAGTTATTGGGACATTTATGAGGCAAGTGAAATTTGAAAGATTAATCACAAAGGAAAGCAAGAGGGAGAAAAGAGCACCAAATAGACCCAGGGAGAAAATATTAGAAAAAATTGCAGAGTGGATGGGAACAGAAACGGTAGAGGAGATACATGTAGTTTCAGCAAGAAAAGATTAGTAAGGCGGCATGACACATGTGATTCTGATGATGACAGACATACATAAATGCACCACCGCACATACATACAGTTATATACATATATCACCCACCACCACCACCACCACCACCACCACCACAACAACAAACAACAACAGCAACAAGGTATACTGTCAGGTAGTTTATATTATGTATTGAAATAATTTAACGTGTTCGTGAAGTTGTTGATTTTTTATGTTGTCTCTCGTTGGTAAATTGTTGAAATTGTCAGCCGGTGAATCATTTGCTCCCCTCTCTCTCTCTCTTCATCTTATATATATATATATATATATATATATGTGTGTGTGTGTGTGTGTGTGTGTGTGTGTGTGTGTGTGTAAGTGCGCGCACGTTTCGTAACTATGAACTCGCCGATGTAAATTGTCTCACATTTTTGGACTACACCGTACGTGGGCTGATGAGTGTTTTCTGTTTATGAATTAACAAGTTCAGATTATACTGTACTTGGGCTGTTGTGCTTTTTGATAACGTTACACTGGTTAGCAGACAAAAGATTGATTGACCAGTCGTTGTCCCTCTTAGCTTTGTCCCCGACCCCTCCTCCTATTGACTCTTCCTATTTATTTCTAGACAGGTTCCACCCCCCCCACCCCCATCTCTATCTATCATGCACTTGACTCTAAGCATTGTTATCCACTTCTCTTCACCTCTTCCTGATGAAATGTTTGTAGCGCTTGTCTGTCAAACACCACTATCGTTGACTTCGATAGCCCTCAGCTAATTTTCGTACTGCACTAACACGATGTGTGTGTGTGTGTGTGTGTGTGTGTGTGTGTGGTGTGTGTGCGCGCGTGTGTGTGTGTTTGTGTGTGTGTGTGTGTGTGTGTGTGTGTGCACGCGCGCGCGCGTCTGTGTGTGTGTGTGTGTGTGTGTTCGCCAAATATTTGAGAGAGATAGTATGTGTGTGTGTGTGTTTGGTCGCGCGCGTGTGTGTATACGTGCGTGTGGCCCGCCGGCGCTCGGGTTGAGATGGTAGATACATTTAATGTGTACAAAACTTGACTGTGTTTGAACAGAGTAACTGTAGTGTTGAATAATTCACTGACTGAGAGCTGAA
>CM060309.1:23042308-23047308 GCA_030674185.1 Monoplex corrugatus
ATTTTGAATTATAGGCTACAAAAGTAGGTCACCCTAGCCACTACACATCTCCAGAGAACGACCCTACTATTATTATCCTACAGACAGCTGGTGAACAGGGATAGGGTGAGGGAGAGAAAGGGTTATTGAAACGATCTCATCTGTAAAATTGCCGAAGATTACTTCCTTTTGTATCCCCCTTCCCCTCTCTCAATCCTTTCTGACTCCATTCCCACACAAATTCTGTTGTCACTTGCTGTCTTCTATTACATCCGGCTGATGGGGATATCCGTCTCAACCACTGACCTAGCAGACGGTAGGCCGATATGTCTGAGTGCATATTAACCCTTTGACTCCTGCACCCTATCCATCAACTGCAAAAACTGAACCCTTTGACTCCCTCACCCTATCCACAGCTTTCTGCAGGAAGCTGGTGGATAGGGTGAAGGAATCAAAGGGTTCAGTTTTTACTTTGCTAGCATGGGTGACAATGCAGGATGTAGGTGGACAGGGCACGAGAGTCAAAGGGTTAAGTCTGTGGCAGAAGGTTGTTAGTCAACGTGCAGTACAAACACGTGTGTCTGCTGGTTAAGAGCCTGCAACGCCTCAAGCAGTAGTGACTGATTGGTAAATGGCATTGATGGTGAGACAGATGAGATGGAAAGGTGTATGTAGAGAAGGGAAGAGGTGGGGGCAGGAAGGTAGGTGAGATGGAAAGGGTGTGTGCAAATGGGAGAAAGAGGGTGGGGAAGTATCTGGTGTGTGTTTGTTTGTGATCTTACGCTTGACAAAGGCATCGGCAAAAATTTGCGCCTGTCTTGTCTGTTGTATTAAATACGCGTTCTTATTCTTTTTTCGTGTTTTTTCTGGTTCCTGTTTGCTTGACGCGGGCAGTCACATTGTTTTGGATTTAGTTGGGAAGATTTGAGGCCAACAGTCAAGACTCACCCACTTTTCTGATGCTTCATTCAGGGTGATGCTCAAATTTCCTAACATCGCAGGTGCCTGTATCTCGGGTCTGGTTGACGCCAGGAGTTGTTTGAACATAAACTGTAGCGCAAACTGTGTTGGATTTGAGAAATTCTGCATGGGAGATAACTCCTACTCTCATGAGTTATGTTACTTAGTTAATATTTAAAAATTCTCCATGCTCCCTCTTATTTCCTTTGGTGATGGTGATAAACTGGAAAGTTACAGCCCTAGTCTCAATCCGAAAATGGAGCAGCGTAGCGTCATCAAAATCACTGGTATTCTCATCATCAAAGCGCTGTGAAAATATCGTTCCAGATTCTATTGGCCTCTCATGCCCAGTTGTCATAGTGACCTCAGTTTCAGTGGATACAGAGGCTTGCTGGAGAGACGAAATAAGCAACATGGGTGTAAGGACACACAAGGCGATGGTGTAGAACATGGGGACAAAGCTCTCAGGAATGAAACGAGAGGATAAACAAGGGAAATGGAAATGAGAAACAAGAAAGTCTCCAAAGTTTGCCTCTCAATTGTACGTTGTTTCAGAAACGAATCGAGGGGAGAGGGGCAGATGGAGGGAGAGGGGGTGGGGAGTAAGTAGAAGAAAGTCTGTAAAGTTGCCAATAGTGCCGGCAGCGTTGTGGTTGACTGTAGCGGTGATAAAACTTGCTGCCGACATTGAACAAACCTCGTGTGACCTGCAGAATGGACGTGCTTTGTTACCTGACTGTTTACCTGGTGCACTCCATGCCTGCTTACCTGTGCATTCCACGTCTGCTGTTACTTAAACCGTTTTTCTCCCTCACCCTATCCACCAGCTTAGAGGCAGAACGCTCGCTGTACAGTGTTTGTTGTGTGTTGAGCGCCCACTCGGGAAAACCTTTGAGCCAACAGTCTCTAGTTCACCCGGCTGTGTATGGGTGGTTAGGGATGGTAAAGCACAGAGGGAGAGGAGAAGGGCACCGCCTTCCTAATGGTGGCTGGCTCTGGCTCCAAGAAAAGTTGAGGTTTCTGGCAACTCACTTCTCTACTGCTTAAAGGGTTATGGGACAAGCTTACTTATATAAAGATAGGCGGGGGGGGGGGGGGGGGGGGGGGGGAGTCCGGGGAATAAGAAAGTCGTCAAGATTTGCCAATAGTGCCGGCAGCGTTGTAGTTGAATGTAGCGATGATAAAACTTGCCGCCGACAATAAATAAACAAACATCAGTGTGTAACCTGCAGCATGCACGTGCTTGTTACCTGACTGTTTACCTGGTGCACTCCATGCCTGGTGTTGTCTGTTTACCTGGGCATTCCACGTCTGCTGTTACTTAAAACATTTTTCTCCCTCACCCTATCCACCAGCTTAAAGGCAGATCGCTGGCTGTGAAGTCTCAGTGTTGTGTGTTGAACTTTCACTCGGAAAATTTTTTTATCCGAACAGTCTCCAGTCCGCCCAGCTGTGTATGGGTACCTGACTTCTTTATGGTTAGGGAAGATAAAGCACAGAGGGAGAGGAGAAGGGCACCGCCTTAAAACGCTGGCTGGTTCTGGCTCCGAGAAAAGTTGAGGTTTCTGGCAACTCACTTCTCTACTGCTTAAAGGGTTAATTGATTGATTTGGTCCAGTTTTTATGTTGACGCCCACCTCAGGTGATATGGCCGACGGGGATGACCATCCCAGCGAGGTGGAGGAAGGGGGGGGGGGCTTATCTAATCCTGTACTGACACCACCAGAACAACAATGATGTTAACATGGGACATTGAGAAGGCCAGTTTTAATGTAACGCACCCCGGGATTCGAACCCACAACCGTTAGCATGTGAATCCGACGCTCAAACCGACTGAGCTACTGGGGCCTGCTAAAGGGTTATGGGACAACGTTTATCTATATAAAGGAGGCGGGCGGAGGGGGGGGGGGGGTAGTAGAAGAGGGGAGGGGGTTTCGGGGAATAAGAAAATCGTCAAGATTTGCCAATAGTGCCGGCAGCGTTGTAGTTGACTGTAGCGGTGATAAAACTTGCCGCCGACAATAAATAAACAAACAAACGTCAGTGTGTAACCTGCAGCACGCACGTGCTTGTTACCTGACTGTTTACCTGGTGCACTCCATGCCTGCTGTTGTCTGTTTACCTGGGCATTCCACGTCTGCTGTTACTTAAAACATTTTCCCTGCGCGCCATAATTATGCCTGCTATTACCTTAACCCTTTTTTCCCCTCCAGTTGGAAATTAGTAGAGATTGATCAAGACGGATTCATCACACTGGGATAATTCCGTGTGTGCTGGGATAATAATAATAATAATAATAATGTTTATTTGTATAGCGCATATTCCATATAAAAACATGCTCACCAGCGCTTTACATTTCGCAAGGAAGGCAAAAGGTGATAAAAAATGTTCACAATTACATGCACAATAAGATAACAACAAACATTAAAGCTATACAAGTAAGAAGACACATAAGAAACCACAGAATATTAAAATTTAAACACTGACTTATGTAATGAAGAAAGATTAACAGACTTTTCATATGAATAAAGAGGCATACTGTGTTTATATATTGCTGCGTGTGTGTGCTTGCGTACGTGTGTGTGTGTGTGTGTGTACGTGTGTGTGTGCGTGCGTGCGTGTGCGTTGCTGTGCGCGTGTGTGTATGTAAGAATGGTGTGTGTGTGAGTGTGTGTGTGTGTGTGTGTGTGTGTGTGTGTGTGTGTGTGTGTGTGTGTGTGTGTGTGTGTGCTACGTTTGCATGCGTGTGTGTGTGTTTATGCATGCAATATTGTACATAAAATTATAATCAGTATTTTGAATGAAGATAAAAACAGAAAAAATTCTAATCCATATACAGGAAAACATTATAACTTCAGTATTACAGCATTAACACCTTGACAATCAAAATTACCTCACACATTATAAACTATTCGCATATCATACATCACAATTTACATACAAACAAAATTTTAAAAAGTTTCTTAAAGTACATTTTCAGTCTCTTTCCCACTCAATTTCTCCCCTATCCCCTCCTCAGCTGTACACATACAGTGATACACACACAAGCTCACTCAAGCACACACACACACGCACACACATACACACACACACACACACACACACATGCACGCACACACACACCTTGCTCTATAGGCCCTTATACAAAATACTGTTATACACGCAGGAGAGATTAGTCTGATGACAGACTTGCAAACTAAGGCTCTTCAGGTTAGATGAGTTTAAAGAGGTGGGTTTTCAGGTGCCGTTTGAAGGTTGAGAAACACTTAAATTTTCTGAGAGACAGTGTTAGAAGTTCCATACATTTGGGCCAAAGACAGAGAAAGATTTTTTCCAAAGGTGTCTAGAGATAAGCGAGGAACAGTCAACAGTGAGGTGTCAGAAGAGCGGAGCGTTCGAGAAGGTTTGTAATCCTGCAGGAGGTTGGCAAGATAGGATGGCATGTTCTCGTGATAGATACACTGAAAGCAGAGACAGGCAACTTTATATTGAATCCTAGCCTTTACCGGGAGCCAATGAAGTGTTCTGACAGAGATTTTGCACTCTCACGCCTGGGCTTGCGGAGAACAAGGCGAGCCGCGTGGTTCTGTATGCGCTGAAGTTTAAATAGTTGATTGTCCCGTGTGTGCTGGGATAATTCCGTGCGTGCTGGGATAATTCCGTGTGTGCCCCATATGCGCTCCACCCAAATTAACTAGCAATTATCTGACAGATTCTATGAGTGTGGACAAAACCCCATGCGCTGGTAAGGTGTTAGGATTTGCACGTTGTGTGAGGATTGGTGAAGGGAAGGGGCAGGACTATGAAACGCTACCACCACCAGAATGATTGGAGCATGAAGATGATCTGTGAACAGGTCAGTCTATTTGTCATGGGATGTCAGTGAACTCAAGATATCAGAACTTGGAGTCCACGGTTCTGTCAACTAAGCGAGCTCCCTGAACATTGTGAAGTTTAACCCTTTGACTCCTGCGGCCTGTCCACCAGCATCGTGCGTTGTCAACCATGCAAACAAAGCAAAAACTTAACCCTTTGACTCCCTCATCCTATCCACCAGCTTC
>CM060309.1:23054808-23062308 GCA_030674185.1 Monoplex corrugatus
AATGACAAAAAAAAAAAAAAAAAAGTCAACACACACACACACACACACACAAAAACAACAAACACAAACACAACACACACACACACACACACACACACACACACACACACACACACACACACACACACACACACACACACACCACTCACTCACTCACTCACAGAGACCTTGTCTGCGTTTGTCGATCTGTGTGACTGGATGGGGTGACCCGTAAAACAGACACACTGACATGATGTAGACACGTTTTACTGTGCAGGAAGACAGAGTGTATAATGTGCACTTCAGACGAAAAGCAAAAATAACGCTTCAAACAGTTCATGCTTTTCTTGATGTTGTGTCGTGATTTAGTGTTATTTGTTTGTTTGTTTGTTTGTTTGATGTTTGTTTTTTTTGTTTTGTTCGTTATCTTTTCTCATCGAAAATTCCCTATTTGTCTCACTCTCTCTGTACTTGCTCGTACATCTGCCCGCCTGCCTGCCTGCCTGCCTGTCTGTCTGTCTGTCTCTCTTTCTTTCTTAAGACAATTATGTGAATTAGAAAAGGCAAGTTTGAAAATTGGCTTTTAGCCAGTAACGTCTACCGTAGAGTATGATGTTGTCTCTGTCTGTCTGTCTGTCTCTCTCTCTCTCGCTGTCACTCACTGTCTCCCTTCCTCTCTCTCTCTCTCTCTCACTGTCTCCCTCCCTCCCCTCTCTCTCACTCAGTCTCCCTCCCTCCCTCTCTCTTTCTTTATCTGTCTCTCTGTGGGGTTAACTTACTGTAACAACTGATTTTAAATAACATTGGCCGAAACTACCCTCAGTCATACTGTACACCGTTTGTTTTCTCAACAAACACACACACCCACCCACACCCACCCACCCACACCCACACACACACACACACACACACACACCTCTTCGATGTGTGCAGTCTTCCAGTTCATAACTCCATTGTGTCTAACGTGTTGCCTAGTGAGTCTGCCATGACTTGACACGCACCGACCCGTGAAACAGGAACATTGGGATGTACATTTTATGTTTCTGATGTACATAACGGTTTGCCTTGCGTTCCTTGCACACTGCTGTAAATGGGTACATGACCCTGTTTATCATTAGTAGGCTGTTGAGGAAGGTAGAGCGGCCAGGGAGAGGAGATGAGAAACCAGTCTGTGTTCTCCCCGTTTGTCGATATATAGCTAATACATCTCTTATTTTGTCTCGTTTTGATTACTGTAAGGCCGTCCTTTCTGAACTACCAGCTGCTTCTCTCATATGTCTGTAACGCTTACAAAACACAACTGCTCGTCTTGTCCTCAGATAAAAAAAAGATTTGATATGTCAGTCCTCTCCTTTGCCCTCTTGCACTGGTTGCTTGTTTTGAATAGAACTGGATATTAGATGGATACTTTGTGTTACAAATCTGTTCACCAGTTCCTGCAGAAAGCTTGTGGATATGGTGAGGTAGTCAAATGGTTTAGTTTTTGCGGTTGGTGGATGGGTGCGGGAGTCAAAGGGGTAAAACATACCTGAACCCCAGCCCCCACTCTCTACCAGTGTGAGTTGGTTCCATTCAATGACTTCCAGAAACACAACATAGAAACCCACCCCTGAACGACCTAGAACACAGTCCCCATCCGCTCCATGACACGTTAAATAACCGTCCTCATCATCCTAATTATCTTAGACCGTTCTCCATCCCCGATCAAAAAGAAAAGGAAGATTAAATACATACATACATACATACATACATACATACATACATACTACTACATACATACTACGTACGTACGTACATACATACATACATACATACATACATACATACATACATACATGTACATACATACATACATACATACATGTACATACATACATACATACATACATCATACTCATACATACATACTACGTACGTACATACATACATATATACATGTACATACATACACACATACATACATACATGTACATACATACATACATACATACATACATGTACATTACATACATACATACATGTACATACATACATACATACATACATACATGAATAAATGAATGAATGAATCAATCAATCAATCAGTAAGTAAATAAATAGAAATAGTAAATAAGAAAGTAATGAATAGAACGAAATAAAATTGAACGTAATAAACTCATTCATTGTGCTCATCATGTCTTCCATTTGTCTCTTCCATTTCTTAAAATGTCTGTTATCTCTGAGTCGGGAAAAGCCCATTTTCCATTTCACGCGCAGGAGACTGCACAGTATTAGTTTTGAAGCAGTACCATTGTCTTGATGATGGTTCTTGTTCTTCCTTTCATCGTGGATTTTCGGCTACTACCAAAACAAATTTATTAATCACTCCTTCTTTAGGAGGACATCAGTGGTATAATGACAACTAATGTGAAATCAATATCCACTGGAATGGTGAAGTGTTTTATGGTTGAAGGACGTTTGGTTGTTTGTTAACAAAAAATCACACTGCGTTTTCAGTCTACTTTTGTGTGACTAAACCTACAGGCCACACGGTTTTCCGCTGCTGCTATACAGCTCACTTTAGAACTACATAATAATGTATTTACATTAATTTTTTTTTTCATTACAAATAAGCTACATCAAAAGTCACTACAATAGCCCAACCTACTAAGATTATGTTCAGCAAGGAAAATTTTCTTTAGGAGACAACACATCAAACCCTTCTTGGAACAACAATTATATATACACGGACTGGTTGGTTCTCATCACAGAGCTGTGGATTCAAGATTTGATATGTCGAGTTCAATCCCAGCCCACAGCACTTGAAAACAAAACAAAAACAAAAAAAAAAGCTGGCCTGTTTGCTGCCCATCTTAATGTTTCCATCATTCTACTGGTGTCAGCTTCGTGCTTTGTAGGTCCCTCTCCCCCCTCCCTGTTTTAAGACGTTGCTGACGTATAGGGTTTTGCTCAGGCTTAGAGGGTTAACTTAGATAATTGCTGGCAGATATGGGTGGAGCGTATATGGAATTGTCCAAGAATTATGAATCCCTCTTGAAAAAACTCTAAACTCCAATTGGAGGCTTGCAATCCTCTACCGCCTTGATAGTGTCTCGTCGTCTAGCCTCTCTAAACCTACAGGCAACAATACGCCAGGGCTCTCAAACAGAAGACCAGGGTCTGTAAGGTAAAAAGATAGGTGTCCTACAACCCTGAAGTCGTGAGAAAGTGAGATGGAAAGAGTCCTGTACAACCAGGTACTGTACAGAACACATGAAGAAAAAAAATCTACAGGCCACATCCGTGAGAGTTTTCAAAGAGGGTTCCCAAGTCTTAACACCACAGTAAAAAAAAAACTACGGAGATTCAAACAGGGAGCTAAGGTCTATACAAAAACACAATGCAAACTACAGGCCACATAATCAGAGTTTTCCAACAGGGAACTAAAGTCTTCACACAACGCAGTGAAAACGACAGGCCACCATACGTGAAGACTTTTCAAACAGGGACGACAGATGTCGATCCACCAGAGACAAGCTGTGGTGACGGGATTTGTCACCACGTTGTCGAGGAGAAGGGGAAGGTTTATCTCCCTTTGTCGTCACCTTAACGCCGTGGTTAGAGACTATAGAGATTGTTGTCAACGTCGTCACAGGTGGACAAGGTCTGTGCTGGGTCTGGTCCTGATGTCTTTTCATCGCTGATCGTCAGTGATAATTTGCCACGATGGGCCCAACACATGGAACATTACCGGCCCAGTGCTGTTTAACACGGCTGTCGTTAAGACTGTAAAGATGATGTTGAGATATCCCGCCGCTGCTACCTGGGATATCTGTTTCTGTCTCGGTCCCGATCTCTCGGTGTCCCTGTTTCTCTCTGTCTCTGTCTGTCTCTCTGTCTGTCTCTCTCTGTCTCTGTCTGTCTGTCTGTCTGTCAGTCTGTCTCTCTCTCTTTCTCAATCACGTGCTTGGCTTTAAACCGTTAGTCATTGTTTTCTTTTAATGAAGTTTGGAGTGGTGTTAGCCTTGTTGGTCGCTTGGGCTACAAAGAACATGAACTAAACAGCAACCTGCACTCTCTCTCTCTTCCTCAAAGTGCTACGCGTGCACACGTACATGGTTGCATGTATTCCCCCCCCCCTCGTCCCCTGTCTCTCTTATTTTGTCTATCACATTACACACACACACACACACACACACACACACACACACACACACACACACACACACACACACACACACAAACAAACACAACACACACACGTACAAATGTTCCACGCATACAACACAAACACACACACAACACACCACACACACACCACACACACACACACACACACACACACACACCCGTCTAATATCACTCATAGTGAACAACGTTAAATCAAAGACGAACGAACACCACACACACACACACACACACACGCCACACGCGCGCGCACACACACACACGCACATACGACCACAGGCACACACACACACAAACACGCCCTCACGCGCGCACACACACACACGCACGCACGTACGCACGCACGCACGCACGCACACCCACCCACCTGTTTTGTCTAAAAGCACAAATGTAAGTAGTCTTTAAAAGAAAAACGGAACGAACGAAGACACACTGCTCACACACACACACTTACACACACACACTTACACACACACACACACACACACACACAACACACCACACACACACACACACACACACTTGCACACACACACACACACACACACACTTACACACACACACACACACACACACACAAAACACACACCACACACACACACACACACACACACACAAACACCACACACACACACACACACACACACACACACAGAGACAGGTATATATCCTTACTGGGTTCATATGACAGCTGTATGCATCTTTGTGTCAGAGGGAAGGAGAGACGGGCAGACAGAGAAACAGAGACAGAGAGACGAACAGACAAAGAGACAAAGAGAGACAGAAACAGAGAGACGACCTTCTCTGTCAAATATTCCTTCGCCCCGCCCCCCCCCCCCCCCAGTTTTTGAAAGACAGCATCATATAAACAGCAGTGCAGCTAACGAAGAGGAAATTACCCACAAATCGCTATCTCAGTTTACCTCAGCAGTTTTCCCACCGTTCTCACGTCCTCTCATACCCATCAGCTATTGAAGAATGACCGGGGTGTAAAACCGTCTAGCAGTCTGACAAGAGCCGAGTGCTTGACCTCCAACACTGATGATGATGATGATGAGCAACACACAAGACAAGGAGACGTGCAGGACGCCTGTCTTCCGTCTTCTGAAGGACCAGAGACATAAACAGAGAGACTGGCAAATGCACAACATGCAGGACGCCTGTCCCGCTACATCAGAAGGACCAGAGACGTAAACAGAGAGACTGGCAAATGCACAACGTGCAGGACGCCTATCCCGCTACATCAGAAGGACCAGAGACGTAAACAGAGAGACTGGCAAATGCACAACGTGCAGGACGCCTATCCCGCTACATCAGAGGACCAGAGACGTAACAGAGAGACTGGCAAATGCACAACATGCAGGACGCCTGTCCCGCTACATCAGAAGGACCAGAGACGTAAACAGAGAGACTGGCAAATGCACAACATGCAGGACGCCTGTCCCGCTACATCAGAAGGACCAGAGACGTAAACAGAGAGACTGGCAAATGCACAACGTGCAGGACGCCTATCCCGCTACATTAGAAGGACCAGAGTCATAAACTGAGAGTCTGGCAAATGCACAACATGAATGGCGCTTGTCCCCCTTCAGTTTCAGTTTCGGTCTCTCAGGACGACGTCTCCACCCTGGAACGAATTCCATATGCACTAACGTCACAGATGCCATGTGTATGGTGATCATGGCTAAAGCCTTAAGCCTGCACATAAACCCATGTGGTCTCATGAGGTCTCCATAACCTCACCCTTAGTACGACCTGAAAGTTGTAGGGCAACCCTTACTTTTGTGTTTACCCTGCTGTCCCAAGCCTTCTACGGCGCTGTGTCCGTTGAAACGCAGCAAGACAGACATGCATTTGTAACCCAGAGTGGCATCAGACATCGACTCCGTGATTCAGAGTCCCAAATATCGATTTCATGGCACAATGTCTCCCTGGTCTTTCTCAACATAGTATTACTATTATTCTTTAAAGCCTAGCCGACTGCACACAGTCATGTCAGAGCTATAAAACCATCTCAGAATGTACACAGCACCTCGTTGAAAAAAATAGCCCACCTGGAAAAGAAAAATTGAGGACACATATCATTGCGCATTTTATCTAAGGATATGCCGCTGGCATTGACCATGCCGTCCAATTTATCACTAGAGGGTTAAAAAAAAAAAAAAAGATGTAAACATAACTAAAGATTCTAAAACTTTACTTTTAAAAGAAATACTGGTCTAAATGACCTAAAACTGCTTCATTTCTAAGAGAAAGGATGTCATGCTTTATAGAACAGATACGGATGAACGAACCAGAAGGAAGAAAATGGTAGGAAGAGATGACAGAAAGCAAAGGAGCGAGACAGAAATAAAGAGAGTGACAGAAAAGAGGAAATTTCTAGCTCGTTAATTTCCAGAAAGTGAGGATAATATTTATACCGAAAGAATCCACGGCATTCCCACAAGGTTCCTTCTCAACGTGAATGCATACACGGTCAGCGGGCACACGTTCCCCTGCCCCAGTCAGTGCCCTGCCCCCATGAAGAGCAGTTAACCCTTTGATTCCCGCACTCTGTCCACCAGCATCCTGTATTGTCAACCATGCTAGCAAAGCAAAAACTTCACCCTTTGATTCCCTCACCCTATCCACCAGCTTCCTGCAGGAAGCTGGTGGATAGGGTGAGGGAGTCAAAGGGTGAAGTTTTTGCAGTTGGTGGACATGATCCGGGAATCAAAGGGTTAAAGCAATATGAGAACGGTCAGTTGCTCACTTCAAAGGCCTGGCTTAATTCTTATTTACGACTCTGTTTCATGTCTTTCTCTCCGTTTCCTTACTCACACACCATCGCTTCTGTCGCTGTCGGTCAACATCACAGCAAACCCAACAATTAAGGTGGTCGGTCAGCTCTTTCTTTTTATATCTGTGTGTCAGTCTGTCTGTTCTTTTGTTGTCTGTTTGCTTCTCTGTCTCTGTTTTGGTTGAGAAAAGTATGTGCGTGTTTACGCTGATACAGTTTTATACCGATGTTTACACACACACACACACCACACACACACACACATTCTTCCCAGATCTCACTCGTCTGAAAGATCGCTGGTCGTGGCTGTGGTAGTGATGACATAGGTCACATTCATTCAGTCCAGAGTTGAACTTGACTCTGCGCTTCCTTCGTCCCTCCCCCCCTCCCTCCCTATCTCTCTCTCTGTCTCTGCCTCTCTTTCTGTCTCTCTTTCTGTCTGTCTGTCTCTCTCTCTCTCTGTCTCTGTCTCTCTCTCTCTCTCTCTCTCTCTCCCAATTTCTTCCTCTTTCTACCCACAGCAACCTTCGTATCGCCCCCTGCCCCTCATCCAAGTTCACGACTTGTGAAAGGTT
>CM060309.1:23067308-23082308 GCA_030674185.1 Monoplex corrugatus
AGCCATATGCGCTGGTAAGATCTTGATTTCCTGCCTTAAAAACAATTACAAGGCCCATCTAGGGATAGTATGCACAACCCCTGCGCTGTCAGTCTTGCACGCTAATCAGCTGAGCTAACGGGGCCACAAATTACGCACCTTGATACCCAAAGCACAACGTTGTAATAAGGTAAAACCGTTGCTTACTAAAATAGTAATTATATTTTTCTGGTCCACTCTCCTGGAACAAACTTCCTCTCTCAGTCCGTCAGCAACCTACTTTTGTCTCCTTCAAGTCCGCGCTCAAAACTCACCTTTTCTCCTCTGCATAAAATCCTGATCTCACTCAATCCCCTCTGCAGCCTGTCTCCACTCGGAGGGGAATCACATTGTAATATATAATTGTACATGTATATAATATGCTCTCTATAATTTTCCATTGCTTTTATTCTTTCTCCCCATTTATAGCCGTGTGCGTGCGTGTGTGTGTGTGTGTGTGTGTGTGTGTGTGTGTGTGTGTGTGTGTGTGTGTGTGTGTGCGTGCGTGCGTGTATGTGCGTGCGTGCGTGCGTGTGTGTCTGTTTCAGCGCTTAGATTTGATTTTATCAAGATTTTGCGCTATATAAATAAAATATTGTATTGTATTGTATTGATAGTTTGCTCGTGTTTCTGGTATCACCAAGATGGGGACTTTTTCTCGAGTCTTTCGTTTTCTCTTTTTCAATCCTGGGCGTTGGTAACTGTAAGTTTCTCCGTTCAGTATAATTACATTTTGTAGGTTGTTCTTTATCATCTTCTACTTTGGTTATATCAGAAGTGAGCCACACAATTTAACTGGAACTGGCTGAATGAACCATCAACGTTATTTTTAGCATTGACGTTTTCGCGTTGTTTGCAGAGTGAAGCATTAGTGCGACAGAGCCCGTTGCCTGTCTTTCTATCCATGTCCATAGTAGAACTGGTACATGTAGGTTGTAGACACCGTTAGTTCTGAATTCCTGCTCACGGTGTACTACTCGGGGAAATAAAAGTAGAGAGTCGTTCTCACAACGAATAATCGCATAATGACAGTATTAACCACCGAAATAAAATATCCAATTACAAACACCATTACCGCGCTTTTTAACGTGTAAGATCAGGACAACGATCATAATGCATCTACTTCTCTCTCTCTCTCTCTCTCTCTCTCTCTCTCTCTCTCTCTCACTCTTACTGTGTGTGTGTGTGTGTGTGTGTGTGTGTGTGTGTGTGTGTGTGTGTGTGTGTGTGTGTGTCGGTTTGTGTGTCGGTGTATGTGTGTGGGTGGGCGGATGGGTGTGAATGAAAAACTCAGAATTCATTCGCTGTCGCAAACACTCAAAACAGAGCAATAACATACTGATTGGTTATTGTAAGTTCAGGCAAAGATCAGCCGCTAATGATTTCACATATTATCGTTAACATCAGGGCAACAGAAAAATACGTGAATAGAAAGGAATGTATGACTAAGCGATGTATGTGTGTGTGCGTGCGTACGTGCGTGTGTGTGTGTGTGCGTGTGGTGTGTGTGTGTGTGTGTGTATGTGTGGAGAGAGAGAGAGAGAGAGAGAATACGAATACGAATACGAATGTTTACTGCTTTCAGGCTTTCTCTGTCCATTCACAGGAGGGCACGGGGGTACGATGGTCGGTGAAACATTGACACAGACATGAGAGAGAGAGAGAGACTAAGAGAGAGAGAGAGAGAGAGAGAGAGAGAGAGAGAGAGAGAGAGAGAGAGAGAGAGAGAGAGAGAGAGAGAGAGAGAGAGAGAGACGTCGCCCGCCCTCGAAGCACTCAAAACATGACCAGTATCTGTGTGTGAACTACACTTGCTGTAACTACTAATCACTGTACTATTTGCGGACTTGATAAGCATCACGCTTCATCACCCACCCTGACAGGAGACACTCAAGACGCTAAACAAAACTGACACTGCCCCGACACCATTGATACGGACATCCGTCCTGGTGACTGACATTGGTGCCGGAGGAGCTGACAAAGCGTTCACCCTGGAGACATTTCCTCTGCTTGAGTTCCCACATCGCCCACCCGACCTGCCTGCCCTTCCATCTGTTCCCTCCTCCCCAAGGGCTCAGGCGATGCCAGTGTCAGGTTAAATTACACTGACCAGCCTTACGTCATTGCATCCTCCCCTCCACCACCACCACCCCCTCACCCATGCACGTGCAGCACGGTATTAGCTCAGAAGAGAGAGAGAGAGGAAGAGAGAGAGAGAGAGAGAGAGAGAGAGAGAGAGAGAGAGAGAGAGAGAGAGAGAGAGAGAGAGAGAGAGGAGGATGTGTGAATTTAGATGAAAGAAGAGGACTTGAGAGCGGGTTTTTTTGACAAGAACGAAGGTAGGATGGAGGTAGTCTTAATTTGGACAAGAGGCGATGAAGGGAGGTGTTCTCAATCTGGATCTGATCAGCGCAGACCTCATGCCAAAGACCTTCTCCTCCTGGTTAAGATCTTGGTTCACACCTCCTGGGAAGCATCAGAGGTGTAGTGTGAAGGGCGGGGAGCTCAGGTTGCCTTCACATCAAAGTGCCGGCAGCCTGGCATTGCGCGCTGTGTGTTGTTGTTGCTGTTGTTGTCGTGCTGTGGTGTGCCACGTGGCTTGGTATGTAACGGTGTCTGCTGATGAGAAACGTTACTTTGCGTGCTGGAGAAGGGGAAGGTCTTCTAAAGGTCTCTCTGCCCATTGATCTACCCGGGGGGCATCACAGAAATGTGTATAACCCACAGACGGAAGCTGTCAGGGCGTACACTAACTTTTATTGGTGTCAGCTTTCATGGTTGGCATAGAGGATTTAAAAAAAACAACAAAAAAACACAACGCTGATAACGCAACGGTCGTGTGCTGGACCCTCACACAGGCAACAGTTTACGTGGACCTTGCTGGCTCTTTTTGTTGTTGTTGTTGTTGTTGTTGTTTTTTTACAGAGCCGTGGACTCAGGATCTCTTATATATCCCCAGTTCAGTCTCTTAAACTCACAGTTGGCTTGTTCACTCGCCCGTGTTAATGCTCCAATTATTATGGCAATACCAATGGTTCATCGCTCCCGTTATTCAAGGGTGCGGGTTAGTTGGTTCTTTTGACAGAGCCGCGGACGTGAATTATCTTGACATAGAATAGATATGATATCTTGAGTTCAGTCCCAGTCTATAACATTAAGCAATTGGCCTATTTGCTGTCCGTTTGAATGTTTCCATCATTCTAGTGGTGTCAGCTTAGTGTTTTAAAGGTCTACCCCTTTCTGCTCCTCAGTTTGTGACCTTGCCAGCACATGGCTGGTTCTTTTCATTGAGCTGCGGACTCAAGATACCTGGTATCCCGAGCTGAGTCCCAGCCTATACTATAAAACAAACTGGCCTGTTTCCTGCCCATCTTAAATGTTTCCATCTTGCTTGTAGTGTCAGCTTAATGTTTCATAGATCCCTTATCCCTCCCCAGTTCAAGACCTTGACAGCGCATAGAATTTTGCGCAGGCTTGGGGAGTCTACCGGATAATTACTGGCAGATCTGAATGCAACGCATTTGGAATTATCCCAGGACAAATCAGCCCTCTTGAACAAACTTCAAACTGCAGAGTCCTGGGCAGAGACGAGGTATCGTATAGAATATGAACGAAAAAGAAAGCAGGACTGATAGAATGCATCCACCCACCCACAGCCAACATGGGTACAAAAACTACTGACATTAACAGGAAAATTCAAAGCCAGTTAAATATTGGTAGGAAATGTACTGAGTTTGATAGGAAAACTTCAAAGCCAGTCAACCAACCAACAACAGTATTTGCAGTTCTAGAGAATCTGAACAGGAACTCATTACAACTGCGAGGAAAAACAACATAAATACTATCGCTTCTCTCTCTGTCTGTCTGTCTGTCTGTCTGTCTGTCTCTCTCTCTCTGTCTCTGTTTCTCTGTCTCTGTTTGTCTCTCTCTGTCTCTCTGTCTGTCTCTCTTTCTTTGTCTCTCTTTCTGTCTCTCTCTCTTTCTCTCTGTCTCTCTCTCTCTCGCTCTTCTGTCTCTCTTTCTCTGTCTCTCTCTCTCTGTCTCTCTCTCTCTGTCTCTCTTTCTCTGTCTCTGTGTCTCTCTCTTTCTCTTTCTTTCTGTCTCTGTCTCTGTCTGTCTGTCTGTCTGTCTCTCGCTGTGTGTGTGTGTGTGTGTGTGTGTGTGTGTGTGTGTGTGTGTGTGTGTGTGTGTGTGTGTGTGTGTGTGTGTGTGTGTGTAAGCCCGTAATAACCACAGCAGTTAACAGCAGGTGGTAATCTCCCCCTGACTTCAATTTGTTTGGGGGAGATGTTTCAATTAGCCTTGTTGCACGTACAGCACGGCCACTGACCCTCTTGAGATTTGGTGTAGGGCTCACCACATAGCCATCACAACCCTCAGTCCTCCTGGGGGGTGAGATAAAAAGAAATTGGGGTGAAGTGAATGGGCAAGTGGGGGGGGGGGGGGAGTTGGCGGTGGTGGTAGGTAGATAAGAGTGCGGCGTATAGCCAGACCAGAGACATTAACAGGGGTTTGAGTTTGAACCGTTCAAGAAAGATTTATCACCTTTGGACTATTGTGTATACGCCGCGCACAAATCTGCCAGCAACTGTGCATCAAACTCCTTGCGCCTGCACACAAGCTTATGCGCTGGAAAGATCTTGAAATGGAGATCCAGTCTTAGTTTCAGTTTCTCAAGATGACGTCTCCGCGCTCGGAACGAATTCTATAAGCACTAATGTCACAGGTGCCACGTGTATGGTGACCATGGCACATGCCTTAAGCCTGCACGTAAGCTCATGAGTTGACCAGGTCCTGAGGCCCTACCTAGACTATGTTTTACCTAGTCTAGAGGAGGGCAAGGTAAACTGGGAGGAGAGGGACCGATGAAATGCTGACACTATCAGAACGACTGGAGTATTTAGATGATCAGTAAGCAGGCCAGTTGTTATGTTTTGATCTTGGATTGAACTCCAGACACCAGATGGTGAGGCCACAGGTTTATCAAGCATTTAATGTTTCAGTTAGCCTTGTCGCACCTGCAGCACGGACACCGACCCTTCGGGGTTTGTTCAAGGACCAGTACAGAGACATCGCAATTTTCAGTCCTCTTGGGGCGTGTGGTATAAAATGAAAGGGATTGTTTGGAGGGTGGGGACATGTAAAGGCCCTTACAAGCAGACCACAGACATGAATAGAAAGATTGGCATGTGCATGACTTTGCTATAATCGATGTCTTGCTTAATTGACACGATCGTTTGGTGTGCGTGTGTGCAGTAATTTCCAGAATACGTCTCACAACTACAAAATGTTGTGGTTTGTATTTTGTTCATAGTAGTCAGCAGAAACTGGAAAGTACAATAATAAAAAACACACAAAAGCCACATTCATCGCCAGATGTTGCGTGACCTTGTAGATAGCAAACAAAAGAAGAAGTGCTGTCCTGAGCCCTCTGCAGTGTTGTGTGTGACGGATAGTGAACCAGGGGCCGCTACAGTGAGAGAATAATAAATTTCATAGCATGGAATAAATTAACTATCTCTCTCCATGTCTCAGGTCAGGTGTAAATGGTAATAAAGTGGTGAATTAGATAAACCGGCTCTCTCGCTTTGCCTTTAGTCACATTTACACCAGTGGAAGGGGGGAGGAGAGAGAGAGAGAGAGAGAGAGAGAGAGAGAGAGAGAGAGAGAGTTGCATACCACAGGATAGGTTACATATCTCTGTTTCTGAGTCTCTGGTCAACAGTCTCCCTCTGTGGATGCCTTTGATCAGACCCTAGATATAAATAGTAACAGAGTAGCCTGTGATGGTATCAAATAACGGTCAACGGTGGCTTCAGCCTGGCCATGTCACGTACATAGTGCACTGGCCATATCTAGACCACCCTAACAGACATCCCTCAGCGCTGGAAATAGACAAGAGGTCAGGGTGGTCTCAGCAGTTTCCCTCACGCTGACCGATCCCGTTAGTCGTGTGTGCTCTCTGGGAACACCAAGGGCAAACCACAATGAGTTGTCTGCGTTTTTCTGACGGTTCTGTACGCCGTCTTTCTGTATAATTATCTGATAAGGTCAGACTCAGTCCACTCTTTGCTATGGTCTGGCCACACATTGTTTTCTTTGGTCTCTCCCACTTCCACACCATGTGTGTGTGTGTGTGTGTGGTGTGTGTGTGTTGTGTGTGTGTGTGTGTGTGTGGTGTGTTGTGTGTGTGTGTGTGTGTGTGTGTGTGTGAGAGAGAGAGAGAGAGTATGTGGTGAGAGAGTAGGTGTGTGTGTGTGTGTGTTGTGAGAGAGGAGAGAGAGTATGTGTGTGTGTGAGAGAGAGAGAGTAGTGTGTGTGTGTGTGTAGAGAGAGAGAGAGAGAGTATGTGTGTGTGTGAGAGAGGGGATGTGGTGTGGTGAGAGAGAGAGGAAAAGAGTATGTGTGTGTGAGAGAGAGAGAATGTGTGTGTGTGGAGAGAGAGAGAGAGTATGTGTGAGAGAGAGAGAGAGAAAGAGAGAGAGTGTGTGTGTGTTTGTGTGTTGTGTGTGTGTTTGTGCGGTGTGTGTGTGTGTGTGTGTGTGTGTGTGTGTGTGTGTGTGTGTGTGTGTGTGTGTGTGTGTGTGTGTATGTGTGTTACTTGATTTATTCAGTGTTCCTTGCGTTTTGAAATTTTGAGTGGTTTGCGTAAAGGTAGAGCTCCTGTTTTCCATCTGCCTGCAGAGTTTCCAAGAGTGCACATCACGCCCAGGGAACTTCATCTATCATTTTATGCTTGCGGCCTCGGGTCTACCTAGCTGTGAATGGTCAGGTACCTGATCCTATTAGGAGTGACTGAATGTGAAATAGCAAGCGAGAGGAGCGAGATGAGCCCTCAAAAAGTTGACCCAACGAGAATAGTGAAGACTCTACCACCTCACTACCCATACAACCCAATTTAGTGTTAAAGGTTTACCTACGGATGCGATAGTCAAGTGTGTAAACTTTGGACTTTCAGTCAGAAGGTCCTGGGTTCAATCCGCATGGATACCTGCATCTGATGGATAAAGGGTGGAGGTTTCTCCGATCTGCCAAGTCGCTATGTGTTTAAACATGCTAGTGCCTAAACACCCTTCGTGTATATAAGCGCGCGCAGAATATTAAATATGCATGTTAAAAATCCTGTTAAGTTCTGTCAACGGTTGTCTTATGGGAACACAACAGTACCCAACATGCAAGCGAGGGCAAGTTTGAAAAAAAAAAGCTTTTACAAGTTTTAGCTAATAGTAATACCTTTACCATTACATAACAAAATTATCATTATTATCATCATTATATCTTGGAATATATTATTATGTTAGTGTGCTCGTCTCTAAGTAGATCAAAATACCTTTCATTGTTGGTTTGTGAACAAAACGTGCTTTGAAGATCTGAAGCAACACTCGGCTTTGCTGCAGAAGTGAAATGATAATGATATTGTAACGATGTCTGTGAACTGATTATGATATCTAACGCCTCGAGGGCCTTTGCTACAGACTTGAGCTACTAATGACATTGTATCGGTGTATGTGAAATGATTATGAATGCGGGGATTCACTGAAGACTTCAGTTGTAATGATGATTGTACCGATTTACGTGAACTGACTATGATATGTAGAGTCTAGCGTTTTGCGGGGATGATTGTACCGATGTATGTGAGCTGATCATGAACAACTAGAGTCTAGTGTTTTGGAGTTTTCACTGCAGCTACAGCTGATAATAATGATTGTACCGATGTATGTGTTTTGTTCATGAATAGCTCGTATCGGTAAGTCTTGTTGATTTAACTGGAGATATGAGCCGATCCTTTCCTTGTCCTGAAAGCACAGGATTTGATCACGACAACTATTTCAGACGAATTCGCTTCACATTACTTACTATATAGAAAAGTTGGAGAGAAATAGAGCATCAGATAGACAGACCCAGGAAGAAAATATTGGACGGATTTATAGGGTGGCTGAGGACAGAGAGTGTGGGAGATGCACTTACAGCGACAAGGGATAGATTCGTATGGAGGGCCATGACGACCAACGCCATGCGGCAAGGCACATGATGATGAGGATATGATTTGTACTGACTATCCAACAGCCTGGTAAGAGGTACTCAGTGGATGGTATGGAAGTTTCAAGTAGCCTTCTACGAAAAGTCAGTGATTTCCATAGACGCCCCCGCGTCGTGCGATACATGAGACAGCAAGAAGGCTCCAACGGTCTCTCTCGGCAGAGAGTCGAGTGACTGCATTTTAACCCTTTGACTCCCGCACCCTGTCCACTAGCATCCTGCATTGTCAACCATGCTAGCAAAGCAAAAGCTTAACCCTTTGACTCCCTCACCCTATCCACCAGCTTCCTGCAGGAAGCTGCTAGATAAGGTGAGGGAGTCAAAGGGTTAACTTTTAGTGGTTGGTGGATAGGTTGTGGGAATCAACTGATTAAATATGTGTCCAGTTGATTAGTTGGGTCTTCACATAATGACTCATGCCGTAAAGTCTTCCATGTAGTTGACACAAATGGGCTGGGAGATACTGTGTTGATAATGGTAATCTTTTCATTACAACTTGTGAACTAAAGTGGATAGCAGAGAGCCTGGAAGCGGGCACAGAGAGAGAGACAGACAGAGAGACAGAGACAGAGAGGCAGAAACGAAGTGAGAGACAGAAACAGACGAGAGAGAGAGAGAGAGAGAGAGAAAGAAAGAGAGAGAGAGAAGAAGAAGAAGAAGGAACAGGAGGAGGAAGGAAGAAAGGAAACAGAACAGGATAGGGTGGGGTGGGGAAAACCAGTTTTAACGAGCATATCAGTGTCTGAACAATAAACATATAGAATGACAACTAGACCCATAGACGTGTACACTAACGCCGACATAAAGCTGAGAGCGAGCGAGCGAGAGAGAGAGAGAGAGAGAGAGAGAGAGAGAAGAGAGAGAGAGAGAGAGAGAAAGAGAGAGAGAAAGACTGACAGACAGACAGACAGACAGAAAGTGGGACAGAGAGAGACAGAGAGACAGACAGAGAATGGGACAGAGAGAGAGAGAGACAGACAGACAGAGAGTGTTAATTGCCCTGTTTGCTGAGTACGTTGCTGATCGACAACGACAGAAATGACTGTGAAAGTGAAAACACACACGCGGAGGTTGGGGGGAGAGGTGGGGGGTTTGGGGGGAGGGGAATACGAAAAAGCGTTGTGATTGGAATCGGTTGTTGGGATTGTTGTAACAGACTGACCACGGGGATGTTGCCGGCACGGAAACGAAAAAGCGTTGTGATTGAAATCGGTTGTTGGGATTGTTGTAACAGACTGACCACGGGGGTGTTGCCGGCACGGACCCACTATCTTGTATCTGTGTGGGGCAGGGGAACGTGCGCCCAGTGACCCGTGCAAACATTAACGTAGAAAGACCCAGAGATGTTCGTCTCTTCCAGAGACACGAAAGAGAGAGATAGGTAACATACTGTCTATACCACAGTCTATGTCCATCAGGCTGCATTATGGCGGGAGGTCCCGAGACAGTAAGGTGAAAGCGATAGTTGTCCATGGACAGGTAACTGTTCATACCTTGGTTTCCCGTTAACAGTGAGGTTGTAAACGATTGAGGTGGTATAGACCTCAACTGTTCCCCTAGTCCAACGTTAAGAGGGCAGTCCTTTTCTCCTCTCTCTGTCTCTGTCTCTGTTTCTGTCTGTCTGTCTGTTTCTCTCTCTCTCTCTCTCTCTCTCTCTCTCTCTCTCTCTCTCTCTCTCTCTCTCTCTCTCTCTCTCTCTCTCTCTCTCCCCCTAACCTTCTGAAACCAAGAACAGGACCAGGTACCCATTCCCAGTCACTAATACTGATGACTACGTGTACAACGCTTTAAGTGCTTCACAAAACACGAAATACGTTGGGTGGACTTGAGCCTGCATGCACACAGTTTTTCTCCCTCAAACCAGACTCGGACCAGTGCATTCAGGTTAACAGACGAGAGGTCTTCATCTTCGCTAGCCAGTCATCTCTTGGTCTCTTGGAGCAGTATGAAACACAGAATTTTTTGGAACCAGAAAAACACGAGAAAAATAAAGAAAAACCCAGAACGCGTATTTAATACAAGCAGACAAGACAGGTGCAAGTTTGCGGCTAACTGGCCTTTGTCAAGCGTAGACGTGAGATCACGAATGAACAAACACGAAATACAAAATTAGGAGGAAAAGACTGAAGCAGCAGGAAAGTTTCAGTCTTTTTCTCCTGATTTTTGTATTTGGTGTTTGTTCATTTGTGATCTTACGTTTACACTTGACAAAGGCCAGTTAGCCGCAAATTTGCGCTTGTCTTGTCTGCTTGTATGAAGTATGCGTTCTGATCTTTTTTGTCGTGTTTTTCTGCTTCCTGTTTGCTTGAAAGTGGGCAGTCACACTTGTTTTGGATCACAGAACTTTTTGGCTTTTAGATTTGTTGCGCACGAGGGAATTGGTCGTTCGCATGGACTGAATGAGAATTCCTGACTACCAGGGAAGTAGTGCAAAAGCCGGTCACTCTGTCTATGTCTCTGATCCTGATGATGAAGGCCAACAGGCATCCCTGCACGTCTCCTTGTCTTATGAGTTGCTTTCATCATTATGTTGGGGGTCAAGTACTCAGTCTTGTCAGGTGTGGTAGCTAGCTAGTTTACATCTCGATCATTTCTTCAGTATTCTTCAGTAACGTAGGAAGGTGGGGAAGGTCGTGGAAATAATAAAGTAGGGTATGGAGAAGGTGATTTATTTTTGGTTAGTGGTGTGTCAGTAGCCATTAGTTAGAGTAGGTAGACTGCCTTTCTGTCTGTCTGTCTGTCCTGTCTCCCTCTCTCTTTCACTTTATCTCTATGCGTGCATCTGCATACATGTAGGTGTGATGCGTGTGTAAGAGAGATAGCGTTTGTATGATTGTGATTAATTAATTGAATCATTGATTGTTGGTCTTTTATTTTCCAGTGGTAAAGACAATGGCATAATACATCAGTGTTTGGGTGTGTGTGTGTGTGTGTGTGTGTGTGTGTGTGTGTGTGTGTGTGTGTGTGTGTGTGTGAGAGAGAGAGAGAGAGAGAGAGAGAGAGAGAGAGGTCCCACCAAGTTTATGGTAAGGACACCAATCTCCCACGATCTTGTATATACAAATAATGATAAAAACATTAAAAAAAAATAAAAAAAAAAACAAAGCAAACAAAACAAACAAACAAAATCGCATGTAACAGCAGCCCACAGTAATGTTCCGTGTGTGGGACCCATCGTGGGCAAATCATCAGTGACGATCAGCAGGTAAAAGACATCGGGACTAGAACCAGTACCTACCTCGTCACTGATAACGACGTTGACAACAATCTCTATAGTCTCTGACCACGGTGTTGCGGCGACGACAAAGGGAGATAAACCTTTTCCCGGTCCTTGAAAACGTGGTGACAAATCCCGTCTTCACATCGTATCTGTGTTGGATCGGCATCTATGTCCCTGTTTGAACACTCAAATTCTTCACGTATTGTGTGGCCTGTGGTTTCCACTGTGTGTTGTAAACACCTTAGCTCCCTGTTTGAAAACTCTCAGGTGTTGTGGCCAGTAGGTCTTATCGTGCTGTCAGTAGCCGTGGTGTAGTGTTTTCCGCAACGGACCACTGACTGGAAGGTCGTGTGTTCAAATCTCCATCAGTCCAGAAGGTCGTGTGTTCAAATCTCCATCAGTCCAGAAGGTTGTGTGTTCAAATCTCCACCAGTCCCTTAAAAAAATAATTCTGGGATTTTTTGGCTATAACCGGCTCCTACCCAGAGTTGAGCATACTACGGGTCATTGGGAAGACTGGGACCACGGAGTCGAGTCTCATCCACTTCACGGATGCGTCATTGAGGGTGTTGCTCAAATTTTCTGACCAGCACTGCAAGTGTTGATGTTTCTCGGGCCTGGTTGACACCAGGATATCTTCTGATGTCACACAGTCTTAATCCTAGATAGAACTTTATAGTATCACGATAATCATCTTCATCATCATTGTCATCGCATTGTAAAAACTATTCCAGGTTCTGTGGCCATTAAGGTAGCATAAAAAATGGAGGGGGGGAGGGGGCAGGCAGTTCAAACAACGGTAATCTCCTTAAGTGCGAAAAGAAAAAAAGGTATTAGCGTGTTTTGTAAAGTCCTAGAACGCTATTTGAAAACTCTCATGTATTGTAGTCAGTAGTTTTCAGTGTTTCGTAAAGAACTGGTTTCCAGTTCGAAAACTCATGTATTGTGACCTGAAGATTTTATTGTGTTTTGTGTAGACTGTGGATCTTTGTTCGAAAACTTAAGTGTATTGCTGCCTGTAGTTTTATTGTGGTATCTACTTTCCTTAGACTAGGGGACACAATTGGGATTGGTTGCGGATAGTGTTCTGTTGTTGACGGTGGCTGTGAATTGTGTTGTTTAGGGATTTGTGTTGGGACGTTGGTTGGTTCAGTTCGTACTATGCTACTGGATGTGTTTTCGTCCATTCACATGTGGGTTTTTTTTTCCCTGCACTACAATATAGCTAAAGTTGTTTCAATGTCAGATTGATACAAAGGTAAACATAGAACTCGTGTGTTAAGTAGAACCGTTTGTCTGTTTGCCCCCCCCCCCCCATCTCCCTCCCTCCCTCCCTATCCTCTCTCTGTCTCTCTGTCTCCCTCCTCTCTCTCTGATGTTATTGATACGACTTTCACTCAGTCTCCTCTCTCTGTGTCTCTGTCTGTCTGTCTTCTCTTCTTCTCTCTCTCTTTCTCTGTCTGTCTCTCTCTCACTCTGTCCCTCCCTTCTCTCTCTCTCTCTCTCTCTCTCTCTCTCTCTTCTCTCACTCTGTCCTTCTCCCTCTCTCTCTGTCTCTCTCTCTCTCTCTCTTTTCTCTTTTTCTCTCTGTCTCCTTCTCGGAGTCTCTCTCTCTGTCTCTTTCTCGGAGTCTCTCTCTCTCTCTCTCTTTCTTTCTTTCTCTCACTCTCTCCTTCTCCCTCTCTCTCTGTTTCTCATTTTCTCTCTGTCTCCTTCTGGGAGTCTCTCTCTCTGTCTCTTTCTCGGAGTTTCTTTTCTCTCTCTCTCCCTCTCTCCCTCCCTCTTTGCTTGTTCCTTCTTCTGTTTTTCTGTCTGTCCTTTCCCTTTTGCCATCTCACCCCTATTTTCTTCAAGAAGACATTAACATTTCTGCCTTATCTCTCCGTGTGTGTGTGGGAAGACGAAGAAGGAGGCGAACATAACACCACGCTGTATATATAATGTGTATGTATAGAGCCATTCTGTTACCTGCACACCGAGTCTTTCAAGTGGCTGCTTACACAGATCGTATCCCCCCTCAGTCCCTGTGCCGCTTATCTGAATGCTGCTGGCGCTGGCTCCGTCTTCACAGGTAGTCAACACACGGGGCTAAAACGGGCCCTAGCAGCTCGTTATGATGCCAGAGATAGTGGGAGGCTTTTTGTCCCCTCACCACCCCCCGCTGTCTTGTTCAGAAATGTAAGAGGGCTCTGTTCATTTTGTCTAGCTAAAGGCGCATGTCCATGTGCTGTCAGGCCGTTGTTAGTTTTACTGTTCAGGACTCGGGGACAGTAAAGCAGCCAAGGGAAGGAACTCTTTTTCTCTTAGGAGGCCAACCCACGCTCAAGCTTTCATATATACATATAATATATACATACATACATATATATTCATTGTTCAGATTTGAAGAAGGTAAAGCAGCGAGAAAGAAGAGGTATTTTCCTCCTTTAAAATGTGTCGATCTACTTTCATGTTGTTTCATGTTTCACTATCGAGGATTGTGGAAGTTGAAACAGGAGAGTGAGGAGATGGACACCACACACATAGTGCTGGTGCAGAGAGAAGTTCAGATCGCTTCCAGTTGCTCCCTATTATCTCAAGCTTATGGACAGATTTTATCTGTAGCTTTTTGTAGGGTTTGACCGATCTTTGTTAAATTAAACTCTCATCCGTGGCATATTCCGTGGCATTCAACTTCCACACCATAACTTATGGTTTCGTGCAGCAAATGCCACAGAACTGGCAGAACTTTGTTGCTGAGAAGCGCCATGCTGATAGGACCATCTTATTTTGAATTTTTACTGGACGGAAGTCAGGAGAGTGGATTAAACTGTGCATCAGAGACTTCTTTTTTCCTTTAGTCTGTACGTCTTGGGTGTCGAGGGAAATTAGAGTAATGGTCAGCAGCCCTGTGGAAGGCCTGAAGAGAAGAACTACCCTTGTGATGTCAAAATCTCCTTCTCAGGATCGATCCAAGTCTTTCTTGGTCTGCCTCCACATGTCTTTTTGTTGTCTACTCGTTGAGCCAGCTGTTGGGACGGCATTCTGGTCAGATGACAAAACCATTTTTTTTTCTGCTTGAGGAATATGATAGTGGCCTGTTGTTGCTCCACCATTTCCCTGATTCTTGTGTTTCTGGTCTCGTTGACAGCACTTCTCAAACAAATCATCTTACAGGTGATAATTTTGTGCTTCGGGAGATGGGCCAGGATCCAGTGTGGCACTGGTGTGTTAGGGTGGGAATAAAGACAGAAGTGGTGACTTGGCTATTGTTTCAGTAAGATTGCTTGGGTGTTTCAGGAATGGAGCGAGTTGATAACTGACAATGTTTCCAATTATAGCTTGCCCAATGGCGTCAGACGCGTACTCTGATAATTACAACATTAAGATATCCAGCTGAACTAATGACTTGCTTAAGAATGCTCATACAGATTGTGGGAAAACTTGAATCGGTATCTTATAAAGGCTTTTTAAAGTGGAAAGGTCAGTTTATATCAGACATTTATGTCAAATATGCGACACATTGACTTGTCGTGTGACACTGGCTGATAGTGAATCGGAACCTTTAGCCTGTATTCTAATGTTTTGTCTCAGTTCTGGAGTAAATTCAAGCATGCAGAACGCTGCTTTGTCGTGTGACAATAGTTGATAGTGGATCGGCACCTTTAGCCTGTATTCTCCTGTTTTGGTCTCTGTCCTGGTGTAAATTCTGGTAAGGGTTGTCAGGCTGCAAACTGGAGGCA
>CM060309.1:23084808-23087308 GCA_030674185.1 Monoplex corrugatus
ACAGAGCGCGCGTGCTACCCCCTCCCCCATCTGATAAGATGTACGCCAACGGTAGGGCTGGCCTTCTTGAGATCGATGTGTTTAAATGGAAGGTTCCTGGTCCTTCCAACAAGATGACGCCTTAAATCACATCCACGGTACAGCTTTGGACACCACGTATGCCCCAGTCTGTTCAGGGGTGAAATTGGGCCCCTGTACTAACCCTTTCACTCCCTCACCGTATCCACCAGTTTCCTGTTAACCCTTTCACTCCTTTACCCTGTCCACCAGTTTCCTGTTAACTCTTTCACTCCCTCATCCTATCTACCACTTTACTGTTAATTCTTTCACTCCTTCATCCTGTCCACGAAGTTTCCCATTGACCTCTCACTCCCTTACCCTATCCACCTGTTTCCTATGAACTCTTTCATTCTATCACCCTGCTCATCTGTTTCATATGAACTCTTTCACTCTCTCACCCTGTCCACCTGTTTCCTATTAACTCTTTCACTCCCTCACCCTGTCCACCTGTTTCCTATTAACTCTTTCACTCCCTCACCCTGTCCACCTGTTTCCTATTAACTCTTTCACTCTCTCACCCTGTCCACCTGTTTCCTATTAACTTCTTTCACTCCCTCATCCTGTACACCAGTGTCATATTACATTTTCACTCCGTCAGCTTCTCATTAATCCTTGCTCCCCTTCGTCTCATTCACCAACGTCAAACATGAAGAAACGTGTTCATTCCCTCCTCTTATTTGTGAGCTTCATCTTAACCCATTCATTCCCACACCTTATCCACCAGCCTATGTTATTAACTCTTTCACTCCTCTGTCTACTTTGTACTAATCTATTCACTTTTCAGTAGACCCACCGACCTGTATCAATCCTTTCATTGCTTTACATTATCCACCAGCTTCCAACCTGTGTAAACCTTTTCATCTATTCACCTACTTCGTCCAAGAAGCTGGTGCGCAGCGAGTGAAAGAGCTAGTACAGGTCTTTGGGTACGGACTGGGGTGTAAGATTAAACGAGATTTTGTCCTGAAAACAAATTCTCATGAACATATTTACTATGACACACGAGTGCTAATATCCTCCGGCTATGAGCTACCCCTGCCTAAGTCAAAAACAGAAGCTGAGAAGCTGCCATAGAAATCAAGAAAAGAATGAGAACCTTCGCTACCGTTGCATGTAGTCTTGTGTGTATGCGGTCAACCTTCCCGTTTCTTAGGCATTTGCCGTCTTCTGCCATGCCAGTGTTAGGGGTGGTAGAGACTAACTCAACGTTTCTCGGGGTCAGCCTGATGAGGACGGTGCCCATAATTATCTCCTCTCCCACACTGCTTTTACTTCCCGAACCCTACATACATGTAATTATAGTCATGTACCCAACCACAGCTGACTGGGCAGCTGGCCGATTTTATCAGAGACCTTTTCTGAGTGTCAGCATTATTAAGGTGGTACTTTATCCTCCATATAGACTCATGGGAGGCTGGAATTTTGTCTCTGTGACAGCCAGGTCTCCTATGTTTGTTTGCTTGCTTGTTTCGTAAATAATGAAATTACATCGTGTATACAGCATTTAGTTATTAAGTATCTGTCCACTTTACGATATGGACCGTTGAGATTTTCGTTAATGTTTTTTTTAACCTTTTTTGTTGTTGTTGTTTATTATCTTCACAACAAACGAATATTGAACACACAATGTGGCAACGAAAAATGACAACAACAACAACAGCAACAACAACAACAACAACAAAATAAATATATATATACACATATGAAAGGGCAGTGTTGACATGTGAACTCCATATAGCATACACAATATACATAATGATATTTTATACACTGAAATTTAAAAAATGAGCATCAAGATCTAAGCATATGCCAACATATTTTTTTTTATGAAATTGTTTCACAAATTGTATCTTTTTGCTGAACGATAATCAAGCATCAAGGAACAATGTGACTACAGAAATGACGTCATTTTATACATATAAAACAAGTATTGTACATTTTACTGTTGTGGTTACATATGCCTGGGTTTTATCGTGACCTAGTGTCTATACAAATTGTGGAACTGTACGTGCATGCCAAGACATTCAGTGTCAGTTAATTGATTGCAAGTGGGATTACCGTCTTTATTTTGTCCGTGTTACTCTGATTGCGGGTAAGATTATCCTTCTGCCGTATTGCTTATGTGGGTGCGGACGTTAAACTCCAAACAACAACAATAACGTACATGCCTGTTTCTCAAACGAAGTCAACGGGTTAAAACAAGTCATATGTGAGAAGGGTGGAGGAGGGGGGTTGCCTTGTTCTAATCCACTGTCATATTTCGGCATCTCCGCCTCCCACCCCCTGCCGCCTCTGCTCAATCCATCCCCTGCCCCAGCCGCTTCGTATCCCATCACGTGGTCCTATTTATCCCAGGACCGCGTATAATGGACATAGAACTGCTGGCTTCAGATTTATGGGCACTGCGTCAGACAACATCTATATCCCGTTTTATGACAGC
>CM060309.1:23092308-23094808 GCA_030674185.1 Monoplex corrugatus
TTGCTTATCATCTCTGAGAATATTCATGCCCGCATTTCCTTTTATGTGTGTGCGTGTTTAAAAAAGACTGTCTTATCAGCGATGTGAGGGTTTTATAGAAAGAGAGAGAAGCTTGGGTGGGGGTGGGGGTGGGTGGGGAGGAAGGAAGAGACAGAGAGCCATGTCGTATTAATCTTGTCCAAGGACGAATGTTTATCCCTCAAAGCGTACCAGCCTTAAACGATAGTGAAGAGAAAAAAAAAAAAAAATAAAAGAAGTCTCCCACATGAAAGAAACGGGAAAGAAAGATAGTTTTTCACTCTCCCTGAACCACCCCACAGCAACCTTGTGGTCCTCAAGCAGAAAAACGTTTACCCACACACATATTGTTGTTATCTGTATCATAGACATGCATAGTAACACAGATTGGCAATTCAGCAAACTATTTAGGCAGAAAAACGTTTACCCACATACATATTGTTGTTATCTATATCATAGACATCTGTAGTGACACAGATTGGCAACTCAGCAAACTTTTCAGGCAGAGAAACGTTTACCCACTGATATAGTTGTTATCTGTATCATAGATATCTATAGTGACACAGATTGGCAACTCGGCAAAGTTTTCAGGCAGAAAAATGTTTACCCACACATATAGTTGTTATCTGTATCTTAGACTTACATAGTAACACGGATTGGCAGCTTGGCAAACTTTTGGTCTGTGATAGGTTACTATTTGTTTTGTCAGATGAGTTTGGGAGTTTGGAGGTTTTTTAAAGAAGAATTCATCGCGCTCGGGCTGTTTCATATGTGCTCCATCCAAAACTTCCAGCAGTTCCCTAGCATACTCTCTGAACCCACGCAAAACTATGTGGGCGTTTGAAATGGGAAGGGAGGGGAGAGGGAGAGGGACTTATGAAACGCTAAGTTGACACCACCAGAATGATGGAAACATCAAGATCAGCAGCAAACTGGCTTGTGTTTTTAATGCTGTGGGCTGGGATTGAACTCGAGATATCAGATCTCAAGACATATCAGAAGAACCAGTCAACCCATGTAAAACATGTGGCCAGTGTGAGAGGGTCAAACCCACAACCTCTTTGTGTTAGAATCTGAGCTAATGGGCCTCTGAGTTATACATCAAATGAAAATGCTGTTCGGAAAATATTATTGTATTTTTGTGGCGATCGTTTCTTCTTCTTCTTCTTCTTCTTCTTCTTCTTCTTCTTCTTCTTCTTCTTCTTCTTCTTCTTCTTCTTCTTCTTCTACTTCTACTTCTTCTTCTTCTTCTTCAGAATTCTTCTTCAGAATTCTTCTTCTTCAGAATTCTTCTTCTTCTTCTTCAGAATTCTTCTTCTTCTTCTTCAGAATTCTTCTTCTTCTTCTTCAGAATTCTTCTTCTTCTTCTCCTCCTCCTCCTCCCCCTCCTCCCCCTCCTCCTCCTCCTCCTCCTCCTCCTTCTTCTTCTTCTTCTTCTTCTTCTTCTTCTTCTTCTTCTTCTTCTTCTTCTTCTTCTTCTTCTTCTTCTTCTTCTTCTTCTTCTTCTTCTTCTTCTTCTTCTTCATATGGTTCTGGCCAAAGTGAGAGCTTTTCTTCAAATCTTGTTGTTTTTTTTCTGACTAAATCATGGGCATTTTTAACCGTGAACTTTTCTGTTCATAATACCGATTGCTTAACATCTTCTTTCTTTTGTTGTTGATATTGTTGTTGTTGCAATAACATGAATTTCGCCTCAAAATTGAAACGAAGCTAGTTAGATGATGAGCCAACTTATTTAACTCTGTTTGCCTACGAGCTCCATGGCATTATGCGCGGGGATCATATCGCAGAGTCTGACAGCTACTTTCATTCTGCCTGGCTGTCCATGTCTATGTCTGTGTGTCGATGCCTGTAAAGTCTCTGTCATCTCCGGCAGTCTGCATCTGATGGCAAGTACAGAGCTGTCAGACAATCCTTCAGTCTGCTGTTGGAAGTCTGCCTCTGGAATTTGTTGACAAGGCTCTTATCTTTGTGAACATAGATATTGTTCTGTCTGTCTGTCTGTCTGTCTGTCTGTCTGTCTCTCCTTCCCCCACCGTCTCTCTCTCCAGCACTTTTCTCTTTCCCTCTCCCTCTCATTCCCTCTCTTCTCACTCTCTCTCTCTCTCTCTCTCTCTCTCTCTCTCTCTCTCTCTCTCTCTCTGTCTTGTCAAGCCATTTCCAGTGATGATCTGTATTATTTGTGGAGTGTGGTGTGTGTGTGTGTGTGTGTGTGTGTGTGTGTTGTGTGTGTGTGTGTGTGTGTGTGTGTGTGTGTGTGTGTGTGTGTGTGTGTTGGTTCTGTAAATGGTTACAACGTGAGGGCATAGTGATCCCAATATGCCTTCATTGTCTCTATGTTTCAGTCATTACGTAGCTTCAACATCTTCTTTTCTTTTCTTTCCTTTACACAGTATATTTTTGATGTATCAATGGTTCTTTGGAAATCAGATCCTCCAGCTGAAGTATTTTTCGGTTGTCACAGGGTTTGGGCTGTTTGTTT
>CM060309.1:23102308-23112308 GCA_030674185.1 Monoplex corrugatus
GTTAACCATTTATATTTACGTATTTATTTATTCTACCCTGTATCGAAACTAGTCCTGCCGTTAAGGCCAATCCAAATAACGTAAATGGTAAGAGGGAGGGAGACAGAGGTCCCACTGGAATGTAGAGGTTACCAACAATATATATCATTTATAAAAATTCCAAGACGTTAGCGCCAGATGTCGGCGACCGAGAGAGACGAATTGAATGTGTAATGTGTGGCTCACAGCAGGAACCAGTATGTCTGTGACAGAGCTGTAGTATGTATGTCTGTGACAGAGCTGTAGTATGTATGTCTGTGACAGAGCTGTAGTATGTATGTGACAATGCTGTAGTCTGTATGTCTGTAACAGAGCTGTAGCCTGTCTGTGACAGAGCTGTAGTCTGTAAGTGACAATACTGTAGTCTGTAACAATGTCTGTGACAGAGCTGTAGTATGTATGCCTATGACAGAGCTGTAGTCTGTATGTGACATTATGTCTGCAGTCTGTTATGAGTGTCTGTAAACAGAGTCTGTATGCGCCTGTCTGTTGCCACAGAGCTGTAGTCTGTAGAAGTGACTAAACTACTGGTTAGTCTGTGAATACTTATGTCTGTGACAGTTACAGCTGTAGCCTGTATGTGACATTGCCGTAGTCTTTATGTCTGTAACAGAGCTGTAGCCTGTCTGTGACAGAGCTGTAGTCTGTATGTGACAGAGCTGTAGTCTGTATGTGACAATGCTGTAGTATGTTTGTCTGTGACAGAGCTGTAGTCTGTATGTCTGTGACAGCTATAGTCTGAATGTCTGTGTAACAAAGCTGTAGTCTATATATCTTTGACAAAGCTGTAGTCTGTATGTCTGTAACAGAGCTTTAGTCTGTATGTAACAGAGCTGTGGTCTGTATGTGACAATGCTGTAGTCTGTATATATGTAACAGAGCTGTAGCCTGTATGTCTGTAACAAAGCTATATTGTGTATGTAACAAAACTGTAGCCTGTCTATGACAAAGCTGTAGTCTGTATGTCGCTAACAAAGCTGTTGTTTGTATGTCTGTGTAACAGAGCTGTAGCCTGTATGTCTGTAACAAAGCTGTATTGTGTATGTAACAGAGCTGTAGCCTGTCTGTGACAAAGCTGTAGTCTGTATGTCACTAACAAAGCTGTAGTCTGTAAGTCTGTGACAGTTAGAGCTAGAATCTGTATGTCTGTGACAAAGCTTGTAGCCTGCTGATGACAAAGGTGTAGTCTGTATGTTGGTTATAAAGCTGCAGTGTGTATGTATGTTTAACAGACTCGTAGCCTGTACGTCTGTGACAGTTAGAGCTGTAACCTGTATGTCTGTGACGGTTCCTGTCTGACTTTGCCTGGCCCCCATCTCTGATAGATGGCGGAATGAAAGAGGGCGGAAAGATGATGAATGGAAAATAATTGCCGCCATCAGACCTGGAACACGCTGTGGTGAATGGGGAGTGGGTCTCCAGTGGCGTAGAGGTAGAGCTCTGACTTCCAGTCTGACTGCACGTGTTTGTATGAGGGGGCCTGCCGTGTGTCTCGCTTCAGTGGCGCTTTGTCCATGTGTGTCCTGCAGGCGTCTAAGCTGTGAATAGGAACCTGACCTCTTTCAGGATTAGTGAAAAGGTAAAGCAGGAAGGGCGAAGACATGGTCAACCCCGTTGTAATGCTGGCTGGGGGAAAATGTTCTCTGCCACATCACATCTTCCCTGCCCCCCTCCGCCCCCCCTCTCCCATCCCGCCTGTTCCAAGGGTTCTGGAGAAACCTTTTGTCTGTAGGACTGAGCCACTGTATACACGTTTTCAGTGCAATGTGGGTCACATGCTTTTAGGTATAACATGAGTCACGTACTTTTAATGTAACATGCTCTAAGTACTACATGAATCACATGCTTTTAATGCAACACGAGTCGCATGCTTTTAGTGAAACATGAGTCACACGCTTTGAGTCAAACATGAGTCACATACTTCTAGTGCAACATGAGTCACGTACTCGAAGTGCTACATGAATCACGCTTTTGGTACAACATGAGTCACATACCTTAAGTGCAACGTTAGTTTCATACTTTTTGGTGTGATGAAAGTCACATAAATTTAAGTGCAACATGAGTCATGCTTTTATTACAACACGAGTCACACGCTTTTAGTGCAACATGAGTGTCATAATTTAAGTGCAACGAGAATTTATACTTTTAGTGCAACATGAGTTTCATTCTTTTAGTGTAACATGAGTCGTATGCTTTTAGTGCAACATGAGTCACATACTCGAAGTGCTACATGAATCACACGCTTTTGGTACAACATGAGTCACATTACTTTAAGTGAAACATAAGTTTAATACTTTTTGGTGTAACAATAGTCACATAATTTAAGTGTAACATGTGTCACGTGCTTTTAGTACAACATGAGTTTCATATTTTTAGTGCAACATGAGTTTTATACTTTTAGTGCGAAATGAGTCACATACTTTTTGTGTAACATGAGTCACATAATTTTTTAGTGCAGCATGAGTCACATAATTCAAGTACAGCATGAATCACATGCTTTTAGCGCGTCATGAATCATACTTTTAAGTGCAACATGAGTTTCATGCTTTTAGTGCAACATGAGTCACATGCTTTACGTGCAAAATGAGACACGCGACTTCGCTCCAACATGAGCCAGCAGTGCATCGGCTTTCATCGGAACATCACCTCGAGATCCACTTCCCCCCTTTTCAGGCAGTGAAGATAAAGCCGGAATACCAGTGATAAAGCGAATTTCAGTGAGACGGCCGGCTCACGAAGCTACATCCCAACTCGTGTCTACCGATTTCTGTTTGGAAAGGGGATTGAATGAAAATACATCAGTTTGAGGCATTGATAAGATACATGTACATTCTTGGGGTCTCCTGAAATCGTGTTCATCATGTAGAGAAAAAAAAAATTGCCTGAAAGAGAACTGGCTTGATCTGAGAGGAAGGGGGTGTCGGCAAGTTGTGGGTGAGCATGTCGTCCACGGGGTTGATGGATGTAGTGATTGAGGCAGGTTTATACCGTGCTGAATAAGGAAACCTCAGGATCTGCGTGAGAGGATAGATCTTATATGTTGTCTGGGTTGATACTGTCACGTCTCTCTCTCTCTCTCTCTCCTTCTGTCTCTCTCTCTCACTCTTTCTTTCTTTCTTTCTTTCTGTCTCTGTTTCTCTTGTCTCTCTCTGTCTCTCTCTCTGTCTCTGTCTTGTCTCTTGTCTGCCTGCTCTTCTGTCTTTGTCTTTCTTCTCTTCTTCTTCTCTTCTCTGTCTGTTTATTGTATGGTGTTGTATGGTCTGTGTGTGTGTGTTGTATGCGTGTGTGTGTGTGTGCGTACGTGCGTGTTTATGTGGTGTGTGTGTGTATGTGTGTGCTGTGCGTGGTGCGTGCGTGTTTGTATGTCTGTGTGTGGGGGGTGAGGCGTGGGGGCGCTTGCTTGCTTGCTTAGTTCTTTATGACTTTAAAGTTATTATGAGTTTTAAAGTTATTATTAGTTTTTAAAGTTTAAAGGTCAGTTGATATTATTGCTGGTCATTCATCCATCATGATGTTTGATTGATGCTGTTGTGGGTTAGCTTGGCTCTTGTAATAGAGCCGTGCACTCGAGATCTGATGTCTCGAGTTCGGTACTTGTCCGCAGCGTAAAAACTGGCCTGTATGTGACTCGTGTTGTACTAAAAGGACCTGGCCAGCTCATGGGTTTATGTGCAGGCTTAAGGCTTGTGCCATGGTCACCAACACGTACGTGGCACCTGTGACGTTAGTGCATATAGAATTCGTTCCGAGCGCGGAGACGTCATCTTGAGAAACTGAAACTGAAACTATAAGCATGTGACTCGTGCAGCGCTAAACGTGTGTGACTGCTCACCTTAATGCTCCTATCAAGATTGTTCCAGTGATAGGCTGATACAGTGCTAGTTATACAAAATATAGACTGGGTAAAACATAGGCTAGGTAAGACTTCAGGACTGGCCAGCTCATGGGTTAATGTGCAGGCTTAAGGCTTGTGCCATGATCACCATACACATGGCACCTGTATGACGTTAGTGCATATGGAATTCGTTCCGAGCTCGCAGACGTCGTCTTGAGAAACTGAAATGAAACTGGTGATGTCAGCTTGATGTTTCATGTAATTTATCATCAAAACATCATAGTACTTTTAGTTGATTTGAGCTGACTTTGATATGTCCTTGTCCCCCCCCCCCCTCTATCTCTCTCTCTCTTCTGTCTGTCTGTCTGTCTGTCTCTCTCTCTGTCTGTCTGTCTCTCTCTGTGCTGTCTCTCTCTGTCTCTCTGTCTGTCTGTCTCTGTCTCTTTGTCTGTCTCTGTCTGTCTCTTTCTCTCTGTCTCTGCCTCTCTCTGTCTCTCTCTCTGTCTCTCTCTCTTCTCTCTCTCTCTCTCTCTCTCTCTGTTTCAAGACCTTGCCAACGTGTAGCATTTTGCGAAGGGTTAAATGGCAGTAGACGGAACTCATCGTGGAATCATCCGAGCGTGATGAATCTCTCTTGAAAAACGCTCCGGACTTTGAAAATCATTTGGAAAAGTCGTTACTGCTCCAACTGAGGTCTCCTGTTCCCTGAAGTCGTGAAGGATGTCTCAGTCGAGACTTCTCTCGGGAAATGCTGATAATGATAAAATGTGGTCTTTCGGACAAGGCGATGAGGTGATAGTGAAACGAGATAGGGCTTTTTTTCTGCAGTTTATAGTTTTATGTTGTTTGGGTTTTTTTTGTTTATCTGTTTGTTTTGTTTGTTTGTTTGTTTTTTTGTCGATTCGTTTCGATGGGCCATTAGGCTCAAATTACGCTTTTTTTTTTTTTTTTTTTTTTTTTTTGAGTCTCCCTTTTGCACTTTCAGCAAACATCTTTGAGTAAGAAGAAAAAGAAGGACGGCAGGGAAGAAGGAGAAGTGGAAATAATGTCTTTCGCCATTCGTTGTACAAATATCTTGTGTATGTTACCTTTGACCCTAATTATGTGCAACAATCCATTAGAAGTGATATTTTAATCTCATTTGTCAAAAGAATTCTATCTAAAGTAGAATCTATTTTTAGTACACGCACACACATTACACACACACACACAATAAACCACACACACACACACACACACACACACACGCCACACATCCAACACACAGCGCGAACCCCGCGCACACACACACAACACAGCACACACCACACACACACACACGCCGCACACACATCAGTACACATCAACACACGAACGGACGCAAGCACGCCACACGCTCACGCCACACACAAACTGAATCATTAAATCATTAACTACGTTTTCAGATTGTCAGATTTGTGTTTTTGAGCCCTATTTTGGGTTTTTATGATTATGTGATACGTTTTACAGAGAGAGAGAGAGAGAGAGAGAGAGAGAGAGAGAGAGAGAGAGAGAGAGAGAGAGAGAGAGAGAGAGAGAGACTGTCACTAGACTGGAGGGAGGGTGTAGACTCCAGGGCAAGAAAGCGAACAAAGGATAACATGGCATGCCTGCAACATTCTAGAACTGGGGCCACAAAGAATGTTTTGTGGGGGGCAGCAGTGGCGACTGTTTCACTGTGTGTGCCAAGAGAAAACAGTTCGAATTCCATTCTGCCCCCACCCCCACCGCCAACACTCCAGTCCACAAACAACACAAACAGTCTGCCTCATGCTCACTGACCCCTCCCCCTCCCCGTCATTCCTCCTCACCCCCCCTCCCTCCCATTACCCTTGCCCTCCCCAATTGTCAACATGCTCCCATTCTTGTGTTATCCAGACACGGTGGGCGCCGAAGACCGGATCTGGGTGTAGGAAGTTGGGGTTGCTAGTCTCCAGACTTCTCAGGAATTAAAAAGACAAATAAAAGATGGAATTGCCCCCCCCCCCCTTTTTTTTAAAAATTTTTTTTTTTACTTATCCCTTTATTTATTTGTCTGTCTGTCTGTCTGTTTTTCTGTCTATCTGTCTATCTATCTATCTATCTGTCTGTCTGTCTGTCTGTCTGTCTGTCTGTTTATTTGCCTGTCTATGTATCTGTCTGCCTGTCTATCTATGTAACTATCTATGTATCTATGTATCTGTCTGTCTATCTATCTATCTATCTATCTATATATCTATCTATCTGTCTGTCTATCTATCTATCTATCTATCTATCTATCTATGTCAAACTATTTATTTATTCATTATTTATTTATTTATTTATTTATTTATTTATTGAACGTTTGAAGAGCTCACTTCCGACATGTAACATCTGTCGTGGATACCGCGTGTGAGAAGAAGAGCTGTGTCGACATCAGACGTGACATGATCAGAAACACCAAGATCAGAGAAATAATGGCAGCAACATTATTTCCAGCGTCATACTCATCATCAGAGAATGAAGTGACCAGCTTCATCTTCATCAGAGAATTAAGTGACCAAACTATATATTCGCCATCAAAGAATTAAATGACCAAACTATTTATTCACCATCAGAGAATTAAGTGGCCAAACTAATATTCACCATCAGAGAATTAAGTGACCAAACTATTTATTCACCATCAGAGAATTAAGTGGCCAAACTAATATTCACCATCTGATAATGAAGTTGCCAAACTATCTATCCATAGTTATAGAATCAAGTGACCAAACTATCTATTCACAGTCAGAGAATCAAGTGACTGAACTATCTATTCACAGTCAGAGAATCAAGTGACTGAACTATCTATTCGCAGTCAGAGAATCAAGTGACTGAACTATCTATTCGCAGTCAGAGAATCAAGTGACTGAACTATCTATTCACAGTCAGAGAATCAAGTGACCAAACTATCTATTCACAGTCAGAGAATCAAGTGACCAAACTATCTATTCACAGTCAGAGAATCAAGTGACCAAACCATATATTCACCATCAAAGAATTGAGTGACCCGCAGCATCTGTCTTAAATGGAACCTCAACCAGCTGACTGAACAAACAGATAACAAAGAGATATCAGGACTTGATTAAAACTCACAACTATTATATTTGAGCAAGACAGTCACACGACTGAACACAAAGGATCTCAAGGTACTAAAGAAGGGATATTATTTCGTATGGTTTTGTCACACTGTTCCGTCCTGTCCGTCGTTCTGTAGCTAACTAAAAAGAGAGGCAGTAATGCTGTAATACTGTGTACTTAAGCCCTGCGCCATGAAATCATCAGAGCGCATTTGTTCCCTGCCCAAACTTGGCTTTTCCCGTTCATCATCAAATATCGATCTGTACCACTGTCACCACCCTCGCATCTTCTCTCGCCCTCCCCCCCCCCTTACACACACTTTCTCTCTTTCTCTCTCTCTCCTTCTCTCTCTCTCTTTCTCTCTCACACACACAGAGACGCGCGCGCACGCACGCTCGCAACACACACACACACACACAACACACACACACACACACACACACCACACACACACACAACACACACACACACCACACTGGAAAGAAATAGGAGCCCCCCCCCTTACACACACTTTCTCTCTTTCTCTCTCTCTCCTTCTCTCTCTCTCTTTCTCTCTCACACACACAGAGACGCGCGCGCACGCACGCTCGCACACACACACACACCACACACACACACACACACACACACACACACACACACACACACACACACACACACACACACACATGGAAAGAAATAGGAGCAGAAAGTTAACATGCAACAGGACATGAGTATGACACTGACAGTGCTGTTGTTGAGCACTAGAAGCTATCAGTTTCTCTCTCTGTCCCTCTGTCTCTGTCTCTGCCTGTCTGTCTGTCTCTCTCTCTCTGTCTGTCTCTTTCTGTCTCTCTCTTTCTGTCTCTCTCTCTCTGTCTTTCTCTGTCTTTCTCTCTCTCTCTCTTTGTCTCTCTCTCTCTCTCTCTCTCTCTCTCTCTCTCCCTCTCCCTCTCTCCCCCTTTCCTTATGCTGATGGTATATAACAAGGACTAACTGTATGACAAGTCCAGTCAGTAGGACCTAATGCTACTATCATTGAGTTATTGAATTCTCTTCCTTTAATGGAGGTTGTTTCATGTCGACCGGAAAGGGATGTCTGTGTGTGTGGTGTGTGTGTGTGTGTGTGTGTGTGTGTGTGTGTGTGTGTGTGTGTGTGTGTGTGTGTGTGTGTGTGTGTGTGACGAAAATGTGTTTGTTAGACTTTCTGAGCTCTTTCTGTGTAGATCGTTTGACAGATTGTTGTTGTTGTTGTTGTTGTTGTTGTTGTTGTTGTTGTTAAAGGTGTAGACTGTTGAGGAGTCGCAAAGGCCTCAGTTTGGAAGTCTTGACCCCGAGGTCAAGGTCACACAGACCAAGAACTACCTGAGATCAGCACTTTCGCGAGAAAGTGTGTGAAGAGCACTTTCTGAAGAACTTCTGACAATACTTATAGTCCATTGTCATTGTTACAGTCTATCATTGTCCTCAGGACGCCTCACGTCAACTTCATTTTCTGTAATATGTTTTATAACATGGGAGATCGTCATTCTCTGCAATATGTTTGATAACATGGGAGATCGTCATTCTCTGTAATATGTTTGATAACATGGGAGACCGTCATCTTCTGTAATATGTTTGATAACATGGGAGATCATCATCTTCTGTAATATGTTTGATAACATGAGAGATCGTCATCTTCTGTAATATGTTAAATAACGTGGGAGATCGTCATCTTCTGTAATATGTTTTATAACGTGGGAGATCGTCATCTTCTGTAATATGTTTGATAACATGGGAGATCGTCATCTTCTGTAATATGTTTGATAACATGGGAGATCGTCATTTTCTGTAATATGTTTGATAACATGGGAGATCGTCATCTTCTGTAATATGTTTGATAACATGGGAGATCGTCATCTTCTGTAATATGTTTGATAACATGGGAAATCGTCATTTTCTGTAATATGTTTGATAACATGGGAAATCGTCATTTTCTGTAATATGTTTGATAACATGGGAAATCGTCATTTTCTGTAATATGTTTGATAACATGGGAAATCGTCATTTTCTGTAATATGTTTGATAACATGGGAGATCGTCATCTTCTGTAATATGTTTGATAACATGGGAGATCGTCATTTTCTGTAATATGTTTGATAACATGGGAAATCGTCATTTTCTGTAATATGTTTTATAACGTGGGAGATCGTCATTCTCTGTAATATGTTTGATAACATGGGAGATCGTCATCTTCTGTAGTATGTTTTATAACATGGGAGATCGTCATTTTCTGTAATATGTTTGATAACATGGGAAATCGTCATTTTCTGTAATATTTTTGATAACATGGGAGATCGTCATTCTCTGTAATATGTTTTATAACGTGGGAGATCGTCATTCTCTCCAATATGTTTGATAACATGGGAGATCGTCATTTTCTGTAATATGTTTGATAACATGGGAGATCGTCATCTTCTGTAATATGTTTTATAACGTGGGAGATCGTCATTCTCTGCAATATGTTTGATAACATGGGAGATCGTCATTTTCTGTAATATGTTTGATAACATGGGAGATCGTCATTTTCTGTAATATTTTTGATAACATGGGAGATCGTCATTTTCTGAAATATTTTTAATAAGATGGTAGATCGTCATTCTCTGCAATATGTTTGATAACATGGGAGATCGTCATTTTCTGTAATATTTTTGATAACATGGGAGATCGTCATTTTCTGAAATATTTTTAATAAGATGGTAGATCGTCATTCTCTGCAATATGTTTGATAACATGGGAGATCGTCATTTTCTGTAATATGTTTGATAACGTGGGAGATCGTCATTCTCTGTAATATGTTTGATAACATGGGAGATCGTCATCTTCTGTAATATGTTTGATAACATGGGAAATCGTCATTTTCTGTAATATGTTTGATAACATGGGAGATCGTCATTTTCTGAAATATTTTTAATAAGATGGTAGATCGTCATTTTCTGTAATATTTTCGATAACACGGGAGATTGTCATTTTCTGTAATATTTTTGTTAAGATGGGAGATCGTCAAAATGG
>CM060309.1:23119808-23152308 GCA_030674185.1 Monoplex corrugatus
GATGGCTACCACGCGCTGGAAATGAATTCCTTATACGTTAAAGCCACAGATACCATGTGATGGCTAAGATGGACAGATGTGATAGATAAAGTCCAAAATGATAGCGGCTTAAAGCCTTATTCCTGCACATAAGTCCTAGGTGCTGGCAAGGTCTTTGGGTACAGTAATGATAACAATGTAAAGATCTTGTCTTTGCGCCTTTTCACCGGACGATAAGAAAACACACACACACACACACACACACACACACACACACACACACACAGAGAGAGAGAGAGAGAGAGAGAGAGAGAGAGAGAGAGACAGAGACACACAGACAGAGAGACACAGACAGACAGAGAGACACAGACAGACAGAGAGACACAGACAGACAGAGAGACAGAGAGAGAGAGACACACACACACACACACACACACACACACACACACACACACACACACACACACACACACACACACACACACCACACGTACATAACCTAAACACACTTAGACAATCAAATATAAATAATAGCATTAAATCAAGCGGAATGGCTGGCACCGCTACTACAAACCTTATTCATATATCTTCATAGAATTGCGGTGGTGTTGTGAAATGTCCCGTTGATTGAGTTTTGTATGTTTGATATCAGAGGAGCAGGGAACAGACAAACTGAGTTTTGAGGAAAGTCCCCCTTTGTCCTGCGTGGTTTCGAGGTGTTTTCATAGTAGCCCCTTGAATGGCCCTGCGGGGGCTGTAAATGTAATCAAGAGTAAAGTCCCCTATTCCAGTTATCTTTATTCAGGTGATCAAAGCCCCTCACATCCCCTGCCCCCATTGATACCAAAACCCTTCCTGTATTAATGAAGGGTTCAGATCCTTTATACGAAATCCTCTTCGTTATATGTTCTGCCGGACCCAGGCTCGAACTGTTTTCACGAAGTTCTTTGTATACCGATAAAGAGACCGAGAGAAATTTTCCGCCCTGGTTCTTCAGTTGACGGTAGGGGTCACGTTTGTCTGTTTATGACATAGATCCTGCTTTTTTTCTTCAGTCGTTCAGATTAAAAATGGTTCAGATTAACAATTACTGTAGTTCTGTCTCTCTGTGTCTTTCTCTGTCTCTCTGTCTCTGTATGACTGTCTGTCTGTCTGTCTCTCTCTCTCTCTGTCTCTCTCTGTCTCTCTCTCTCTCTCTTTCTCACTGTCTCTCTCTGTCTGTCTCTCTCGCTCTTTCTCTCGCTCTTACTCTCTCTGTCTCTTTTTTCTCTCTGTCTCTCTCTCTATCTCTATCCCCCCCCCCCTCTCTCTCTCTCTCTCTTTTCGTCATAGTATATTATAACAATTGACTACGTAGGGGCGAGGAGAAGGGTCTTCCATCCTCTTTTGGTCCAAAATCTGGGCTGGACCTGGCTGGTGCGCATTGTGTGGCTATGTCCCGGGGTTTGTCATCTCCTCCTTGCTGTTCGATTTATAAACAAGGTAACTGATAACTGGATCCGAATGGGTCGTGCAACGCATGGACAGCCCCGCTTTTGCTTGATGAAATGGCGTCGGGAGCTTGAGAGGTGATTGTGTGGAGAGTGGCGAGGCGTTGGTGCTCCGGATCCCATTCGCACCCTCGTGGTGTTTCTTGTTACTTTTGACAATTGACTAGAAATTATTAGTGTATACTATGCGGGGTTGACCGACCCGTCTTTAGTACTCTCTATACTTCTTTTCACTCCATGGAATCAGACGGGGGTCAAGTGCCTGTGAACAGGTTTTACAAAGAACTGAATGGTGTCTGTTGGTGTTGAAATCATCATCATCATCATCATCTGCCCTACTGCATGGCATACCTTTTGTCGCTGCAAATACGTCTCCCAACCTCGTTGTCCTCAGCCACTCTGCAGATCCGTCCAGTATTTTCTCCCTGGGTCTACCTGGTGCTCTCTTTCCCTCCAGTTTTCCTGTTGTGACTAGACGCAGCATGACGGTCCCTACGGACGAAGGTCCTCCACGGGAACCCCAATTCACGTCGTTTACCTCCCTTCTCTTTTGACTGGCCATGTTTATCTTGGGAGTGTACGATGGTGGTTTCCCCTTGCTTTCCATCGTGTTGAAATAGCTTTCAAAAACATCTTGTCTGGTAAATACCTGTCGTGGGAATGTAGGAAAACATGTTGATGAAAGGTTTGCATACTCAGGATTATAGCAAGGTAGGGACCGCGTGAGCGTGAGAACACACGCACGCATATATACAGATTTACCTGCGCGCGCACGCATTACACACGCACTCAACACGTACACACACACACACACTCAACACGCACGCTACACACACACACACACACACACACACACACACACACACACACACACACACCACACACACACACACACACACAAACAAACAAACAAACAACACCACACACACATTCACGTACACGCGCACATACACACATATCAATGCACTTGTATATATGTCCACTCACATACTCATAAACACATGCACGCACACATATGCACACATAAGCACACACGTTCACGGACACACATGCACACACGTGCGCAAGCAGACACACACTTGTGCGCAATTATGCACGCACACACACACACACATGCACATACACGCACATTGAGTAGTATACATACGCAAATATGGGTGCGGTTGCACGCGTATCACACGCATGGCGCACAGACACATTCATACACATACACACACATAACTCATAACACACACACTAACTCATACATACACACACTCACACACACACACACACACACACACACACACACACACACACACACACACACACACACACACCACTCATATTCATACACACACACGCACGCACACACACACACCACACTCATATTCATACACACACGCACACACACACACACACACACACACACACTCTCTCTCTCTCTCTCTCAATCAATCAATCAATCAAGTTTCATAACAATGCTACAAATACTCAGCTGCTTCTTCTCTCCAACAGTCTACCCTCTGTCTTCTGAATCTGTCGTCCCCTAACTCCGGTTAACAATGTCACCTGAAAACCAAAACTGATTTCTGTCCTCCACAATTATCCGCTCGCTTTAAGAATGTTCCTTAAATCAATTTTATTTTCATTACTCTCACAGAGATCTTGTACCTACATGTATAATACTTTATGATACAGTAGGCAGTGAAATATAATACCGTAATGCAATGGAATGCAATACAGTACAACATAAGGCAATACCATACAGTAAACTATGGTGCCATATAATGTAATACCATGCTGTACAGAGTAATGCTGCGCAGTATGATACATTACCATGTGATACAATACAGCGTAATGTAGTGTAACGCAATATATTGCAGACCAATGCAATTAATGTAGTTGAATGCAATGCAGTAGACTGTGATACAACACACTTCAATACAATAGAAATACATTGTAATGTAAGGCAGTCTAATGCAGTGCATTATAATACAATGTTTTATAATGGAATACAAAAGAATGGCAGACAAAAGTAGGCAGTACAAGACAATGCAACACAACACAACGCGTTACAATGCAATACACTGCGAAGCAATACACTGACATGCCATACAATACTATACAATGCAAGGCAATACAAAACGAAACAATTCAGGACGACCCAACTTTATTCAGTACAACGCAACGCAGCTCAACACACTTCTTTATACAATATAATACAATGCAATTGTTACGAAACACAACAGAATACAGTCTAGTGCGATACAGTGCAATACAAAGCAACACACTACAAAGTTACAGTATAACACAGTGCTTCTTTAATAGTCCTGATCCGTAAATGAATCCCGGCTCCCAAACACACGGCGGGTAAAAAAGCAGTTTTTGTTATTTGGCAGACAACAGCCGACGTCATGATAATTGTGGTGAGAGAAACGTGCAATCTGTGTGTTAGCCACGGGCTGATTGCGGAGATAATTCCTCCAAGGTCTGAGACAACATGTTCCTGTCATTGTGTGTGTGTGACTAGTCATCCGATAGAAGAATCGCAGCAGTTTCCCCTGGCAGAGAACACGTCACTCCTGATCACAAAGGGTTCATTCAGTAAATCAGGTAAATCCCTTCTTATCAACAAGCTGTTTTTACTTATTGCCAGACTGTCTGTCTCCAGCCTGTCTCTCCATCCGACTTTTCTTACCTCTCTCTCTCTCTCTGTCTGTCTGTCTGTCTGTCTGTCTCTGTCTGTATCTCTGTCTGTCTCTCTCTACGTCTCTCTCTGTCTCTCTCTACGTCTCTTTTCTGTCTGTCTGTCTCTCTCTCTCCCTCTCGACACACACACACCACACACACACACACTCCTCTCTCTCTCCTCACACACACACACACACACACCCCCAGCTCATTCATGACTTCTTTTTAGCTGGTTGAAAAGGCTTACTTACGAAGACAAAACGTATATGTTCTCATGCCTGCATCGTTGAAAAACAATTACTTGACATTTTCTGCTTTTCCAGTCTTACATTTCTTGTTGCGATTGATATGTCTTTCAATCTGATAGCAGTAGCTTGATTAAGGTTGGTGTCACCTGCTTAACATGACTCCCCAAACTGAGCGAAGGTACTCCAGTGGAACCACTATTCACGTTGTTCATTTTTACTTATTTTTGTGTCGGGCCATTATGCTCTTGGGAGAATACGATGGTGGTGGTTTCCCGTTGCCTTCCATCGGTTTTTGTACAGTTCCCTGCTAGCCTTTGTCATTACCACGACTACCCACAAGGCAGTGGGGGCTGATTTTTCTGTCAGGGTTTACTCCCTTAATCTCGGTCTCTCCCGAAACAACCACAAGGCAGTGGTGCTGTTAACTCATAGCTGGAGGTCTGGTTCGTGGGCACCAGGGCGTGTCCACACGCTGGTGGACCTGCGTGCCGCACGCCTGGGGAGCCAGATCTCCTTTGAGTCCCTCCAGGGTTCAGGCGGAGTCCGCGAGGTGCTCAGTTACTGTGTGTCGCCACGGGAAGGCACTATGTACGGTTTGCTGATGAAAAGAGGCTATGTACTGACAAAGAGAGACTCATGCGCTCTGCTTGTCCTTTTCGCAGAGCTGAAAGCAGCAATGGTGGTAACCAACGGTGCAGGATGAAATCGAGAGGTGACAAGCACAGTCACGAGCCAACACACTAGACTTGCCATGAGAAAGGCGGGTGTACCGCCGAAAATTTGGGCAAAATTTACGTCGTTTTGTTGTCTTCTGTACACTGCTGTTTCGTGTTTTATATATATATATATGTGTGTGTGTGTGTGTGTGTGTAGAGATAGGTAGATAGATAGACAGATAGATAGATAGATAGATAGATACCCACGCAGCTCTTTTACTAATATTGTAGATGTGTGAAAAGACTTACGAAAACAAGGCGTGTATGTGTTCATATCTGTAAAGTTCATTTCATTCCCTTCTCTCTCTCCCTCTCTCTCTCTCTGTGTGTCTATCTCTTTCTTTCTCTGTACTTCTCTTTCTCTCTCTAGCCATCTATCTGTCTGTCTGTCTGTCTGTCTCTCTCTCTCTCTCTCTCTCTCTCTCTCTCTTGCTTCTCTCTTTCTCTCTCCCTCTTTTTCTCATTTCGTTTCCCTCCCCTCTCTCCCTCCCTATCTCTCCCCCTCCCTCCCACCTCTCTTTCCTTTTCTCTCTCTGTGTTTTTCTTACTGTTCATCTGTCTCTTTCCTTTCAGAGACATCCAGCCAGTTCTTTGGCCCTGTGTCGATCTACTGATGGTGTTTTCTATATCAATCTACTGATAGAGTTTTCTATAGCTTCTGATACCCTTCCCCTTGCTGTGCCCCCTGCTTTTCCATTGCTAGACACTCCTGTCTTGTTTTCTTAAAGCCTTCTCCATAAAGTTAAAAATGTTCCTTAAAAGTTTGAAAAGAGTTGCATGGATTGAAATTAAGATCGGGCAAGACATGGGAGAGAGACACCATGGGACAGAGGCGATATTTTCTTTTCTTTTTTTTTTCTTTTTTGTTGTTGTAGGTAAGGTAATTTTGAAAAACATTAGCAAGATTCATGACCCAGCATTGGACATGTGGGATAAGTGCGGATTTTCGATCTCCCGATTTTTAATTAAAATGTGAAAGTCGCATGTACTCATAGCGAAAGAAACAAGGGAGTTTCAGTTAAAATATAAGTGTGTGTGTGTGTGTGTGTGTGTGTGTGTGTGTGTGTGTGTGTGTGTGTGTGGTGTGGTGGTGAGGGTAGAGAGAGAGAGAGAGAGAGAAGAGAGAGATGAGAGAAGAGACAGAGACAGAAGAGAGACAGAGAAGAGATATGGTGACAGAAGAGAGACAGACAGAGAGATTGCGACTTATTTCTTTTATTTTTTCTTTATCAAACTGGATGATAATTTCCATACATTTATAATTTTCGTTATCAAACTGAGAGAGAGAGAGAGAGAAGAAAGAGAGAGAGAGAGAGAGAGAGAGAGAGAGAGAGAGAGAGAGAGAGAGAGAGAGCTAGAGAAAGACAGAGAGAGAGAGAGATTGCGACTAGTTTCTTTTTTATCGCCTGGTTATGATTTTCTCTATCAAACTGGATGATAATTTCCGTACATTTATAATTGTCTTTATCAAACTGGATGATAAGTTCCGTACATTTAGAATTGTCTTTATCAAACTGGATGATAATTTCCGTACATTTATGATTTTCTCTATCAAACTGGATGATAATTTCAGTACAGTTGATATTGGCAATCATTAACACAGAAATTTATATGTGCAGAGCTGTTCGTTTTGGTGCCAATGGTCCTGTTTCAGTTTCAGTTTCTCAAGATGTCGTCCTTGCTCGGAATAAATTCCATATGCATTGAGACCATCGACGCCAAGTGAGAGAGGAAATCCAAAATTATCACGACATAAACCTTAAGCCTGCACATAAGCCCTATGCAGTCGCAAGGTCTTGCGGTCCTAGGATCCTCCTAGAGTTGGGTTTTTGTATCATGTCTTTATATCAATCTGTCAGTGGAATACTCCACCAATTCCAGGATACAACGATCTTGAAAACAAATTGAGGGGAAAAAAAGGATTTTTAAAAAAATTTCCATTTATACAATTAAAGTATCATGTATCGGTGATAGTTAAATTATGCAGAATGTGTAAAAGTTTGCAAAAGGGCGACACATTGGTTAATGTGGGTGGCTTGTCCATCTTGTTGATTTTCTTCTGGGGAGCCAGTACTGCATTTCTAGACGTTTCAGCTTTCCCCTTCCTGATTATAAATATGTTGTTCCTGACGTCAGTCTTACGTCACCTGTCTTCAGTAGAACCGCACAACTTCACTGGCTCCCTGTATCAAAGCGCATAGAGTACAAACTAGACACCATGTGCTACAAAAGCCTCAATAACGCAGCCCCCGATTACCTGTCAAGCCTACTTGAGATCTATGTTCCCTCACGTACCCTCCGCTCTGCCTCCGATCCTCTGACTTTTCGCTTTCCACGCACTAAGCTCAATACCTATGGTCCACGAGCCTTCTCTGTTTCTGGTCCACTCTCCTGGAACAAACTTCCTCTCTCAGTCCGTCAGCAACCTACTTTTGCCTCCTTCAAGTCCGCTCTCAAAACTCACCTTTTTTCCTCTGCATAAAATCCTAACCTCACTCAACCCCCCTCTGCAGCCTGTCTCCGCTCGGAGGGGAATCACTTTGTTTTAATATATAATTGTATATGATGTGCTCTCTGTGGTTTTCCATTGGTTTTATTCTTGCTTTTATTGCTTTTATTCTTTTCTCCCCATTTGTGGCCATGCATGTGTGTGTGTGTGTGTGTGTGTGTGTGTGTGTGTGTGTGTGTGTGTGTGTGTGTGTGTGTGTGTGTGTGTGTGTGTGTGTGTGCGTGCGTGCGTGCGTGTGTGCGTGTGTGTCTTTTCGGCGCTTGGATTTGATTTTGTCGAGACTTGCGCTATATAAATATTGTAATTATTATGTATGCATGTGCGTATGTATGTATGTATGTATGTATGTATGTATGTATGTATGTATACGCTTAGATTTATGTATGTATGTGTGTATGCATGTATACGCTCAGCTTAGATTTATGTATGTAAGTATGTAAGCATGTATGTATGCATGTATACGCTCATATGTATGTAGGTATGTATGCATGTCTACGCTCAGCGCTTAGATTTGATTTTGTCAAGATTTTGCGCTATATAAATAAAATATATTATTTATTATTATTATTAATGTCTCAGGAAAATAAATACTAAATAATGATGTCAAGGAAACCATAAGTGAACATAATGATAGATTGACAAATAATCTTGTGGACATATCAAATCACCAAATGAATCAACAAGTGAATGAATGAATGAATAAATGAATGAATAGATAGTGCCATGGGAAAATGAATAAATGAATAAAAAGAATATAAACAAATAAGTACATAAATAAATAAATGAATAATATGTACGCATATATATATATATATATATATATATATATATATATATATATATATATATATATATATATACAGAGAGAGAGAGAGAGAGAGAGAGAGAGAGAGAGAGAGAGAGAGAGAGAGAGATCAAAATTACTTTAAATTGCTTCTGCATGTCACTTTTCCTCAGAGCCAAAATTGGACATAAATCCATGTACCCAACTATCAGTTCTACAACAATGTGTGTGAGGCTTTGTAGAACACAAACATGTGAATAGACCAGCAAGGCAGAAGCTGATAGGATGAAATTATAGAAAGCAAAGGAACAAGACAGAAACAAAGAGAGTAACAGAAAAGAGGAAATTGCTAGCACAAGATTTTCAGAAGATGGGGATACCATTTATACTGAAAGGGAGAGACCCTGGCATCCCCATGGGACGGCACAGGGCACTGCCTGTAGACCAGTATGAAGAGTGGAGGAATAGCACCTAGATAACGGTATGGTGAACAATGCCCCCTTCTGTCAGCATCAGGTGTTATTATAAATCACCTTCCTTCTGTCTCTGGGACGAGGGAGGGTTGTGGGCAGAGAATGGGAGGAGTACAGAGCATTAACCCTTTAACTCCTGCACCCTATTCAGCAGCTGCAAGAACTTAACCCTTTGATTCCCTCATCCTGTCCACCAGCTTCCTGCAAAAATCTGGTGGATGGGTTGAAGGAGTCAAAGAGTTCGGCTTTTGCTTGGTTCTCGTTGATGACGATGCAGGATGCTAGCAGGGAGGGTGAAGAGCCAAAGGGTTAAAATAAATAGAGCCGGGTGAGGTGTGGCTGGATCAGACAGCGTTAGAAAAAGTTTGGAGTCCAGCCAGAGTGTATTCAAGAGGGATTCATTGCTCTCGGGACAGTTCCATTTGCGCTCCACCCAAATCTGCTAGCAATTATCTGACAAAACCCTATGCGCGGACAAGGTCTTGAAATGGGGAAGGAGAACAGTATCTGTGAAAGATTGATTAGATTTATTTAGAGTTTTTTCAAAAGGGAGTCAGCGCGCTCGAACAGCTCCATATGCGCTCCACCCAAATCCGCCAGCAATTACAAAACTGACAGATTTCTTGAGCCTGCACTAAAACCCTTATGTGCTGGCAAGGTCTTGAAACGGGGAAAGGGGAGAAGGGACCTGCAAAAAAACACACAACTGATACCACCAGAATGATGGAAATATTAAGATGGGCGGCAAACAGGCCTTTTTGTTTGTTTGTTTGTTTGTTTTTTCTTTTGTTTTTTTTAATATTGCGGGCTGGGATCGAACTCAAGATATCATATCTTGAGTCCATGGCTCTAGCAACTAGTGTGTGGATTGACATCACCGTAATGATTGGAGCATTAAGTTGGACACTGAACAAGCTGAAAAAGACAGCGAGAAGATAACTATCAGGCAAGCAGTTGTTAATAATGAGGTGGTGGTGACTGAAGGTATGTATCCACAATACGCTTCGAGTCATTCTTGGGTCACTTTCACTCATCGATACAGTTATTTTAATTCAAATTTAAAAACAAGCGAAACACACGCACGCACGCACACTCACACACACACACACACTACACACAAACACACGCACACACACACACACACACATACACACACACACACACACACACACACGCACGCACCCACTCACACACACACACTCACCCACTCACACACACACACTCACACACTACACAAACACAACACACACACACACACACACACACACACACACACACACACACACACACACACACACACACACACACACAAATGAACAAAAAACAAAAGCAAAAACTGAACGAAAGAAGCCATAGCTCACTTTGGACAGCAAGGCGTTGAGCGAGCGGGCAGCCACTCACTAACAAGACATTTTTTTGTCTTATTATTATTTTATGGGCCAGGCCAGGCCTGCATGCCTCTGGCTTCGAACTGTTGTTCATTTGGATGCTGGCCTATCTGCTGTCCGTTGTAGTACCTCTTTGCTCAGCGTCGTCAGATACATGACCCCAAAGCCTTTGTTTTCTTTCTTCTTTCCCCTTTTTTCCCCTCGCAGAGTCAGACTGTAAGTGAAACAGAACAGATAACTGGATTAGTCACGTCACTGTGTTTTTGTTCGACGGTCTTCCTGTATAGCTTGGCAATTAAGAATACTGATGCCTCAGACAGAGCATCTGTCTTGTCCGTCTGTTTGTCGGTCTGTCTGTCCGTCCGTCCGTCTGTCTGTCTGTCTGTCTGTCTTCTCTCTCTCTCTCTCTCTCTCGCTCTCTCCTTTCTCTCTCTTTGTGCACGTCTGTCTGTCGGTTGGTCTGTCTGTCTGTCTGTCTTTCTTTCTCTCTCTCACTCTCTCTCTCTCTTTCTTTCTCTCTCTCTCTCTCTCTCTCTCTCTCTCTGCACGTCTGTCTGTCGGTTGGTCTGTCTGTCTGTTTGTCTGTCTGTCTCTCTTTCTTCTCTCTCACTCTCTCTCTCTCTTTCTCTCTCTCTCCTCTCTCTCTCTCTCTCTCTCTCTCTTGCACGTCTGTCTGTCGGTTGATCTGTCTGTATGTATGTATCTTGTCTGCTCTGTCTCTGTCTCTCTCTCTCTCTCTCTCTCTCTCTTTTCTTTCTTTCTTTCTCTCTCATTGTAAATGATTATTATGACTTCTTGGCAGTGTATGTGTTCTGGTGCGTGTATTTTCTTCATAGCGCTAACGTAAACGTATTTCTCCCGTCTTAAAGCTACCCTTTACACTTTCCCTTCTTTGATGTTCCATGTGTAGAGTTGCAGGGACTAGCTGTAAGACAAATCCGGTGGGACTGAATGCTACTATCTATACTTGCGTACGAAAGCGTTTTGAAGTTTGCACTCTCTTCTCTCTCTCTCCTCTCTTCTCTCTCTTCTTTTCTCTTTCTGTCTCTCTCTCTCTTCTCTCTTCTCTCTCTCTTGCTCTTCTCTCTGTTTATCTCGCCCCTTTCTCTCTGCTCTTCTCTCTCTCTGTCTCGCCTCTTCTGTCTTGTCTGTCTGTCTTCTCTCTCTCTCTCTCTCCTCTTCTGTCTGTCCTCTATCTCTGTCTCTTCTCGTTCTCCCTCTCTCTGTGCCCCCCTCTCTCACCTCTCCCCCTCTTTCTTTTTCTCTCTCGTATACAGAGTAATTCTCGCCGCCTTGCTTGTGGTCGGTGTGTGACTGTGTGGGGGGAAAGAGGGTGACGAGGCGAGCGGTTTAGGTGACGGAAGAAATAATTGTCCGGAAAATCGATTTGTCTGCACTCCGCTGCCAGACACTGATTCAACTCCAGCCCATCACCAGCATCCGCAACAGAAAGACGATCCCCTTGCTTCCCCTCACCCCCAACTCTTTCCTCCTCCTCCCCCCCCCCCACCCTCTTACCCCCTGTCCTCTTAGCCCTCTTCTCTTCTTAGTAAGTTCGTCTGTGAACCACCTTAAATGGTTACCTGTCACCAAGTGATCATGGGTGTTCTGTGAACCGCCTTTTAAATGGTTACGTGTCGCCAAGTGATCATGGCTGTTGGATACAAAGGATACCCCCCCTCCCCCGCAGGTTTTTTTTTTTCTCCAAAGCAAGGACGCTTTGTTTTTCTGTGCCGTCAAATCCCCTAAACAATATAGCAGGCAGTTGCTGGATGGCTTCCCTAGATTTGACCCATCTGACTACTCACCAGGCACCTCTCTCTCTTTATCTGTCTGCCTGTCTCTGTCGTCTGTCTGTCTCTTTCTCTCCTATCTGTGTGTCTCTCTCTATATATATCTGTCTATCTATCTATCTATCCATCCATCTATCTACTATCTATCTAGTCTGTCTGTCTGTCTGTCTCTCGCACGCTTGCTCGTCCTCTCTCTCAAGTGTACAGTTTTTTGTTTTTTTTTAGTTCTAGGCCAGTGATTAAGGAGAGAGAGAGGGGGGAGGGATGGAGTGAGGGAGAAAGAGAGAGAGGAAAGAGAGAGATGGAGTGAGGGAGAGAGAGATAAAGTAAAGCGAGAGAGAGAGAGAGAAGGAGGAGGAGGGGGGAGAGAGAGAGAGCAAAACAATAAATAGCTACAATAAACAATCCCAAGATGATGTAGCTTTATACCAGTTACGTTGCTAAGGAAATTCACGTTACTAAAAAACTTACAAGGAGGGGGGGGGGGTTGGAGCAGGAGGGGGAGACGAGGGAGGGGAGAGTCTATCCTTTTAGGCTACCTTTTCCACTGGCTTATTTGGCTGACGAGATATGTGATGACTCCTTTCGTGATGAACTAACTCAAATTGAATTCTCGAGACACGTCGTGCTCATTCAGTGACAGTTTCCACTTAAGGCTGGTTACCTACTCCCTCCGCATTTTACTCCTTAGCAAGTAGGACTGCTTTTTCCACTCACCTTAACCCCCCCCCCTCCTCTTTCTATTCCCTCTCCCCTCTCCCCCTCTCCCCTCTCCCCAGTGACAGGTCCCAGTGGAACTTAGTCATTACGGTAAGTCTTCTGTTCATGGTCACGTCCTCTCCGATTCCAAAAAGTCCTTTGTGACTTCGTTCCCTAGCCAGAACTAGGAGTGTGTGTGTGTGTGTGTGTGTGTGTGTGTGTGTGTGTGTGTGTGTGTGCACGAGCGTACATTCGTATGTGTGCGTGTGTACACACATACACTCATACGCACACACAAATGCACACACATACACATATGCACACACAACACACAACACACACACACACACACACACACACACACACACACACACACACACAAATAAATTATATATATATATACATATATATACACACATATATACACACACATGCATACGCGCGCGCGCCGCACACCACACACACACACACACACACACACACACACACACACACACACACACACACACACCCCACACAGGGGCAGAGGGGATTGAGAAACGTGAAAACACTCAGGGACAGTCACATTAAATCCTATTGGATCTGACAGCTAGTCCTCAGTTTGCTTCTATACATTTATAAGCGTAGAGACATAAAAACGGAATGAATTATTAGCAGTAGATATAAAACAAAACAAACAAAAACAACATGAGAGAAAGAGAGAGAGAGAGAGAGAGAGAGAGAGAGAGAGAGCAGAGAGAGAGAGGAGAGCTTGAGAGAGAGAGAGAGAGAGAGAGAGAGAGAACGCTTGAGAGAGTGAACGCTTGAGGAGAGAGAGAGAGAGAGAGAGGAGGAGAGAGAGAGAGGAGTTGTCATAAACCATTTCGTTGAAGTCGAGTTTTTAAAGGACCATCCATGAACAGTCAGTTTTAACAAACATTTCTGTGGAAGAGAATGACTCGCTTCTCCACAACGTGCACATTACATGTATATGCCACACACCAGAACGTCGTTATTGAAACCTTGTCAGAACGGACCGCTGTATGTGTCACATAACTCCACACAGACACTGTGAATGGGGATCTTCACAACACGGCGTTGCCTGGCTGAATGGAAAAGGAGGGAGCTGTGCATAGAAAGAGCGAAATGAAGTGTAAAAGCACAACGTATTTATTATCATACACCCCTTGCTAAACGGTAGCTTCTCACAAAGAACCCGGCCGGTTGAAGAACTGGCTTTCTCTGTGGTGCAGGCTCTTTGGTAAACAGGGTAACGTCGGTAGAGTTTTAGGGGGAAATGTGTTGCACACTGTTAGAATTGTTGCTTACTATGTTAATGGCTCCCGCACGGCGCGCGCAACACACACACACACACACACATACATACACACGCACACACACGCATTCACACATACACACACGTACACACACAGACAGACACACACGCACACACTCACACTCACACACACACACCACCACACACACACCACACACACACACACACACACACACACACACACACACAACACACACACCACACACACACAAGAAAAGATACGCGTGACCATATTTCACAGAAAATTAGCCAATCGTGTTGAGGTATGATGACATGATTTCACCACTACACTTTCCATTCATAGGACACTTTATGAGGCAATAGAAAATATAACACGTAGTCAAAACAGGAAAGCTGGAGGGAAAGAGAGCACCCGGTAGACCCAGGGGGGAAATATTGGACAGACTTGCAGTGTGGATGAGGACAGAGAGGGTGGGAGATATGCTTGCAGCGACAAGGGAGAGCTTCATATGGAGGGCCATGATCGCCATCGCCATGCGGCAGGGCACAAGATGATGATGACTTTTCATGTGTCCTATGCGTCCATTAATGAGTGAGATCACAGAGAATGAATTGTGTAGACAAAAACCACAAAAACTAAAGGTTATTGAGAAAACCTCATTGGATCTTTTCTTAAGAAAGACAAAATTGCAAATAACAGCTATCAGTGTCGATTATTAATTATACCCACACCAATGTCAGAAAACTGTAGCGAAATTCCTAGGGATATTCCTTCGTATACAACCTTACTTTTTGCGGATACATTCGATTTATACTCACCGCACTGATGTACAGATCACATGACATAATCTGGTCAAATTCCCTCGCTAGTCAGACATACTGTCTCTTGAGAATTAGTGTAGTACTTATGTTGTGGCCAAAGTGGTGGCTGTAAGACGAGTCCACGGAATGACACTAATCAGGAAAAACGGTGTAACGTGTGTTGAGGGCAAAAGTTGTTGAAGTGTTGGTGTGGCTGTTGTACACTGATTGAATTGTAGGCTGCAACTCTGGCAACTTGGTGTTCTTCTTCATTCACCATCTGTTCCCTTGCCTCCCCCTTTCCCTCTGTCTGTCTCTCCCTCCCTCCTTCCCTCACCTCTCCTCCCTCCTTCTCTCTCTCTCTCTCTTTCTCTCTGTCTCTCTCTCTCTCTCTTGTCTGTCTGTCTCTCTCACTTAAGCGCCTTTTTCTCATTCACCATCTGTTGGCTCTCTCTCTCTCTCTCTCTCTCTCTCTCTCTCTCTCTCTCTCTCTCTCTCTCTCTCTCTCTCTCTCCTCTCCTCCTCCAGAGGAGCGTGGTGTTGAGGTGATTGCGTACATGACGTGTCACACTTACAGATGGCCTGACGGACATTAGCCATGACCATGATGGAGTGAGTAGTGAAGTCTAGGGGCGGCCCATATCACATCATCATTCCTATCGTCCTGTGCTTGTTTCTACAGTTAGTTTCTACAGTTACATCACAGTTACGATCTTTCTGTTCTTCTGTTCTCCTCTTCTTTCTTCTGCTCCTACTGCTTCTTTTGTTGTTCATCTCCACCCCGTCTTCCTGGTCTTGTCTTCTTTTTTTCTTTTTCAACCCTGCTCCTCCTCTTTCCTCATCAGTTTTCATTTGAGTTTTTCTCCAATTCCTGACTGACTGCCTCTTTCAAGCAGTCCAGTTCCTCTGTCTGTCTGTCTCTCTGTCTGTCTGTCTCTGTCTCTCTCTCTCTCTGTCTCACTCTCTCTCTCTCACTCTCTCTGTCTGTCTGTCTGTCTCTGTCTCTCTCTTTCACCATCCCTGTCTGTCTTTCTGTCCTCTCTCTCTCTCTGTCTGTCTGTCTCTCTCTCTCTGTCTGTCTCTGTCTCTATCTCTCTCTGTCTGTCTCTCTCTCTCTGTCTGCCTTCCTCCCTCCCTATTCCTCCCTCTATTCCTTACTTTTCCATGTCCATAATAAATATTTCCGGTGCGCTGCCCCCGGACCCCCCCCCCCCCCCCCACCATCCCCCAATATAACTGCATGCTGATCGTGTTGTTTTCATACTGGACAGGCGCCAACCTTCCAGTCCATCCCACTCCATCTTATTTTCCCCAATCTTTCTCCGTAACAGTGAAGATTCTACCCTTTATTTATTTTTTTTTCCTTCATGAAATGTCTTTGGTAACAGAGAATGAGAACAAAACACGAAGAATACCAGTTTATAAGTGGGGAGGGGGTAATGATCGCGCAGTTTATGTGGATGGTGCCTGGACTTCCAGACGTATTTAATTGAGATGCGTAACAGCTATTCTTGTTGGCATTGTGTGCTGTATGCTGCCTCCCCTTCCCTCGTATAGGTAAACAAGACAGTCAAGCCATACTAGCAATTTCCCTTTTATACTGTCAGTGTCACTGTGACGTTGAAATAAAACTGGACGAGCATTGAAGACAACCGTAGACTGTCACAGTAGTGGAAGCAGAATATCAGTATTGTCAGAAGTTCCTGAAAACGTGCCGTTCACATACGTTCCTCAAAACGTGTTGATTTTAGGCACTTTTTTTTCTATGTAACCTTGACCTTAAAGCCTTGTTTTCCGAAGTTATGCTTTCTTGTACCCTCAACATAAATACAAACGTGTTTTTGTATCGTCCATCCCACAGGAAGACCCAAAGTCTAGACTAGTCGGTGGCATTTTCCGGTTTTCCGTCTTTTATTTTTGTTGTTGTTGTTGTTTTTTCTTTCTTTCTGTTAATTTATGAGGTGAGTATAATACCAAGGTACAGAGACATTGCCAACTTTTTCATTTCAGCTCTCACCTTTTGATCCTCGTTTCGTAGACAGTTCAGCCACCCTGTTATAGTCATTTGTCTCGGTGTGTTTATGTAAGTGTGGAAAGTATGCGGTCTGACGTGTGTTGCAATGTCTGTGGAGAAAGGGAGGACTGCCTGATGGCTTCCATCATGTGCAGGAGATGGGTTTTTACCAAAGTCTAAACCAGTCGGTGGCAGTTTCCAATTTTCCTTGTTAATTTATGAGGTGAGTATAGTACCTAGGTTCTAAGTATAGCAAAAAGATATCAAAACTTTATCAGGCAGACATTAGAATATACAGCAAAGGAAGAGTGGAACTGTGTTGGGAGCATAATTATGTAGGAAAGCAACCAGACCCAAGCTGGACCAGTAGAGTAATGAAAAGACTATGGTGCCGATGCACCTTGATGTGATCACAAAGACTTTGCCGGCTTTTTTCATTTCTGTTCCCACCTTTTGATCCTCGCTTCGTAGACAACTCAGCCACTACCCTGTTATAGTCATTTGTCTTGGTGTGTGTATGTAAGTGTGGAAAGGATGTGGACTGGCGTGTTGCAAAGTGTGTGGAGAAAGGGAGGACTGCCTGATGGCTTCCATCATGGTGCGGGAGATGGGTTTTTACCAAAGTCTAAACTGGTCGGTGGCATTTTCCAGTCTTCTTTGTCTTCGTGTTAATTTATGAGATGAGTATAGTACCTAGGTTCTAAGTATAGCAAAATGATATCAAAACCATATCATACAGACAGTAGAACTATACAGCAAAGGAAGAGTGGAACTGTGTTGGGGGCACAAGTGGGAAAGTAATCAGACCCAAGCTGGGCCAGTAGAGTACTGAAAAGACTATGGTCCCGATGCACCTTGATGTGGTTACAAAGACATTGCCGACTTTTTTCATTTCTGTTCCCGCTGTTTGATCCCCGCTTCGTAGACAACTCAGCCACTACCCTGTTATAGTGATTTGTCTTGGTGTGTGTATGTAAGTGTGGAAAGGATGTGGACTGGCGTGTTGCAATGTCTGTGGAGAATGGGAGGACTGCCTGTTGGCTTCCACCATGGTGCTGGTGCAGGAGATGGGGTTTTACCACACTAACCACTGACCCCCTTTACTCCCATCATCACTTGACTTGTTGGACTAATAAATCACCCTAACAAGACACAGAGTCAAGGTAAAAGCTTTCCACCAGTTTCAGTCTCAGTTTCAGTTTCTCAAGTTAATGTCTTCGCTCAGAATAGTTTCCTTATGCACGGACACCGCTGATTCCGTGTGATGGAGAAGATTGAAACAAGTGGCCTGCTCGAGGGTTGAATCCACAACCAAGCTAACTAGATATACAGTTGATGTGTCCAGAGGACTACTTGCCGTAGAGTAGGGGTAGAACTCAGTTTTCTTGTGTAGTTGCACAGTTTCGAGTCTGGTAAGACTAAAAATTATTTCCTTAAATTGTGCTGCTCCATCTTCTGCATCGCTTCTGAGTTACTGCTCCCATATCACAAATTTTGGTTCTCCAATACACCTCTAACCTACCGACGCTGAGATCGCCATAGGAGCAGAGCATGAAAGGCCACAGAATCTGAACACAATTTTTCATAGTGCTTTGATGATGAGAAAGAGGGGGGGGGGGGGAGTGATGATAGTTATGGTAATTTCGAGTCCTCGTTTCGATTGGGTTTAATTGCCATTTCGATTTTAAACTGAAGACGTGACTGTACTCTAATCTTATTGTCATGATATATCCTGACAGCTACCAAGCCTGAGAGATGCAGACACTGGCAGGAAATTCGAGCGACACCCTTCGTGAGACATAATATAGTAGATGGACTCGCTTTGTGAGTACAGTCTTCACATTGAGACCATATTATTCAGGTCTGATTAACAGCCTGTCAGAGAGGGGAAAAAATCCGCTTTTGGGGGAAAAAGAAAAGGGAAGTAGAGTGAAATGGAAGAGAGGCTGATGGGGAATCGAATCTACGACCTTCCAGTCAGTTATCTGTTACACTAACCACTTTGCCACTTTGACTGGACAATACAGAAAAGCTTTGTGTGCTGCGTCCACCTCGTCCATATAGGAACGGGTACGTGACCCATGTTGAGGAAAGTAGAGCACGAGGGAGAGGAGATGGGCGTCATTCTCACAATGCTGTCTCTCAGAAATGTCGAGATCTTTATTACCTTGCTCTCTGCAACCTTGGGGTTGTGGGACAACCTAATGACAATAAATCTTTTTTGTATAGCGCTGTTTTCCAAACTAATTTGGGCTCACCTTTACCCTTCAGGCTTTACGTTGTTTAGGACTTTCACCTTTATCACAGCATGTGGAGAAAGGGATGGTTGTCTGACATCTTCCATCATGGCATGAAGGAAATGGGCCTGCACTGGACTGACCTTCAACAGAGAGTCAAATCTCCTGCCCTCCTCCTCCTTCCATTCTTCCATTGTCTTCTTGACCAGCTGGTCGTTCTGACTGGACGGACATGCATTCAAGGCAGAATATGTCTACATGGTCAGGAAGAAAGCTATCGCATCCAGTGGTTTTGGAGATACTTGTTTGAAAGTGTGTGATTTGTTTTTTGATTGGGAAGATACGTTATCAGAGTGATTAAGAAGAATCACTCCCAACTTTATACTACATATATATATATATAATATATATATATATATATATATAATATGTATAGATAGATAGATAGATAATAGTAATGTAGATAGATTGATTGATTGATTGATTGATTGATAGATTGATATAGATGGATAGGTAGGTAGACAGTTAGGCAGGTAGGTAGGTAGATAGATAGATAGATTAGATTAGATTAGATAGATAGACAGATAGACAATATATAGATAGATAGATAGATAGATAGATAGATAGATAGATAGATAGATGATGATAGATGTGTGTATATGTATTTGAGTAGTTTCTAAGAAAAATGTTGAGAGTTCCATAGACAGCAAAGAAAAAAAAACGAAGGAAAGAAATAAACCTTGAAGGAGGCAGACACGAGGAGATCATTGATAAAGAAGATTAGGAAAAGACAAGCAGCATGGACAGCAAAGAAAACAAATCTTGAAGGAGACAGACACAAGAAGATCATTGACAAAGAAGATTAGGAAAAGACGAGCAATACAGAATATTTTATGAGGCAAGAGAAATTAGAACACCTGGTCACAACAGGAAAGCTGGAGGGGAAGAGAGCACCGGGTAGACCCAGGGAGAAAATATTGGACAGGCTTGAAGAATGGCTGAGGACAGAGAGGGTGGGAGATGTACTTACAGCGACAAGGGATAGATTCGTATGGAGGGCCATGATCGCCAACGCCATGCGGCAAGGCACACGATGATAATCCATACCCCCACTTCAAGACCAAGCCATCATACAAAACTTCGTGCTGGCCAAATGAGTCTGATAGACAACAGATGGCAGATTGAATGGAGCGGATATGGAATAGTCCAAGGGCGATGAACCTCTCTTGAATAAACTATAAATTCCCAACTACAATGAGTCATATGATAATCCCAGAAGAACAGCACACGGTAAGCATGGTTAGTGTCTAGTTGACTGCTACAGATGGTGGGCATCACGTCTGAAGACATATGGAGATGTACGAGGGATGATTGTTGTCAGCGTGGATGGTGATGATGCTCTGTTTCCAAGCTTCTTCCTCCTCCTTCTCTGTCTCTGTTTCTCTCTGTCTCTCTGTCTTGTGTCTTTCTTCTCTTTTCATCTTTGTGTCTTTCTCCTCTCTCTCCTCCCTCTTTCCTCTCTCTCCCTCCTCTGTTCCTTCTCTCTCCCTTTGTCTTTCTCTCTCTCTCTCTCTTCTCTCTTTCTTCTCCCTCTCTCCCCCTCTCTCCGCTTTCTATTCCGTTCTCTCCCCCCCCCCCCCCCTCTCTGTCTGTCTGTTTCTCTCTCTCTCTGTCTTTGTGTTTTTCTCTCTCTGTCCCTCCCTCTCTCTGTCCCTCCCTCTCTCTCCCTCCCCTCTTTCTCTCCCCCTGTCTCTTCTCTTTTCTTCTTTTTTCTCTCTCTCTCTCCCTCCCTCCCTCTTTCTCTGTCTGTCTGTCTGTCTGTCTCTCTCTCTCTCTCTCTCTCTCTCTCTCTCCTTTCTCCCTCTCCCCTATTTGACCCTCCACCGCCCAAGGCCTTCTTGATCTCATCTGTCTAGCTGACTGTTGATTTATGAGGGTCAGTGGCCGGTCTTTGTTCTTATCATTCATCGTCTTGCTACATGCGCAGGGCTTTATTGATGGAATTCTACCTCACCTCCTCCAACCACACCTCCCTCCCTCCCTCTCTCCCTCTCTCTCTCTCTCTCTCTCTCTCTCTGTCTGTCTGTCTCTCTCTCTCTCTTGTCTGGAAACAACCAAAATATTGGGGGAGGGGGGGGGGATTTGATATAAAACTATCGTAAAGATTGGTGGGAAAAATGTGAAAGAAATCAAAATATGAAAGAAATCAACAAGATCAATGTTGAAGAAAGGCAAAGAAACCTCAGCTCACTGCTTCGTAATGTCACGCTGAAAAGATAAATCATGGTGACTACAGCTATAAAGAGACTCTGAATAGAAGGTAAGTATCACAATTAAAGCAGCAAAAGAAATTGTAAATGCTATTGTTAAAGAGGAAGATCAGGGTCAGGAAGGCAACCATTAACCCTCTGACTCCCGCACCCTGTCCACCAGCATCCTGCATCGTCGACCATGCTAGCAAAGCAAAAACTTAACCCTTTGACTTTCTCACCCTATCCACCATCTTCCAGCAGGAAGCTGGTGGATAAGGTGAGGGAGTGAAAGGGTTAAGTTTTTGCAGCTGGTGGACAGGCTGCTGGAGTCAAAGGGTTAAAATACTCAAAATCGGTGAGGGAGTCAAAAGGTTAAGTTTTTGCAGCTGGTAGACAGTGTGTGGGAGTCAGAGGGTTAAAATACTCTGAATCGGTGAGGGAGTCAAAGGATTAAGTTTTTGCAGCTGGTGGACAGTGTACGGGAGTCAAAGGGTTAAAATACTCAGAATGCTGAAGCCGGGCTGTAAAGCGAGGCAGTAAAGGCTGTCAGAGCGTTATTGTTAAAGAAGTAAAGAGCGGTAAAAGACTTCTGGTGAAGCGCTGTAGCTGTGTCATCAAATTAAAGCAGGAAAGAGGAGCCCAGTGGAAGCAGCCCAGCCAGTGTGGAACAAACTGGCCAGACACGCGGACTGCAGACAACACGCCCTGCCCCCCCCCCCCCCCCAGCTCTCTCCCGTCTGTCTGTCTCTCTTTCCTCTGTCTCTCTGTCTCTCTTTCTCTCTCTTCTCTTCTGTCTTCTCTCTTCTCTCCTCTCTCTCTTTCTCTTCTTCTGTCTTCTCCTCTCTCTCTTTCTCTCTCTCCCTCCTCTCTCTTTTCTGTCTCTGTTGTCTGTCTCTCTTCTCTCTCTCTGCCTCCTCCCTCTCTCTCTTCTCTCTTTCTCTGTCTCTGTTGTTGTCTCGCTCTCTCTGTCTGTCTGTCCTCTCTGTCTGTCTCTCTGTCTCTGTCTCTGTCTCTGTCTCTCTCTGTCTCTCTCTCTCTCTCTCTCTCTTCTCTCTCTCTTTCTCTCTCTCTCTCCCCTCTACTGTCTGCAGTCTCAAAGGTCACAGATCGGGAATAGTAGTGCAGGAAGTAAAGGCGAAGTCATACACGATGTACATCACAACACACTGTCTATTAGGAAACAAAATGCTGTGAAAACTACGCACTACTTTGAAGTGACACATATACTGTCAAACCGTTTCTTTTCTTTGCGAGGCAAAATGCTAAAACAGAAATAAATAAATAGATAAAATAAAATGATATAAAACCAAAACAAAAAAAAAATTAAAACAAAAAAACGGCGCATGACAGCGAAGTACGTAATATACATTTAAACTGTCCATGGTCTATTTGTCCCTCCCTGTTACCATGACTGTGTTTCACGTGTGTGTTTGTAGCAGACTATTGCATTCATCATATTTATTTCTTTTTCCATCATAACGGATCGAACCGCTTTCCCTTGGCAAAGCGCGTTGCTGCAGAGCATGCCAGCCGTTTTCATTGTTTTGTATGTGTGTATTTATGTTAACGTATGAAAGTGGATTTCGCTACAGAATTTTGCCAGAGACAGCTCATTTCTTGCTTTAGGACCTGATACATACGTGCTGAACACAATACTTTGGTTTATCATCCCATCCAGAAGACTAGCACCCAGACCACTACGTCAGTGTAGTAGATGGGGAGAACACCACCACCCACCCACTAGACGTCCATGATTTGAATCTGTGTTTCTCACGTCCTCAGCAGATGTTTTAACCACTGATCTCTCCCACCTCGCTCCCCTTGACATCAGGATCATAAGACTGTCTTTATCTTATCTTACCTCCTTCCATCATATGTTTGGGAGATGAGTGTTCCTTTCGCTTTTTTGTCTTTCGTTTTGTTTCTTAGACCCTTCCTGTAGTTGTGGTTTGTTTATGGTGGTGTGGCGCATATGGATTTATCTGAACCCATTGGCGTCCTCTGGAGCAATGGAGACCGCTATCTGTTGTTAGTACAAGAGACACGAGTGTGGTTTTACAGTCGTCTCGGCTGTATGTCACTCTCCGTGTATATACTGGCTTAGTACGAAAGGAACAAATGTGGTTTTATCAGTTCTGGCAGCTATCTCTCTCTCTCTCTCTCTGTTTGTCTGTTTGAGGTTTGTTTGGAGTTTATTCAAGACTGAGTCATTGCGCTAGGACAGTTCCATATATGCTCCACCCAATTCTGCCTGCAATCATCTGGCAGACTTCCAGAGACTGCGCAAAACCGAATGCTCTGGCAAGGTCTTGAATTGGAGGAGGGAGGTGAAGGAAAGGGACCTGTGAAACACTGCGGTGACACTACTGGAATGATTTTGATGTTGCGGGGTAGGATTGAACTCAAGATATCAGATACTGAATCCACGGCTTGATCAAGAGAACCAAATAGCCCGCAATTCTGTACACTGTGTTAGTGCAATAGAAAGGAATGTGGTTTTTATCAGCTCTCTCAGCTTTTTCCTTCTTTTTTCCCCGAAGATCCCACGTGGATTTTGCCATTCTGAGCACTGTCAGAAATTGGAGCATGGTCACTTTCTGACCCTCTGACTCTGTGCCTCTGTATATTGTATATTATGTACTTCTGTCTCCTTCTGTTTCTGTCTCTGTCTGTCTGTCTGTCTGTATGTCTGTCTGTCTGTCTCTCTCTCTCTCTCTGTCCCCCTTTGTCTGTCCTTCTCTCTCTTCCCTCCCTCCCCCTCTCTCTCTCTGCCCCCCCCCCACACGGGTCTTTTGTATAGTTGCATGCTCGACAACATTGATAATTGACAGAGAGGGACAGAAATAGAGTGTGTGTGGAAGGAGATGGGTGATAGTGGTGGAATGCGTCTGTTGTTGGACATGATTTGGATTAATCTTTAAGTGCAGTCCTTTTTTTATGTCGTGATACACAAAGATATGAATAGATGCAAACATATAACAGCAACAACAATAACAACAACAACAAACGAGAGATATACGTAGCAGATAGTAAAGAAGTGTAAACATAGAGTGTAAAGAGAGGTGATATACAGAAGTAGAGATGATGAGAGTGTATACAGAAAGTAGATGAAAGCTGACAGAAGTAGAGATGATGGAAGTATAAATAGAGAAGATAATGCAGAAGTAGAATGATGGAAGTACTAAAGATGAGAAACAGAATGCACAGAAGTAGAAATGATGGAAGTACTCAAAAGCAGAGATAATAGAAATGCACAGAAGTAGAAATGATGGAAGTACTCAAAAGCAGAGATAAAGAAATGCACAGAAGTAGAAATGATGGAAGTACTCAAAAGCAGAGATAACGAAATGCACAGAAGTAGAAATGATGGAAGTACTCAAAAGCAGAGATAATAGAAATGCACAGAAGTAGAAATGATGGAAGTACTCAAAAGCAGAGATAACAGAAATGCACAGAAGTAGAAATGATGGAAGTACTACAGAAAAGCAAGATAATAGAATATCACAGAAAGTAGATAAATGATGGAAGTACTCAAAAGCAGAGATAATAGAAATGCACAGAAGTAGAATGATGGAAGTACTCAAGCAGAGATATAAACACAAAGCAGAATGATGAATACTCAAAAGCAGAGATAATAGACAGAAGAATAAAGATGATGGAAGTTTACAGCAAGTAGAGATGGTGGAAGTACGCAGAATTAAATTTGGATAGAAGCAGACGAAAGTGGAGGTGGATAGGAGAGAAGAATACAGATGGATGAAAGTAGACAACAGTAAAAACGGATGGAAGCATATATGTTTTTTGCTAGATTTTTTTCCAGCCAGCCACAGAGACTAGGTGAACTAAATGCAGCCAAGAGATCTGGCAGAGAGACAAGGGCAGGGCTGGGGTGGGTATTCCAACCAATCAGCCATATCGCTCACCATCGCCTACCAGACGTTTGGGTCAGAATAAAATGGCTTGCACCTGTTCCTTTGGATCGCGTTGCACAACCACCCTACCTGTAACCCTGCTTTCTTGTTTCCCTGATCAAATTGTGGTGACCCTAGAATTGTACCTTCATCTCTTTTTTGTTTTGTTTTGTTTTATTCTTCTTCTTCTTGTCTGTCTGTTTGTTTGTTTGACGATTGCCTGGCTAAATAGACTTGGTTGGTGTGGAGACAAAGCTTCCTTCTCTTGTAATCTGTGTCAGTGCAAGTCTGGCATAAAAAAATATCTCTGTGTGCAGTCTCCCATCTTCTTAGCACAAAATGGGTTTTTACCTGACCTGTGAAGTGTTGGGGAAAATAAAGTGTCAAGGAAAAGGAGATGCACACCACTCTAATAATGCTGGCCATGAGTTCTGTACCACCTCACTCCCATACAAACTCAGAATTACAAGACAGCCTTTCCTCTATGTTATATTTGAAGACTTTTATACACTTTTCTCGTCTTTGTCAATTGTTTTCTTCTTAACACACTGACTTTGTCCACTTCAAGCCATGATCATAGGCGAGGTAGGACCTCAGGACTGACCAACTCATGGGTGTATGTGCAGGCTTAAGGCTTATGTCAAGCTTATTTGACTCTTCTCTATCACCTGACACCATGGTGTTAGTGCATTTGGAATTCATTCAAAGCGTGGAGACGTTATTTTGAGAAACTAAAACTGAAACTGAAAAAAAAAAAATGACCAAGCCACAGTTTCAACATACACATGTTCAGTTTTCACTTTTGTTGTATGAAAACAAGACTTGATTCCATCTGGATAGGCACTCGCAGTAGCACATCGGTTTGCATGGCAAGACGAAAAGAGAGAATCCTGACAGATGTTCTATGCCATTATATAAAGCGTTGATATGAGACCAACAATTTCAGAGAGAAAAATGTCATAGTTTTGTTGGTGGCAGATATATTAATGAACAAGGAGCATTAGTTAATGGTTTTCTTGATTTTGGTGGATGGTGTGTTTGTGTGTGTGTGTGTGTGTGGAGAGAGAGAGAGGAGAGAGAGAGGTGTGTGTGTGTGTGTGTGTGTGTGTGTGTGTTTCTGTTTATTTGCTTGATTATGATTTTTGCTAGTCTGTTTGTTTGTTTATTTTGAAGGTTTGAAGGAGATCAGTGCTCTAAAGACGAAGTATATCACACACAGATCGTCTGTAAACGTCTGGAGAAATGATGATGTTCATTCACAGAGTGAAAATTATTGATTATGTTCTTTCTATACTCTACCTGCAGGAAAACAAACCCGTTTTGATGGCAGCTATTTTATGTTATACTTCGCTGCATTGGCGATGAAGATTACAGGTGAAAGCGGCCACCTGCCAGCAGGACCCCCTTCCCTCTAACCCCCCACCCCCACCCCCTTCCTAGTGCAATGAAGAAAACATGTGAGAGAGGACAGGAAAACATACGCGGGGCAAGTTGTTGGGCCTAAATGATTGCCTTGTTATCTAGGCGCTGCCTGCCTCCTCGTGTGCTGCCTGGAGGTGCCAAACGGATAATTCACCCTGTATCGCCCTCCCTTGGCCCCTTGGAACGTTCCTTCTTCATTATCACCATCGTTTTGATCTCATCAACATACTTCAGTGCTGGGAGTTGCCGTGTAATGTAGGTTTGATATAACACCCATTATGTCAACGACGTAAGTTTAATTCTCCATCCTGCACCACCACCACCACCACCTTCATCACAATCCTTCTTTCTCTAGAAGATTAGAAAAGGCAGACAGGAATTACGTTGGCTTATGTTTATCATGCATCATCATAACATTATCCAAAATTGTCCCAGACTATGGCTTGGGGATGAGAGAGCTAAAGAGAAAATGTGGTCTTTTTGTAGTCTTATTTGTGTGGTTGTAAAATAAAGTTTCATTTCATTTCATGTCATTTTATTATTTTGTCTGTCTGTCTGTCTGTCTGTCTGTCTGTCTGCCTGTCTGTCTGCTGCCTGCTGCCTGCTGTCTGTCTGTCTGTCCGTCTCTCTCTCTCTCCTCTCTCTCGTTTCTCTCTCGCTCTCTCTCTCTCTCTCTCTTTCTTTATATGCGAGTCTATACATACCTATATCTGTGGATGTATGTATGTGTGTGTGTGTGATGTTGTGTGTATGTATATAAATATATATATATTAATATTGATAGGTAGCTTATATAAATACAGACGAATGATTGATGGATAGACAGACTGATAGATTGGCATACAGACAGGTAGTATATATACATGTATTATATATATATATTATATATATATATATGTGTGTGTGTTGTGTGTGTGTGTGTGTGTGTGTGTGTGTGTGTGTGTGTGTGTGTGTGTGTGTGTGTGTGTGTGTGTGTGCATAAGATTTGTCTGGTTGTGTTTAGTACATTAACTTAAATGTTTGTTGTCTCTTTGTCAGTACGTTTTTTCACTTAAATGTTTAATTCTATTGATAGTAGGCCCTACGGTTTTACATTATTTGCTTAATATTACTGGTGTTCCCATTTTACATTATTTTGAGTTTTCCTGCAGAGCGCTGGTGGAAAAAGGTTACGGAGTGAAAGGGTTTTAAGTAAGTCATCTGACCAGCAACAGACAAGTGGGTTTGTTGATATGGCTTGACTTATAAAGAAGACAGGAGATACAGGAACTATTTTGACCGCATTCCCTTTGTGGCTGCCAGAGATGGTCAGATTAGATTGTGTGTGCCTCTGTGTGTGTGCCGCTGCTGCTGCTGCTCTCTGTGTGTGTGTGTGTGTGTGTGTGGTGTGTGTGTGTGTGTGTGTGTGTGTGTGTGTATAATATATATTTTATATGTGTGTGTGTGTGTGTGTGTATACGTGTGTGTGTGTGTGTGCGTGTGTGTGTGTTCGTGTTGTGTGTGTGATGTGTTGTGTGTATGTGTTTGTGTGTGTGATGTGTTGTGTGTGTGATGTGTTGTGTGTGTGATGTGTGTGTATGTAGTGTGGTGTGTGTGTATGTATGTGTGTGAGTGTGTGGGTGTATGTGTGTCTGTGTGTGTGTGTGTGTATTCGTGTGTGTGCACGGTTGCACGTGTGTGTGTTATCGGTGGCACGTGCACACCTGCCGGTCATAAAGCGTACGTTCAAGGTGGTTGGGCCTGAGGCACAGGTAGATGTGAGGTCTGAAGTCACGTTCACTTTGATGGCTTGCCCCCACATAGACATCGCTCGCCTGTATCGCTCTCCCATCTTCCTTTCAAAGAGAGAGATAGAGGATGAGGCGGATGACGATAATGATGGTGATGACAAAGAGGAAGAAAGGAGGAAGAGAGAGAGAGAGAGAGAGAGAGAGAAGAGAGAGAGAGAGAGAGAGAGAAGAGAGAGAGAGAGAGGTAAACTACGAACTTTCGCATGAACATATTAAAATGCATACACACAAATTATTCAGTTGTGCGAGAGAGAGGAGGAGTACGACCTTTTACCATGAACGTATTAAAATGTATACACACAAATTGTTCAAGTGGAGAGAGAGAGAGAGAGAGAGAGGAGAGAGAGAGAGAGAGAGAGAGTAGGACCTTTCACCATGAACATATAAAAATATTATACACATAAATTATTCAACTGTGAGAGAGAAGAGAGAGAGACAGACAGACAGACAGACAGACAGACAGAGAGTAAACTAAGACCTTTCACCATGAATATATTAAAATGTATACACACAAAGTATTCAACTACGTGAGAGAGAGAGAGAGGGGGGGGAGGGAGAGAGAGAGAGTAAAGTACAATATTTCATCATGCACATATTAAAATGTATATATACAAATTATTCAGCTGAGAGAAAGAGAGAGAGAGAGAGAGAGAGAGAGAGAGAGAAAGAGAGAGAGAGAGAATGACTGTGTGTGTGACTCGCATCAACCTGGCCAGTGGTTTATACTCCGCTCTCCTGTTCACAGCACCTGCATGGAGCCGTCACTTAACTCTCTCAGTCTTTCGCTGTTCATCACTGACCTGTTGGTGTGGCAGGTGTGTGTGTACTACAGCACTGGTTAGTAAATGACTTTGGTGATGAGCTCTCTGTGCTTCAAGGGCCACTCACAAACTCACAAAGTGTAGGCCATTAAATCTTTCTTACCGTAGTCATGCATCTGAAAAGAAAGCATGCTCCTCTCTCTCTCTCTCTCTCTCTTTTCTGTCTGTCTGTCTTCTGTCTCTCTCTCTCCTCTCTCTCTCTCTTCTCTCTCTCTCTCTCTCTCTCTCTCTTTCTGTGTTAATATGACAGAAAGGATTTCTCATGGTTGGGAAGGAAAGCAGCGAACGATAAGGGATGGATTCTACTGTTTTGTGAGTGAAGTTTACTGTGAGCATAATAGGCTAAATCTTCCCTCTTGGAGTTCTTTTCCAATTTTGATCTCTGGCGTGACTGGGATGGTCCGTAACTCATCATCTAAGTCATCTCCTCTACCGTTATCGTGCTGGCTCGTAAAAAAAAGAAAAGTTGAGGTCTCAACCACCTCTCTCCCCAACGACCTCAGAGTTACGGGCAGTCTTTATATACCTGATACCATAGAAAGAATGCCCAGGCTTAAACACGTCACTAGTGTTCATATGCCCAGCTACTTTACAATACAATACTGCTGTCTTCGTCGGGGAGACCCGAAAACAGGAGAAAATGTTTTCCTCTATGCCAGTCTGTTTGCGGCCCGCACCAAGAGTTCTGGCATAGTCAGTATCTGTCCATTCTTTCACGTTGTCGGGCCAGCTCTTCCGATGCCGCCTTTGTCTGCGCCCTCTCTCGACGGTACCCTGCATGATGGTCTGGCGTAGCTGCCTTGTCGCATGACGTGGCCGAACTACGTCAGCCCCCGTCGCATCATAGTGGGAAGAAGATGTTCCTGGGGATCTGTAAGACACTTGACCTTGCTCTTCACGACCTCAATGGTCGTGTGCTCCAAGTAAGAGATGTGGATCAGCTTTCTGAGGTATTTCGTTTAGGACACCTGGATCTCCCTTTCTGACTCCGCCAGCAAGTGTCCATGACTAGCATCCATACAGCAGGGTGGTCAACACCACAGATCTGAAGAGCATGTAGTTGGTGGGAAAGCGGATGTTGCTGTTCCATATCACTACTGAGTCTGGCCATCGCCGCAGAGGCACTCTACATACCTGTACTTCCACTGCAGCCCGGCCATTTATACGAGCTTGTATGTTGTGTTCCACTTTTCCTGGCCACAACACCTGCGTCGTGCTGTAAATTATCTCTCTTTTCGCCTGTCCTTCCTCTGTCTCTCTCTCACTGATTCCCTTGATTAACCTTTCACTGCCTAGCCTTATCCACCAGCATCATACAGGAAGTTCATAAGTGCCGCATACGTTTGCCACATTAACTCTTTCAGCCCTGGCCCTATCCACCAACGTCATGCAGGAATTTGCTAAATGCCGAACACATTTGCCACATTAACTCTTTCAATCCTTGGCTCTATCCACCAGCGTCATGCTTAATTCAGTACACAATTGCCACATTACCCTTTCGGTGCCTAACCCCAACTACCGGCACCCTGCATGTATCTGGAGGGCAGGGCGAGGGAGCGAACGTATTAATGTGGCAGGTGTATGAAGTTAGTGAATTGGAGTGGAGATCAAAAGGATTCATGAGTTATGGGATATTTGCTGTTTGTCCTTTGTTTATGTTTATCTTTGTGTTTCTGTGTCTCGGTATCCGTAAATCTGTCTGTATCTCTTCATGAAAAATTGATCAAACACCGTTGTATTTTCTTTACCGTTGGAAAATAAAGATCAATCAATCAGTCAGTCAGTCTGTCCGTCCACGAAAAGGTGACAGCAAGGGTCTCTCTCTCTTTTCATATGTATATATGGTTTGTTATTTATAATTATTGTTACTTCTTATAGACACGAGGTCTGATATCTTCAATTCCTAACCGGCAACTTTGAAAACTGTCCCGTTCGTTGCCCATCTTAATGTTCCCATCATTCTGATAGTGTCACTTAGACTAGTTAGAGTTTCATAGGTTCTTTCTTTCCCCCTCCATATTTCAGCACCCTGCCAGCCTAAGGGTAAAAGATGAATGAACAGATAACATCCCATAACCCTGAGGCCACAAGGGAGTCAGCTGGGAGAGACAGCTTTACTCGTGGCTCAACGTTTTGATAGAAGATCTCACAGACTCGCTGCTTTCCCATCTCTTACCTTGATTAGGATCATTTACCTTTTCACAAAGCTGAGCATATTGAAGGCAGCTTATACTAAGTTTGCAGATCAAGGCTGGAAATCGTTCTGTCAAACTGGAAGACAAGAGCTCAAAGGTAAAAGTAGTCCCGAAACTCTCTTGTCATAGAGGATGAGGTGGCAGAGACTATTCTTGGGGCCAACATCATGAAGCTGGGTGGACTGGAGGCCGCAGGTAACAACGTTTTTGATGGCCATCTTCAAACGCGTGCAAACCAGGAATGGGGGAGCCCTACATCGTCACTGATCGTGGAAGAGAAAGGGGGAGGAGAGTGGAAAAAGAAGGAGAAAGGGAAAAGAAAGAGAAACCAACAAAGAAAGAAAGAAAGAAAGAAGAGGTTTTCCTTTATATCTGATTTTCGCTGGAGATGGCTGATTAAGATCTTGTTTTCCGTTTCACCCCTCAGTTTTGTCTCTGCCTGGTACAGTTGTTTGCTCGTTTCTGACTCCAGTTTAGTCTACACACCTCTACTCTCTAGCTTTGCAAAAAGAGTTTGACACGTTCTTGTTCACCAAAAGCTTTTTTTTTTCCTTTCTTTTTTCTTTCTTTTTCTTTTTTTTTCTTTTGTTTTTAGCACTCAATTAACCACAACGCGTTATTCTTCGCAGACCTCTTTTTTTTTTTTTTAAGCATTTTGCGTGGCTCAGCGTTTCGTTGTCATCAGCGTGTATGATGGAGTGGAAAACGCAGCGCAAGTCACTGTGCTGGGCATGCCACATTTCCTGTTTTCACGTGCTGTCTGTCTGTGTCTGTCTGTCTGCCTATCTGCCTTCTTCTCTCTCTCTCTCTCTCTCTCTCTTCTCTCCTCTCTCTCTCTCTCTCTCTCTCTCTGTTCCTGTTTCAAAAGGCAGAGACTGAGTGGAGAAGCATGGAAGAGATGAAGGGAGATAAAACCAGAGCGAAGGGGGATAAGCCAGTCAATGCACAGAACAGCGCTATATAGCCGTAGACAAACGGAATAGGAACAGAGCAGTTCTTTTCTTCCTCTCTCCCGGGAGAAGAGTGAAG